>KZ805312.1:5979-517606 GCA_003073855.1 Periconia macrospinosa
TTGCGAGAGAGAATATCCCGACCTTCTTCCACAATGCGCATCGAGATGTCGAGGCCGAAATTCGCGCCTCCGTCTGCGTATACGGGGAGGTCTTTCCCGTCTAGGCTGGACGCAATGTATGGTGGGTTACTTACGATCAGGTCCACACCACCGGATTCATGTAGCGATGAAGGGACGCTGGCGTAAAGATTCGACTCGAGGAATTCAACGGTTGCACCAGCCAATCGCGCATTCACAGCACCGTATTTCAAGGCTTGGGGGTTGAGATCCAAGCCCAGATTCCGAGCCTGCGGAAATGTGCGCGCCATGTGGATTGCGCCTGCGCCGGAGCCGCAGCAGACGTCGATGATGGTAGTTGGTGCTTGCTGAAGGTGTCGGGTGGCATGGCGCAAAAATGAGGTGAAGAGGTATGTGTCTGGGCCAAAGAACACGGAGTCGGAGGCAGCGGGGAAGGAGGAGTGGATGTAGTACAGTGGTGTTGCGGTTTCATTGCGATCCGGGATTTCGGGAGGGTAGAAGTTGGAGACGCGGATTGTGGAGCGGAGGAAGTTGTTATCTTCGGCGGGAACTAGGATGGATGCTTTGGCGAGGGTTTCTTTGAGGGGTTGTGGGAGGAAAGTATCTAAACGTTTTCTAGATATTTGTTAGATTTGTATCGTGGGGATCGAATTCTGTGGATTGTACTGCGAAATCGACAGATTCCAACCGAAAACATCTGCTGCATTGTTGGCATCCGCGGTGGAAGTATTGGATTTTCTTTTCTCCACTACTCGACCCTGTGTCTCTGGTGAAGGACACACAAATATATAACCTTCATGAGCAAGGTGCTTGGTGAGCTCTTGGAATGCGTGCTCAGTATCTGACATCGTGATGTTTAGAGAGAAATGCTAAAATGATCGCACTAAACACTTCATTCACTACCAACGCATCGTCGAATCTTGGCATGAAGCCAAATCGAGCAGGATCGCGACATATAAAGTTGAGCAGTGGATATGTTTCTCCCAGGAACGCAAAGCATTCATAGCCGCGGCGCTGTAGTTACTTTGCTAAAGCGGTAATTATGACGTTGGCCTGCTCGGCATGTCCTAGGGCGGTTGATGTCCAAGTCTTCTGAGCGTACAAAGGCTCCCGAATTAAGCAAAAATTTACGTACAAAGAAAAGACGCTTCTTCCACGTGAAGCTCATGATCAATGAGAGGCGTCATAATGAGCACTATACAGATGTAGTTCGTTCTGCAAAAGATCGTGTACCTGCCTAACCGAGATGCACTAGTCTTGTTGCAGACAACTGCATCAAGATCGAAGAAGACCCCATACGTTAGATGGTGAAGATCTGGCCGAGGCACGAGTATGACGCCCTGAAGTTTATATCCTAGGTACTCATGGAGCAACCTACCACGTTGCCAGATCAATATTTTAGTTTAAGTTATAGATCACGCTCTTCAATTATCAATTTTTGCATCTTTGGTCCTTCACACGTCCTGAATCACATCACAATGTTTATATTACAAACCACAATAGCAATCTTAATTGCCTTTTTAGCACTAACAGCTTACAACAAGCTTCGAAGCCGGATATCAAAAGGCAAATCAAAACAGAAGGATTTAGAAGCTCCCGGGAGCTTAAAAATCAACTCGGAAAATAAAGTCAACAGCAACGAAAAGGCATGGAGAGAGCCAGATCTCTCCGAACTCAGCGTGGAAACATGCAAAGAGATGGATCGACATAAGTTACTCTATTATAAACTTCACAATCTCGAGAACCATCCCGAGATAATACCCCGATGCCACGACCTCCTCGTATCCTTACTGGCCACTACACTGGCCGACGCTTTCAAAGATGAATCCGACACCATCCTCTCCATCGCTGAATTTTCACGCGACAAATTAACCGAGTTCCTCTTGACCAAAGACTCCAAATGCACCGACAACTACGAAGCCTACATCGCACGCCGCAGAGCCGGCGGAAACCGCGAAATCTTCTCCACAGAACAGGAGGCGAAATGGTGGCTCAAGCAAGCCGCACCCGTCAAGTACGTCGACGGAGCCTGGCTCGGACACATTAATAAAATCAGCACGACGTTCAAGCATGGACGCGTTACCAAGAATGCGTGGCAGGTCATGTCTGAGGAATTAGGCGATGGCGACCTCGAGAAAAACCACGTCTATGTTTACCGCGAGCTAATGAAGGAGATTGATGCTGGGCTCCCTGAGCCGGACTCGAAGGATTTTATTCATCCGCGACACGGCTTGAACGAACCGAGGTGTTGGAAGGCTGCCATGGCACAGCTTTTGATTTCGCTTTTCCCACATGACTTCTTGCCTGAAGCGCTGGGGTTTAATATGGCGTATGAGAGCTTACCTTTACATCTTTTAAAGACGGTGCGGGAGTTGAGGGAGCTGAGATTGAATCCTTACTACTTCGAGCTGCACATTTCAATCGATAACGGGAGTTCGGGGCATGCGGCTATGGCTATGGAGACCGTGATCGATTACATCGAGTCTGTTCGAAAAGACGGGGGCGAAGAAGCGGCGCACATTGCGTGGAAGCGCGTCCAAGCCGGATTTGTCCTCGCAGAGGGGCTGCCTACAACACCTGAAAGCCCATCCATGAAGAAGAAACCTTGTCAAGAACCATTCCCACGCAACGAGATTGAAGCTAGGGTGATCGAGGTTTTTGCAGCTAAGGCGCCGGTTGCTCACAAGATTCACTGCAACAGCCGCTTGAAGATCGGACGACGCTCGCTAGTCGATTGGCTGGAGCCCAACGCCTTCAGAAATCCGCAATGGCAGAAAGACTTTCTAGACGATCTAAGCAACTGCAAACCCTGGGTTATCAAAGGGTCGAGCCAAAAGAGCAGACTTGTTAAAGAAATGTCGTGGGAGGGTAAAATGTTCGGCAGCTTCATGCAGTCCGAAGTCGAAACTCTCAAGGAATGGATCGACTCGCTCGACAAACCCACAAACAGACCTATCGTTGATCCCATGATATACTTCAACTTCGTAGCCAAATCCCCAACTATCCCTCAAACAAGCTGCATCCTAAAAGACTACCCATCATTCGCTCGTCCCCCCTGCAACATCTTGCAGAACTGGGAAACCGCAAAAGGGGCAGCTACTCCAGGGACGGGTACCACCTTCCTTCACAACAGTACCGAAGAATTAAACCTATCACGTTTCCTCCCGCTCTGGTTCGCATCGCGAGCACTCCTCGAATCGCTCCCATCCGTTCCCGTCCGCGCAGCAGACCCGTTTGGTTCGGCGATTGTGCGCATTCTGCGTGCGCAGACGGGGTTCAGCAACGAGGGACCCGGAGTTGCTGGTATGGATGAAGTGCGACGGACTTGGGACGGCAAAGCAGTGGGTATCATCGAGCTGGGTCTCGAGATGTACGCACGCGCGGCAGGCTTGACGCTGCCGCTGTCACTTGAGCATGTCATGGATGCGGGTCACCCTGACAGCGCGTCTTTTGCGATAGACATGCTAGGGATTAGTATGCATTGGCTGGAGTATCGCGATTTGTTGGTAGGGATGACATGTGCGGTTATGGAGATGCATTTTTGGGTTGTGGAGAGTGATGAGGGGAGACTGCTGGGTCAAGAGGGGAAGGGGATTCTGAGGGGGATTGCGGAGAGGGAGAGGAAGGGGATTCTGAGGGGGATTGCGGAGAGGGAGAGGAAGGGTTTGGAGGTGTGTAGGAGGGAGATTGAGCGGGACGAGGAGAGGCGTAGGATGTTTGCCATGGGCATGCGTTTCATGCAGGATGCGATTTCGAAGTGTTTTGCCCCCAGATGAAAATAGAAACACGGTTTACTGCTTACGATTCACACGAAGTGTATATGTACACTGTCGTTTCGACTATCACATTTGATTACGGCGAATATATTTGCTGATGCTCCATTTTAAGCATTCAAGTGACAAGAGCAAGACGTCAGCAGAACGTGTCCAGTCACTTGGAAGCGTGTCAACCCTTCACACATGAACAAAGGATTTTGTTTCGACAGCAGGGATTTCCCTAATCCATTTTCCTTTCGAAAAAAGAGTCATGACAGAGCTTTGCCGAGACAAATTTAAGACATAACCATAATATGCATTTTCCATTTTCGCTCAGTCAGATATAGTAAGAAACAAACCCCACACTCACATCAGCCCACAAAATCCCACCAGTCAGTCGCCCACCGCTCTCTACAGAAGAAGAAAACGGCCGGGAATTGTCTCACTCGGTTTGAAACGAGACCTCCGCGCGCGCACGAGCTTAGCGAACGCGCGTTGTTAATCGCTATATTAAAAGTTGCACCGTATTGTATGATCAGGTGTCGTGCTTACACGAGGTTCGATGTCGGTCAGAGCCTCAGAGGTGGTGTTGTGGCACGTGTGTGGTTCAGGCAGCCGCGTGTCGATGACAGCGGCGCAGCAGGCGAGTTGTGGTGGATGACGCGATCAACGCGGTGCACGGTTGAGCTGGGATGTCGAGTAGCTGAGGCTCAGAGGTCTTTCTTTATTTTTTTGGCCAGTGTGATTGGCTAGATAGGTGCGAGTCAGCATTTGCAGCTTGAGCTCACATATGCTTGGTGGCGGATGCCTACG
This sequence comes from Periconia macrospinosa, assembly GCA_003073855.1. NCBI lineage: Eukaryota > Fungi > Ascomycota > Dothideomycetes > Pleosporales > Periconiaceae > Periconia > Periconia macrospinosa. The sequence continues at coordinate 10,566 of KZ805312.1, forward strand.
ATTTCCAATACTCCCGAATTGCATCTAGAAACTTCTCTAGGTACCCATAAAAAGCACACACATGCACTGGCAAGACAAGAAAAGCTGTGTAAGGAGCGTGGGGGTTTTCTTTCATTCAATCAATCAATCAATCTATAACATTAAACAATTAAAGTAATGAGTGCGTGCAGCGCAACGCACAATCGCATATGTACCAAGAAAATGAGTAAAAATTTGGTGACCCAGATGAAACGCCGCGGCTATGCAAAGGCCCAAGGAATGAACGATGTAAAAAGTACATCAAGTCAGTAAAAATCGTGATACCAATGCCCGCTAAAAACAAAGTCAAACGCCGCCCAAATTAAAGCTGAATCGCTGAAAACGCCACTTTTGCAAATTCCTCTCTAGAAGCCCGAATGCCTTGTCTGTTTACCAGTGGTGGTATCCGTAGGCGGTACCGGTAGGCTTGGGACCCACGCGGCCAGAGCTGTAGATGGAGCTTGAGGGACCGCTGGTGGGATAGGTGATGTAGCCAGTGCCGGAGGGACGAGTGTGGCCGCCGGTGGGAAGGGAGTGACCAGAGCTTGCACCACCGTTAGGCTTGGAGGTAGGCTTGGAGCCGGGGGTGGAGACAGGGGTGGAGCTGCTGGCGGGAGCACCGGTAGGAGTTACAGTCACTGTGAAAGTGGTCTTGACGCCGCCCTCGGTAACGGTGTAGGTCTTGACCTCGCAGTGCTTGCAAGGCTGAGCACCAACGGTGACGGTGACTGTCTGGACCGCGCCAATGGGGCACTGGGTAGGAACCGCAGGAACGGAAGCGGGGGGAGTGACAGCAGGACCCTGGGGAGAGGCAGTGGGGTAGGTAACTACCGTGCTTGTGTAGGTGGTGGCGTAGTAGCTAGCAGTGAGGTAGGTGGAGTAGATGACCGAGTGATCGTTGTTGCCGACAGAAGTTGAGCAAGGAACCCACGTGTAGGTAGAGGTTGTGATAGTCTGCGTCTCAGTGACGGGCTTTCCAGTAGGAGCAGGAGTAGGCTTAGAAGTCGGCTGGTGGCATCCACCCTTGCACGAGGTGACTGTGATGGTGCTTGTGGTCAATGTGGTGATGACGGAAGTACCAGAAGTTGTCGTAATAGGGCACACAGTCGTGGTAGTGTAGGTGGTGGTAGGTGGTGGGCTCACACCAGTCGAGTAGCCGGTAGGATGAGAGTGGTGGCTAGACTTGGACGAAACTGTGGAGTAGCCAGTGGGATGAGAGTGGTGGCTAGACTTGGACGAGACTGTAGAGTAACCGGTAGGATGAGGAGTATAGCTCGACTTTGACGAAACTGTAGAGTAGCCAGTGGGGTGGGGAGTATAGCTCGACTTGGAGGAGACTGTGGAGTATCCCGTGGGGTGGGGAGTGTAGCTAGATTTGGACGAGACTGTGGAGTATCCAGTGGGAAGAGGAGTATAGCTGGACTTGGATGACACTGTAGAATAGCCCGTGGGAAGAGGAATGTAGCTGCTCTTGGTTGAAGAGGAAGACGAGTAGGATGACGAAGACACCGGGGTGTAGGAGCTGGCACTAGAGGAAGAGATGGGAGTGTAGGAGCTAGCACTGGAGGGGGAGATGGGAGTGTAGGAGCTGGCACTGGAGGAAGAGATGGGAGTGTAGGCGCTGGAGCTGTGCGAAGAAGATGGTGTCACCGAGGAGTAGCCAGTTGGGAGGATGGGGTGATATCCATATTCGACAGGGTTGGCGGCAGCAGCGCCGATGAGGGCAGCGGCGACGGTGAAGGATCGCATTCTGATTAGATTGGTGATTTGGAAGGAAGTGTTTTTTTTTGTTCTTGGGTTTGATGTTATTGAGGTATTACAAAAAGGTCCTTGAAGGCGAGAGTCAGATGGAGAGCGAGTGTCTGATCTTTTAAAGCAATGAGGACAAGCGAAAGTTGCTAGGAAATGGTATTAGAAGTTGATTGATGAGCTGATGAGATGAGAAGATAAGATACATAGTGTGAGCGGTGAAGCATCTTTATACATTAATCGAGGCATGTATCCGCACGCCTCCACAATCACAATGCGACGGTGCGCCATCAGCAGAGCAGAGCACAGCACAGTCACATTTGCCTGGTATGCTACATTGCTGAGTGAAGCATGGCTGATCTGAATACGGCCAGTCGATAGCGTGTGGACAGGGGGGCTGAGAAAAACTTTTGCCAAGGCACAGCCATGATTAGCGCGAGATTTGGCTACAAACGGGCGACGTGACGTAGTGTGTGGCTAGAGTTACCCTTGAGCGGTAGCGGTGGCTAAGATTAGAAAGGCCACCCTACCTAGAATGGATTTAGGGCTAGCCTACCAGATGGATCTCTCTCCTTCCGACATCCCAGCCCAGCTCGCCCCCAAGCCTGCTGAAAAAACCACTGCCCTGCAGCAGCGACTTGTTGACGGGCAAATCTGGTTCAGCAAGCCACAGATCTCTTTTTTAATTCTTACATAGCCATTCCTCAGCAAGCAAATGCGCCATCATCTAAAACAAGCATTGTCTACCATCAAGAGTCCCCTCTGCTGCCGTGTGTCTTAGACTCAGGTCTCCAGACCATCGGATCCAATGGTGCCCGTGGTGCCCGCGGTGCCCGTTCTCCATCTGGTCTGGGATAAGACAAACATTGATAGCAAATGCGACTAAAATCTCGTTATCGCTGGCTCACTGTCTCCATATCAATATTTTTTTATTGAATTCACTGCCCACGCTCAAAGCGAGCAAGCAATACACACACGAGCCAATAAACGGCGTAGATCATCGTATTACTCATCCAAACAGGGGTGCCACCAATCCCAATACAGCATCCATACGCGGAAAGAAGCTTAGCGCGCTTCTGGAAGCATCCGAGCAGTACCGTTACATTGTCCTGCTGCTCGGATATTTTTTTTATTCATTTTTCTATGTATATATGCGTGGCTCCACTAACGAACGCTTGAGCCGGATACCAGTCACTTCCCACGTTTCCCTTTGGGAGGGTTCCTTTAGCGGGAATCCATACTCGGTGCCAACATCAATATACGGTAGACAAAGCAATAAACAACCGTCTTTGACCAAGCTTCAGGCGCCTTTCAGCCGCCCTGACAAGCGCCCTGGACAACGCCCTGAGGACGCCATGAACCAGAGCAAAACAACATTCAGCAAGCCATGAGCGTGATATGACAAACTGGTTTTACATGTAATCACCACGGGTATTCAATGTTCCTGCGCTCCCTCACTCAGCTCCTGCCCTAGTCTAAAGGACCGTTTCTTGGTGCAGAAACACGGCAAGTAAACGTGCATCAACTCTGTACCCTCATGAGCGGGTTCATGCACGGCGCAGCATAAAATCACAGAAGATCTAGACCACTGGGGTCCAAAACGAACAGTGCACAACTGAGGTGTCCATGCATGCATCCAAACAAGACTGTTTCTTTAGCGAACGTTGAACATATCTGACCACCTTCACTATTCACCACGTCCAAGGTACACACCTCGGTACCTATCCTCTTCCACACTTCCCTCTTCCATTCATCTCATCCACGTGAAGCAATCAAACCGTCCCCGGTCCCATTACAGTATCCCGCTGCAAAATCCCTTATCTAGAAGGAATAACTCGGTGCCATCGACCATCTCACTAGACCCACTCTCTCACCCTGTCAGCATTATGAATACCCCATTCCAAAACAACACACCCAATGAAGACTACCTTTTAGAAAATGACTCAGTGGCAGCTCCCTCACAAAAAAAAAGCCCACAATATCTAATAACTACAACCAACCTCACCCACCACGCCCGAATCCCACCAGCGCCCGCCGCCGCCGTTCGCCAAAAATGCCCCCATCTGATGAGCGTCACACCATAACTCACTTAATATCTTACGGGCGCTCACTGAGTTGTCTGTCTGCGCGCGCATTTATTGCGCGTGGCTTTGTGAAAGATTTTGGATTTCATTTTCATCGATTGGGGTTGGGTGAGTGGAGAGGGGAGGTGAAGCGTGGCAGCGTGTGACCCCACTTTCCCTCAATATTTGGTCGTGTTGGTGGGAATCGATAGTGTGGATGTATACGAGTGTACGGGAAGATACGAATTTTTTTCCCTTCTGATTCATTGGGTCGTTAGTGGAGTGGAGTGAGTAGTATGTTCGGTAGTTAAGCGTGTGGCGTGGAACATTTTGTGCAAAACAAGTTTGTGTGGTTTGTAGGGTATGGTTAGGTCTGTGTTGTCTGTTCAATGTTGTCTGTTGTCTGGTGCTGTAGTTCTTCGTCACTGAGATTTTCCTTTGAATCTCGTGGCTCTACAAATAGTAAACAGTAAGGATTATCTCATCATGTCACTTTGGTACATCAGCATGTTTCTCTTATGGAGGGACGTCACTGTAGATATTTGTAATTATGTTAATTAGAAATTAAAATCGGATGGTTTGGGGCCGACAACCAAATCATTTTGATGAACAACTCAACATGTAAAATTTGCGGAACGCACTGTGCCATCCTAGCTCTATGATATCAAGTCTAATTAGGAAATCTTAAAAATAGAGCAAAGCATGCATTACTTCACCATTACATTACAGGAGAGTAAGAAAGTCAAACCGAAAGACAATAACCAGTCAGTGGCAATAGAACCAAAGCATGGACAACTCACTTGTCGTTCCAGAACTCAGCACCAGGCTGCGTCAACGTTTCCTTTTTTACCCACCTTCCTCGTCGTCATCGAACTCATCATCAAGGAAATCAGCTCGTCGCTGAGACAAACGCTTAACAACGCCCTTCCGTCCTTCCTTCTCAAACTGGAGCGAAGATTCAGATGCAAGACTACCCCACGAGAACTTCGAGTCCGCGGAACAAGCAGATGTCGGCTCCCCAGGAGAAGGAAGTACTCCCGGAGAAGCCAGGCTCTGCTGAGCAGACGCACGAGTCCCATCGTCGTCGTCATCAAACTCATCATCGAGGAAATCCTCTCGCCGCGTTTTCAATCGCCGGATGAAACCTTTCCGTCCAGTGAAATCACGTATGTTTGCCGGGGAGGAACTACCTGATGAGGAAGTCAATTGCTGACCAGCAGAACCAGGATCACTACGAGGGCGAGTATCGGTATCGACCTCTTCGTTGAGAGAATCAGACCGCCTATTTAAAAACTCGGAAACATCCAATTTCACCTCAATCTCCATCGACGACTCAGAAACCTCGCCGTCGTTCTCCTTCATCCCCTGCACCAGAGACCCGCCGTCTTCATTCTCCTCCGTGATGGAATCAAGCTTGGGGAACCGTTTACGGATAAAATATGACTCGAGCGAATGCGGCCGACAGTAGATGCGGTTATATTGACGTTCATACTTGTGCTCGTCGTAATGCAGAACGTCGTCGTCGGTTGTTAGTGTGGTCGATGCGGAGAAAGGGGGCATGTTGTCGCCGTAGGCATAATGAGACGAGTAGTTGTCCGCGCCTTGGGGCTCGTAGAATTCATCATCGTCATCGGCGTACCCGGGTGCGAATTCTCGTACACGATCGATAGGCTCACCGTGTTCATCGAGGAGAGTGTCGTCTCCAGTGATATCGTCGCGGTGGATACGGGGTGAGTGTTTGTGGAAGAGTTCGTTGAACGCTGAGTATTCCACGTTGGTTTGGCTGGGGATATCGAAGTAGGACAGCCCCTGTGTGGCGTCGTCGACTGAGGACTCTTCAGAAGAAACTGATTCTGAGGACGGCAAAATGTCTTGAGGGGAAGACGATCGACCAGAGGACGTCTCTGACAGTTCAATGTAGAGACCGCAAAGCTTCATTAAATCAGTGTAGCCCCACTCTTCTTCCGGAACGGCGGGTGGAGAGGGCGAACGGTGTGGTAGGAGATCTTCAGGGATGTCAGTTTCAATCTGAACCATGCCCACCTGCAAGTCGTAACTATCGTGTTTGATCAAACTATCCGCCATTTGTTCCTCAATATTCGTGGGCGGGTTGGAGACGGTTTCACCGCTCACATGAGCGGGAAAACCGCGCTCGGATTTTGAGCACTGCTGCGAAGGAACGCGCTGGCGCAATTGGTTAGTTGTTTGCTTCAGGAAGAAAACTGAGGGATCAATCACTTCCTCGAATTCCCCATTCTCTAGCTGTTTGAACTTCTCAGCGATGCGATACTTCTCATCTAAATCTGTAGGCACGAAGTCATCATCGAAGTTGCCCTCGGCGTCAAAGAGCATTTCGTACGTTACAACTTCCATATCAGAGAACATACCCACAGTCGAGTCTGTAAGTGACCCCTGGTATTCCTGCTGTATAGCTAGAAGAGTATTGGCCCGCTGGGAGGATTCTGATGCCGTATACCGGTCCTGCCGGGGGGAAGGCTCAGATGCCTCGACTTGGGGAAGGGGACATTTGATGTCCTCGCATTCAAATTCATCATCCAGAGTGATGAAGAAATGTTTGAATTCATCAACTAGTGCCTTCTCTGATTTCTTGGGCAACGACTTACGCCATGCTTTGAGCGTCTTAGAGTTATCGTACTCTACGAAGCTGAGTTCAGCAGAATCGGACATAACTGCCTTTTTTAGAATACCCTTGGGCATTTACAGGGAAGTTATGTGAGTAGATAAAGATAAAAGCGAAACTCTGCGACAAATAAAGATGAGAAAAGCGACGCTCTATGATCTAAGAGAAATGTTCTAGAAAGACTGGAGATTTGGAGAAGCCCAATTGGAATGTTCATATATAGACGTGAGCGCTCCACATCGTACAACGGTGTGCAGAATATGCACAATAGAAATCGCAATGTTTAGCCATTGTTGGCGATGCTTTGTGTGTGGTACGCAAAGGAATAGGACCAAAGTACGGCAAGTCGAGACAGCCTCGCTAGATGTACATAGTTAATCGAAATAAAACCAATAACTAGATGTGACGAAAGATTTCGGTAAAGAGAACTCACATATTTCATCAAATCAGGAAACCCTAATCCCCTAATCCACCCTCCTGACCTCAACAACCCTACTCATCCTCCCCTCCATTACCCTCAGCCCCTCTCTCACATCCCCCAAGTCCCTCCCCAAATCTTGCACCATCATCAGCACTTCCCCTAACTCATGCGCAGTCCGCCTCCCCTCCACACGATTCAACATCTCACTCAAAGAAACCACATCCTGCTTTCGCCTCAACCACAACCACCTCTCCCTCAGCCCACAAACGCGGTACTCTTCTCCGAAGCGATTGCTCCGCCCGAAACCAGAGTCAGAATCGTATTCTAAATCGTCTGCGTGCGGTGAGTAGGAGGAGGTGTACGCTGGTGTTTTCTCGAGCGGGGTGTTGGTGCTCCAATGCGTTGAATCTTTGTTTTGGAAGGAGGGTTTGAGAAAAGGGTGTTCGAGGGTGCGGAAGGAACGAATCATATCGCGCACGGCGGTACGTGCTACTCTGAGGCTTTCTTCTTCACCTCGCGAGCGTAGAGCTTGCTCGTCTCGAGCGAAGTAGCTGTTGTGTGGTTGGCCTTGACGGTCTCCATGGTTCCCACCAGCGCTTCTAGGACTTCTTCGGCCACGGCCAGGACCTTTTCTTCCTGTCACAGCGATGTCTTCCATGTAATACATGTGATGCGATTCTCGAGCACGTGACCGGCTTCTTTCCTCGTTACGTCGGGAGCTTCGGATTCTTTTTCGCACTTTTCGCAGATGCCGCCGTTCTTCCAGGAGGGCTTGTTTGAGATTGGAGAGGTAGTCTTTTATCTCGTGAGGCGCGGTTTTGATGGTGCATAGGCTGGACCAGAAGACATTGAGGAAGGTGGCGAGCGTGAAGGCGAAGGATATGAAGCCGATCAGTGTTGATGCGAAAGAAATAGGGGACAGCGTGGTGTGAGAAATAGTCACACCCATCTCTTCAATGAGATTGAGTTTGTACTGAGTAGAGATCAGAAACGGTTGTTCTTGTGGTCAGCCTCAATGGGCTTCTCTTAGCTCGGGGAGCTAGTCTGATGCTGTATCGTGGACGACCTTGGATCTTCATCAGAGACCGTCGGTCTTTAAACCCACCAATCGCTGAGCAGCGTGGGCCAGGTCCTGAAATACCAGTCGAAACGCTACAGCTGTCATAACCTAGCGTATCTTATTCGGATGGGATTTTCGGTTCCACCATCGAGATTTGAAGTTCCATATAAGATTTGTAAGATTTGGTTTACCATCGCAAGGATTGATAATCACTCACGGTATCGACACAGGGTGCAATATCACTCAGAAACGCCCTTGGCACGGAGCGTATTCACAGTTGAAGTTCCCAATATCCAACCAATACGGCTGCCGGCTGCCGGCTGCGGGTTTGGTAATGTCATCAATAAGGACACTTTGCATGGTATCAGTAAAATACATTATGCCCTAAGAGCGATGCCGGCATGAACCACGATGGTTGAAATCGCTCATTCAATAATCAAAGTCTAAGTCTGGCAACGTATCTTACAGATCTACAACCCTACACTGCACAGGCGTCTAAAACTTGTAGACTTGGTCCTTGCTGTAACCCAGATCCTTCAAGTAGCCACTCAACTCGCCTTGATCCGACGGGCTCTTCTTTCCTCCGCTAATGGCCTTGTACATAGGTGGGGGTCCGCACACGAAGATCTTGATCTTCTCGCCCTCCTTGGGTTCTGGGAGTACGGTCTTCAACAGCTCCTTGGTAACGTAGCCCTTTCCGCCCTGCCACTGCTCGGGAGGGTTGTCGAGGACGTAGAAAGCGCGGAAGCGGCGGGGGTATGTGTTCTCCAGGTGCTCGAGCTCCTTTTTGAGGAGAATGTCCTCTTCGCTGATGTTGCCAAAAACGAGCGTAACTTTGGTTTTATCCTCGGGGTTTTTGAAAATGGCATTGGCTACCTGCCACATGGGCGTGATTCCTGTGCCACCTGCGATCATTGCGACATGTTCACTAAATTCGGGATTACAAAGTCAGTTTACTTAAACTAGGGATGAATCGGTAGATCATTCAGCTTTCAGAATGCCATGCCAGACACTATCTTGCTAAGTTTTGTACCCTGGGTATACATACTGTTTATTCGGGGTCCACTGGTATTTGGGAATGGGGCCTTTAATGTCCAGGCGCTGACCGGGCTCCATGTTGTGGAGGTGCTCAGACATGGGGCCGTTGGGGTATTTCTTGATAACGAATTCGACGGTTCCTTTCTGATCTACAGCACGTTAGCTCATCATTTCCAAATGGCCTTTTGCTGCAAGTTGACCCACCGACGTCACTCGTGGGAGTGTAGGGCCGGATGACTGGCTTCTCCATCTCGGGGCCCTTGTACTTGGTGATGACAGCCGAAGCGACGTGCAGACCGCTATCCATATCTTCCTCGGGTAGCAAAAAGGTGAGCTTCTTGGTGTTGTGGTTGACAATTTCGGATTTGTCTAGCTTTAGCGATAAGAAGCCCTGGTCTCCGCCTGTGAAGGCGGGTTTACCAGGCTGCGATGTGCCACCAGGAATCTTCTTCGCTTCCTCCGACGGTGGAGCGTTGCCGGCTTGACCTGTGGGGGAGCTGCGTCGCGCGTAGAAGTAGCCACCAGTAAGAGCAGCGAGGGCTACACCCGTATAAAGCGGCCCATTTCCAAGGCCGCTCTTAGGAGAGGGCTCCGAGGCATATTGGCGCACTTGCTGTCGGTTTGTTAGCATCAATTGGTGATACACTCAGTTGACCAGATGTTGCAAAGCTCAGTCGAGCTTGCATTTGTCATGCCATCAGGCTGGAGAGCGGGGAGACCGAACTCACCCTTTGTAGCGTGCGCGCTGGCTTAAAAACCTGTCTTGCAAACATATTGTGAGGAATTGATGCGGAAGAGAGTCAAATGGCAATGTCGAGGTGGTGGACGATGTGATCAGAGATGGAATGGCGGTTATCAAGCTCGGTGGAGCTCTGCCGCCGCCAAGAAAAACGTCATACATCCTCGCGCTTCGCCCTAAGCTGCCTGCTAAAGCGGTCTAGATGTACTGCATCAACTACACCACGCCTAATCATGTATCCTCCGACCGTATCTACTGCTGCATTCTATCCTAAATTACTTAGAGCTGATGAAACCATGCATGCCAATTTCAATAAGCACGACCATTCCAATAACCAAGGTAGGTAGATACGTTTAATCTGTGACAATTCGGCAACTTACAACCGCATCCGTTGAATACGAGAATGGACCTGCGTATGCCACATATGATATCAAAATGGTGGAGGAACAGTAAGCACGCATTATCTCATTTCCGCCAACTGCATCTGTTAGCAAGGAACAATACATATGTAGGATGCCCCTCATAAAAATCACAATTTACCCGCTTGATCAACTCGGGTCCTTTCGATGAAGTGTACTGCCATACGTATACAACTATAGGTGGAGATCAAATACCTTTTTTATAAGGAAGCCATCGTCTATTGCTTCACATCGCGAGTGAGAAACTACCCTCACCGTCTCTCGATTAACACCCAACTGGCATCGTTCGATCCAAGAACTCCCAGTTGCTTCCAGGATGAAACTAGTGATCCTGCTTCAATTCGTTGGTTTTGCTGTGTCGACAAAGCTCTATAAACGAGCAATTTGCACTGTCAATTCACTCAACGATCCAGACAAGGACGACGCTCCTGCTATCAACTCCGCGCTCGAGACTTGCGCACAAGGCACCACCATACTTCCAGGCAACCAAACATTCACCATCCAAACCCCGCTCAATCTCTCCTCATGCCGCGCATGCAACCTCGAAATCAATGGCATCCTCGCCCTTTCTCCCGACTGGAACCTGTGGAAGTCCCAACCCGCAGCCATACAGATTCCCGGGACCACTGCAGCGGTGATAAGCAGCGGCGAAAACACAGGACTGATCAACGCGAACAACTTCGGACGGTGCCAACAAGAAACCAACCCCACAGAAATTACCCTCCCTTCACTCTTCAGCATCACCAACAAAAGCTACCAAATCCACATTCGCAATCTAAAGACCGAGAACGTGCCAGGTACAGCGTTTAACGTCACATCTGGGAGTTCTGCGGTCCGTTTCTACGGGATCGAATTCGTAAACTCCGCTGGAACGGGATATCACGTCGAGCAAGCCCAACACGTCTACGTGTGGAACAACACCGTCCGCGCTACACAGACGTGCGTTTCCATCTATCCTAACTCCTCGAACATCCAGGTCGAAGAATCAACGTGCATCATCACTGCGACCTCTGGGCAAAGCGGCTTCAAGCTCGGATTCCAAGACAGCAGTAGTATGGGGTTGGATTGGATCAGAAACATTTTAGTCAGGAGCGTCAAGGCGATTGGCAGCATGAACGTGGTAGTTTTCCACCCCGGCTCGTCTGGTGGAGACGGTCAGCCTGTGCCGGTCGAGATCACGAATGCGACGTTCACCGACATCACGATCAGTGGGCCGGCGAAGCAGGCGGTGCTTGTAGAAGAGGGCGAGAACCCGCTCACTGCGAAAGAAATTTCATTCAACGCTTTCAGGGGCGAGGTTGAAGAGAATGACGAGATTAAATGTAACAAAGCGGAGGATACATGTGAGTTTGAAACGAAGGACTGGCAGTTGGATGTAGTGCCAGGCAAGTAATCAAACAGCATGCTTAACGGCAGATTCCATCCGCAGTCTTCATAGTCCCAATTTCCATGCCCAACACGACTCAATAAATAAAGTACGCGTATGCAAAAAAATATGCAAATTTCATAAAAGGAACGACATCAGTGTAATGAAACCAAGCCCGTTCACTCAATATGTACCTAGGGGGACCTGACAGCGGGACAGCACCACTGTGAGATTACCATGCTTCAATGTCATGGGATTCTCAAATCTCCCATGTTCCCTTTGAGGACTAGCTCCATTCTACACAGCCACATTCCCCAGACCAAACACCAACTTGGCGCCAAACCAGTGGCAAAACTCCACCCCCTCTCTATAAAACAAGTCGTCCTACGTGGTACGAATACCCCCCATCCACCACCGAAAAAAACCAACTTCCAGTCCTTCCTTTCAAAGAAACCCTCACCGAGAAAATCCAACGTCTTTGGGAAAACCCCAAAGCCAACTACTACACACAATGGACGAAGACGACATCTTCGCACTCCTCTTCCTCCTCACCATCTTCACTCTCCCCTTAACCCTCGTCCTCCTAACCACCGCTCTAATCGCGTACTCGCGCACCAAAAAATGGGCGGCCGCGAACAACAAATCCGTCACGCTTCCCACGGACCCCGAAGCCTCCTCTGCGCTCCTCCCTACCAAGAACAACGCCGACGCTGAAGACGACGAAGACGACGACGATTATCTCGACACGGAGGATGAAGCTGAGCAGACGGCCGCAAAGGCAGAGGCCGAAGCCGACAAGCATAAGACGTTTGCGCAGATGTGGCGCAAGGAGTTTAGGAAGGTGTGGAGTGGCAAGGGGGCGAAGGGGATTGCGAGGGAGAGGGAGAGGGAGGAGCGGAGGAAGTTGGCTAAGGCGGTGGCGAGGGAGTTGGATAGACGGGAGAGGAGGAGGGAGAGGCGCGCGATGAGGGAGAGGGCGAAGGTAAATGAGGAGATTGAGATGGAGGGGTTGCCTAGGTATGAGAAGTAAGAAGGGAGATGTTTCGTGGAGGGTGTGGGGGAGGAGGTGAGGGAAGAAGTTTCTCTATGGGTTTAAAGATTGTGTATTCTCCCTTTGGCTAAGATTGTATCATAAACCTACGTCTTTCAAGCGCAGCGCGCTCTCGTCTAGAAGAAAAAAAAATCAAATAAATAGTAAAGTTGGAATTGAATTTGCTCATTGTTTCGCATGCTATGCTACACTCTGCGAATTAACCCGTGACGCCAGTTTCGTTAGGATATGTGATCCATCGTACAGTGTTCCCCTCCATCATAACCGCGAGCATCTCACTCGTTTGGTAGTTTCCCATGACTTGACGTCGTTTTGTAGCGTGAGCGCCCGATTCTAAGATATCAAACAAACCCCGTCCGTAATTCGTGCAGGGAGGATTACAAAATACGCATTTCCGCGTCCTCCCCAGCATCTACCTGGCCAATCTTCCGCTTGCTGGGCGTTGTGCTGCCTTCTTGTTCCAAATCGTCTCCTTCGGTCCACTCCACAACTTCCCACTCAACTTTGGCTCCGTCACGCGACTGGTGGCCGCCACGGCGCTTCGTATACCTTCCCAGCGCTGTGTGCTCAATCAACTCTTCAAACCAAGGTGCGCCCCTAGTGAGCGGCTCGCTTCGAGTCACCATGCGTGCATGTCGCCCGGCATTGGCTAGACCATGCTCTGTATCCTCATCACCACTGTCCGCGCCCGGAAGGTATCCCAATTGACCAAGCAGGACCTGATCCTCGTCCAGCAAGCTGCCGACGGTGAGGCAAATGTGGTTTGCATCGTCGGCGGTGCGCTCGTGCCACGAAGTCAATTGCGTGCCGCAGTAACCGCAGAACTGGCGGCGCGAATGGGCTTCCACGGCGAAGGGGGACGTGAAGGTGCGTAGGATGCCGGCATGATGTTCATCGGGGAACTGGGCAAAAGTTGCAGACGTGTACCAGGTCAGCGGCACGCGGAGCCAAAGAGTGAGGGGGTTGGCGGAATGATTGCCTGGAGGGTTAGGTCAGCGGTTGTCAGAGTTGGATGTTGTTGGGGAAGAGCTAAATGATGCGCCATGACGTGATGGCATCATCCTCTCTCTGGAGTAGAAGCCAGTGCCTCTACCAATGTAGGAAGACGTACGTGTAGCATTGGTGTTGTCGTACTTGAGCTCCGCCAGTTCCGTCTGCTCCGTAGGGATGTCGATGGTGTAGCGGATTCGTCCACAGGCGCAGGAGCCTCGAAGTGTGCTTTGGTTGGTAGCGGCGGCCATTGGAAGCGGGGCCCGGTGATGTGACGCCCAGAGCGAAGGTTGAGGTGGTTGATTGGGGAGGTTTGCGCGGGGACGTAGGGTAGTTTTTGTGACAATCAGACAGAGGTGGTTGACAGGCAGGTAGAAGAGTCTAGAGGGTTCGTCGGGGATGTGCAGCCAAAAAAGAAATTGGATGCGGTTCCGATTGTTTTGACCGTCATCGGTGGTCGGTGGTCGGAGATGGCCTGTGATTGGCCAACCCCAGCTGGGTCCGCCTGCCAGTGATAATCATGACTTCGCTTTTTGCTCACCACAACTGTACAACTGGACCTTTGCAACGGTCTCAATCAATAACCACATCCTCTCGTACAGCAGCGCATACCTATCGCGACGAACACTTATTATCAGCTAGAGAATGCCTTCTTCTCTGGCTTGCCTGAGCATGTCGGGTCCATGGAGCTCTTTGTGGAACCAAATTGTTTGAAATACCCTCAGTGGCGCAGCGCAAAACACCAAATCGAACTGCAAACAAGTAGAAGGAATTTTGTTTGCTGTTTGTTGGATTCATCAACCATCGCCCTTTGCCGGCGTCTTTCCTCGTTTGTCCTTGTGAAACCGTAGCTGTTCAACGAAAACCGGCCAGCAAGGATTACATATTGGTGGCAAGAATGCTGTTCCAACCGTCTGTTTACATATGTCTGCGGTACCACGACCATTCCAAATTGGTCGACATTAATCTGTTTTTAAATGCTGTGTGACGCGTGGCTAGGAAATATAGGTACGCGTGGAAAATGGCAAAGAGGGGCAATATTCGCCCCATAAAGTCGGCATGTGATGCTTATTGGATTATCACAGAAGATAGTTACGTATAGGAATGTCCTACGGCGTAGCAACGTTTGTAGCATGATGATGCGTATTTGGAGTAGGGGAGGTGGTAAAGCCCGGGCGTCATCGCTGCTGGGATGCACGGCTTACTCCACACCAGTATTAATTGATAAGTTAGTTAACTAACGTTACCTACTTTTCTCTTTGGAGATCAGTATCCTCGGTAAGTTACATGTAAATTTTCTGTGCCATAGATCTACATGGCTTGACGGTCATCATGACGACATAATCCGCCACATTGATAGTCATGTACCTATGTCCTGAGTCGTTGCTTCTGATGAAGACGGAGGCTCGTAAATGCTCCAGCCGTTACCTATATACATAGAAACACGCAGGAAGCATACGATCATATGATAGTCAAACCTCCTTTTCTGTCTCCGGCGTCCAATAGTTACTGGGATTTATCCTGCTGATCATGCATCTCAGAACATCAAGGTTGTGATCGTCGGTTCTAAGACGTTATTCATGTTCTTGGGTGATCATCGGGGACTCGGGGAAAGCCCTGTCAGTGTACAAATATCGCCTAATCCCAAGTTTGATTCCTTCAGCAAACACATCGGTTATAGAAGCCGGCCAATCGCTTAGGAACGACGATGGCGTTGCCCCCAGCCGTTCTGCCTGTGCACAAGTACACAATCAACTGATCGCGTCGGCGTCCAGGGGATCAGCCAAAAATCAAGTTGAATGACCAAGGCCAACATCACCTCGGAATGAGAGAAGAAGAATGATTGACCACCGACCCCCTGGTCCCCACTTACATCAGCCGCCTAAGTCTTAACGTCCGATTTCGATTGCGATTTCGATCCCCCGCAGGGAAATTACCTACTGGTCCGCTATCTTCATGGAAACTACTTCCGGATGGAACATCAGCCATCTGCTTCCAAAATCGCAATCCCTAGGCTCAACCATAATGGAGACCCACCACGACAAGGGCCAAAGCGGAAAGCTCGGGCTCAACGAGCCTGCGAGAACTGTCGCAAGCGCAAAGTAAGATGTACTGGAGAGTCGCGCTGCCGCAATTGTGTGGATCAAGACTTGGATTGTGTATACGCTCTGGCCAGACGGGACCGCTTGAACGAGTATGTCATCAGCCACCTGCGATGGATATAACTTGCTGACCAGGGTAGGGCTACGGAGCAAAATAGCAGGTTGCTTGCTTTGCTGAGGGAATTATCCCCCCACGTAGATGATGAAGGGCAGATACTTATCCATGACTACCTCGATACAGTACGCTCACCCATCCCTTCAAACAATCCGTGATTAATGTAAAAAAGGATGAACACTCACTTAATTTGCATCCATTGCATGATGATGTGGCACCACCGAGCAAACGCGCACGCGATGATTCGCCCGGCTGGAAACAAAACCGTAACGACGGACCTGGACGAGCTAGTGATTCTGATCAAGTTGATGGGCGACACCTCGATCGTCTAGACGAAGATTTGCTCCGCACTTCCAAGGCGCGGGCTACTGGTTTTATCGGGGTAAACTCCTCAATGCAATGGCTGCGAAGTCTTAGAACACAGATGAGAGATGTACAAGTTTCCACGGACGACGACGAACATAGGACAAATGACGACACGCGTGGGGGCAATGATCGAACCCGATCTCGGCAGCAGTCTCACAAATTAAATGTGTCGGATTCAACGTTCTATCTGGACTGTGATGATTTGGATTTGGACGATCTGATAGTGGACCCGTTCGAGTTACCCCCTCCCGAAGTATTAAACCATCTATTCGATTGCTACATGCAAACCACTCATTCGTCATTCCAAATTCTGCCCACTACCTTTGAAGACCAGTTCCGAAGATACAGCCAGTCTCTCAAAATTCGTCGGCCATGCCAAGTTTCCAACGAGTGGCTGGCTATGTTGAACCTTGTGCTTGCCATAGGCAGACAATATCTACACCTGACACAATCTAACATCGACTCACCCAATCCTCTAGTCTTCATAGCAAGAGCTACTCAACTTCTACGGCTAGATAAGATTGCTACCTCTTTGCCCTCGCCCACCTTATCTTTTATTCAGGTCGGTTGCCAAGAATCCCTGAGGTGATACTTTCTTACTTTTAGCAGTCACTTGGACTATTATCGTTATGTTCTCTCACCATAGGTCAGGTGAGCAGGTGAGCTTTGGATTCCCAACCTTGTCGTTATTTCACAGCTAATATACAGTATGTAGAGCATGGATGTTGATTGGAATTGCTCTCAGATACGCTCTAGCGGCTGGTCTTCATTTGCGCAATGACGACACGTCTGCTTCATCGAACAAAAACGAAGTTCTGGTGAACACATGGTGGAGTCTTCATTCTATCGAAAGTTTGCTATGCACCATCATCGGGCGACCCTGTATCATCTCAGATGAGGAATGCACGGTTCCTTTACCCCAATCGAGTGACAGCCCGTCCCCTCAACCGGGTAAAAGGTCACAAAATTCTTCGAGGCATGGCTCAGATGCCGACACCAGTAAATCCATGTTTGGAGCCTGGGTCACAGTTGCTCTGATAATGCAAAAAGCACTTTCGAGACTGTACTCACCTCGTATCATCGCTGGCTCTTGGCACAAAATCCAAGAAGACATTACCTCTCTCATGAGGGAATTGGATAAATGGGCGGTGCATGCACGACTTATGGGACAGACCGAGAAAGGTGCATCCGAAGTAAGGATGCATCGCAACGACCAACTCCTTGCATTCCACTACCTGAGTGCGAAGATACTGATTTGTCGACCATGTCTTTGCCGCCTCAAAGGACATGGAGAGCGTAACGATACTTTGGTCGAACTTACGAAGGAAGCCGCCGGGGCTTGTGTAAGTGCAGCACTTGCAATGACTCGGTTGCTTCCAGATCAGCCAGACAGGCTGCAGACCGCATACTTCCAGACCCCTTGGTGGGCAATCATCCACAACATTATGCAAGCAGTGGCAGTGCTGTTATTGAAACTGTCTCTGGGGCCATCACATGCGATACATGATGGCGAGATGGTCGTAAACAGCGTGAAGAAGCTAGTCCGATGGCTTCGATTCTTTAATTCCACAAGTCACGTCGCTGAACGGGCATACAAAATTGTCGCAGACATCATACAAGTCAGCGCCTCTCGCGGCCATATCAACGTGCGATCAACACCAGATACAGACACACCTACGACGGACCCAACTGGGTCATCGAATAGCCAAACCACAACCAGCGTCTCATCACCGGGCAGTAGCGCGATGGCGCCACCGCGGCGACAACCTCAGTCCTCCCAGCAATCCACCGTCCGCGAGGAGCCTTTCCTCGATCGGAATCAGCAAAAACTCGCCGACCCAGGTCCTCCGCCGCAGACGGGAACCATGGAAATGTACGGCGATTACATGCAAAATCCTTACGCCAATTCCAACACACATATGGCTTTCAACCCCGAGCCGTCCCAATACGTCGCAAACGATATTCTCGCGGAGAATTTCATGACGCAGCCCGATCTTTCGATGCCCATGTATTTCAGCAACCCGTTCTTCACCCACTTCGATCAATCAAACTTGATATTTGATGAGTTTGCTGCGAATATGGACGGAAACGCGAATGCGGATACGAATATGAATGTTTCATATGAGTCTTTCCAGGATCAGGGGCCGAACGCATGATGCAAATCAAAAGATTTGTGCAAAGTTTCATTTTCTCAATGGTCTTGGGAGCATGAGAAAAGGCGCTGGTCTTTGTTACTTTACTTTGAATTTGGCGTTTGTGGGTGATTCCTGGTCATGGGGTGACGTTTCTGTGGCTGGGATGAGATTGGCGTAGTGTGTGTTTGAGACTGAGGCTCCAGAAGTCCAAAGGAAGAAACATAAAACGAGAAATCTGCGCGCGGATGAAAACGGAGAAAGGGGCGTTTTGAAAACGGCGGGAAACTTTGCTTTTCAGATTAGTGATTCCCCCACCTTCTACTTTCTGGAAAAGTTGAGGCTATGTTCTATGAAGAAGAAGAATTTTACGCGTGTCTTTGAAAGGGAGGATTTCTAAAATTAATATTGAGGCTGGGCGGATCGAATTTTTAGTGAGAGAGTTATTCTATTTCCAAATGATGGAGGCTGGGAAAAGAGACGGAATAATATGAGATGGATGGTGGGTGCTGTTCTGTTTTGTTGAGCGAAGCCATTAAAGAGAGATTTAATTTTTGCTAAGTGAAGGAGATCTAAACTGCTTTACATGATTATTGAAACGGGTTTTGTAGTATCTAGGTGTGTGTATGGAGGGTTACATGCAGAACTTGATAAGATTCGACGTCATTTGAATGATTTCGACTCTCGAACCACCTGCCTCCTTAATACCTTTGCACATATATGATATCACGACAGACACCATCAACACGAAATATGTGAGATATTTACACAAAGCTGTTTTCACCGTATGCCTTAGTTGGATACATATTAACACTTATATACAAGTAAAGCGACCTTCTCGATAATCATTACAGGCTGCATGCTGACACTATTCAAGGTTCTTCTCACATCATATCTAGCGTCACCTCTTGCAATCCTTTCCTAACACTCACAGATACCACTCGACACATCTCAACCTACGAATGCGACGACAAGCTACCACCCAACTCCGGGTCTGATGACCCGCGCCTTGGAATCTCTTTGGTCTGCGGCACTTCAGGCGCCGGCGCAGGTGGAATAGGCGCAATCCAAAACTTCGGATACTGACGCTGGAGATTATTCACCAACAACGCCGTGACGAGGATAAGCGACGAAGACAAAAGAACAACGGCGAGGAAGTACCACCGCAGCGCCCAGATATGGGGATCGACGCAGGGTAGTAGGGCCGTTGCTCCCGCAGGCGGATGCGTCGTCCGGGTTAAGTGCATAACGACTAGGGCAATGGCGGTGGCGAGACTCGCAGCGACCCATTGCAGACGCGGTGGGTTGTTTTGTTCAAGGTTGAATTGGAAGATTGTCGCGATGACGATGCCGACTAGGGCGCTGAAGAAGTGGCCGAAGACGAGGGAGCGCGGTTGCGCAAGCGGCACATCAATAGCACCATAGCAGAGGATTGCGGATGCACCCTTTTGTATGTTAGTATCTTGGATTTTGAGAAGTCGGATGGGTAGGGGGTGAGCTGACAAAGGATGCGACGATGGGTGGTACGGAGCGACTGTTGAAGTAGTCGGTATGACCAAAGACGGCAAGGATGACGCTCAAACCGCAAAAGGCGCCGATGAATCCCCATATACAGACGAGGTAGTCGGGCGAAGGAGTGACGGCCTGGTCCCGATAGCCAAGGAAGTGACTGATGGGGCGTGGGAGACGTGCAAGGCCACTTTTGACATGCCGTTCGGCTTGTACGAGTATATCTGGCCTTGGCGCCATGGTGGATGGGTGATGCTTAATCCTACTACGAATGGATCAAGTGGGAAATGCAATAATGCCGCTCGAAAGGAGAGATGATGGGATAAGTAAATAGAAGATCGAAATTGTTCGATGCGTGCTCAATAAGCACTGGTCATCAAGAGAAGAGCAGGTCACGTATCACGACCATGTAAAGACTGGACGTAGTCACATTAAAAGGTTGTTAGTAAGACGGTTTTGCTCAGGCATTTTAGGTTTTCCCCAGAAAACAGGGCCATTCTTGAACTCCGCATTGTCATGACAACTTCGTGGTAGTGTTTCGCTTTAAAATGTATTTTTATGTGTCATATTCCGAATCCGAATCGAGGCCGACCCGAATGCCGAGGTCTAGCCATTGTGCTTTTGGCGATGAATTTTATTGTAAATACAACAACGCCTACATATATACTGGAGAAGTATCGAGATTCAATGTTTTTGGAGGGCCCGCCCTTTTGGTTACTACTATTTTTTCCTCTTTTTTTGTCGAAGGCAGATCCCTTCTTGATTTGATCGAAATCCGGTACCGTGAAGACACTTACCAGAACTTAGAGCATAGAATACAGAGGGTATGTCTGCGTACTGTTTCTAGAAAGAAAGGAGCCAGATATCGGCGAGTCTTTCATTGTTTTCACCAAGACCACCATGTACAACGACCTGGTCGTTTTCGTCACTTTGAAATCTTACTACACCAGCATCGAACCAACCTCGTGGCGCCGGTGAAGTTTCGTTGCTGCTAGGCTCTATTTTAGTCCACCAGTCTTCATCGATATCGTATATCCAGACATCGCTTAGCATTTTGCCCGCGCCGGCATGGCCCAGAGATGAAGGGTCGCGTTCACCAAAAAGAGTGATCAGTTTGTCTTTCTTTTGAAGCTTGATCGGCAACAAAACACAGACGCTTCGAGGTTCAGGTCCATCCTGGCCATCGGCGTTGAAAGTTTTGGTTTCCCACGTGTTGGTGGCGAGGTCGAAGATGTCAAGGCTGCCACCTTGTTCCGCCTTTCCATCAAATCCATGCATTCTGTATAGTTTCCCATTGCTGAACGCAATCGACGTACCGCCACGCTCCGGGGACGGGGCATCTGGCGCCTGCGTCCAGGTCTGGGAAGAAAGATCGAATTTCCAGAGATCAGAAAGTCGGCCACTTGCTGGACATCCAGCATGAACAAAAATAGAAGAATTCCCATCATCAGCCATGCAGTGGTAACTGCGGGCTGGTGGGTAAGGCTTCCCCGCATCGGCAGGCTTGATCAAGGACCATGAATTTTGCGAAGGGTCGTAGCTCCACAAAGCGCCGCCTTCTTCAATTGGTGCCATATCAAGACCACCGCGCCCGGAAAACAAATAGATGCGATCCTTCAGTGCAACAGAAGAGCTGCCAACACGCGGGCTGGGAGCATTATTGGTTTGTTTGGTATTAAGTTGAGGATTGCCTATTATGTGAGATTTCTTCTATGAATAAGACTGATGACAGAGCTGAGGAATCACCTACTTAATGTAAGGGCAACTACGTCTAAATGATTATCGACGGGCTTTCGAGGCTCTACTTCACCACCGAAGATATATGCATTGCCATTTAGGATGGACAATGTCTGCGAGGATCGGCGTATACGCTCAGAAGCGGTGAGCAATGGCTTCCAGCTGCCATTCAGGTGCCATATAGGTTTCCGTATCATAGGCATATTTCCGATTAAATGTGAGCTTTTATGACGAAGATGAAGTGCAAAGGTCCTGTTGCCATGATGTAGTGGAGTTGAGCCCCGCGCTTACATGCACCCGACATCGGATCGCGTGAAACATCCATTTGAAACGCCAGATCACGTGAGCGCGGACTGTTGGTCAAAGCTTCCGCACCTATGTCATTAGCTCTTTTTTAATCTGAGCTGTAACCATCACAGATTTGGTCTTCGACTGCAACCTACGCGACACGACGCGCTCACCATGCGGCTCCGGCTTTCTGTGCAGCGCAACAATCTCCCTGCGAGTAACATCCTCTGGAATGTGCCGGATACAAATAGCGCTCAAGCCTACACTATCTCGCGATTGCTCGAAGATGTCAATCAAGTGCTTCCACTAGAAGCAGAGCAATGGGGCCTCGAGGACTATACAGTCGAGGTGGGCGGCTTTGAATGCTTACATTTTTCGTCTGTGTTCCAAACGCTCAAAGATGACGACCTGGTCTCGTAAGTGATCTTTCTCATTTATCTACTAGTGCACTACCTGACTGTGTGTTACAGCATTCGACCTCTCCTTACCGCTGAAGTTCGCTCCCGGACCCTCTGCGGTCGTCTTCAGATCTCTGGAGATGGACGCCATCTCCTTGATGGGGTACCCTTTGGTCGGCCACTTCTCAAGAAACCACGTCGCCCTGCCATTCACATTCCACCTCGCAAACGCCGCCGGGTAGAAGACGATACTGATAGCGGAGCCAATGAGAATGGGGATGGAACCGCGGGCGAAACCACTCTGCTGCAAATTACAGATGGCAAACACGAAGATCAACTAGAATTGAGAAAGAGCAAAGTGGCAAAGAAGGTACATTTCACCGAACCGAACCCCTTGGGACTAGACAACAGTGGTGACGACGATGAGGATGAGGATGAGGATGAAAAATTTACACCATCTTCCGAGGAGGATTCTATTGACACATCATCTTCCGAGGAGGATTTTATTGACACATCAAGCAGCGCTGAGTCGGTTGTATCGGCCGACTCTTCGGATGCTTCCGATTCCTCGAGTTCAGAAGAAGACTCAAGCTCTGACTCGAGTTCCGATATAGATTCATCAAGCAGTGACTCTGGCGAGGAACGCAAACGTTCCAAGATGTTCATAAAACCTCCAGGGGAAGGATCAAAACACACCAAAAGGAGGAATGCTCGGCGTCATGCAAGCGCTCACCTACGAAAACTAAAGCAAGCCGGAAAGCTAAAGGAAGACGCTTCATTCGATCATTTGCGGGCATACATAAAGCTGAACGGGGAGGAACCCGAATGGGACTCTCATCCGCCACCCTCGAGGGCCATGGCTTCAGCGAAAGGAAAAATCAAGCGCTTAGACGACGAGGACAAGGACAAGGACAAGGCTGCTGACGTGGATCACTCAGAGCTTGAGAAGCGGAAGCAAGAGATGTTGGCAAAGTTCGATGAATCGTCTCAGACCGAAGCATCTAGGACGGAAAACGAGGACACAAATACTACCGCCGAGATATCAGTTGCACGACCGGAAACTCCACCCGATATTATATCCTCTAAACCTGACCCAGCGGAGGCTCAACCTACAAGACGACTACGGCCAGATGTAGCTGCCATAGGCCGCATACTAGCTCGACAGACAAAGGTGAGTATCTTCTAGCTAACACAGACTTTTACTAAAAAGCAATACAGAATCCCGAGAAGATTACGAGCAAGGAAAGCCAGATACCTGCGGTAGAACCTGAGGGGGCAGAGGACCCTGATTTTTGGAAGTCTAGGGTAAAACTTTCGGCATTCGAGTGCTGGGAGGAAGATCACGAGCTCAGTGCACCACCGTTCCCTTTCAAACAACACTGGGATCCTGCGAGCCAGCTCATGCGAGAGAAGGCAACCAAAAACAGAAAGAAAGGAAAGAAAAGAAAGCGTTCACCAGTTCGTGAGAGTCTGCCAAGCCCGGAGGAGGAGGAGGAGGAAGAGGAAGAAGCACTTGTATTGAACTACGATGATTCGACAGATACTACTAGTAAGCAGGATTCAGATCATACTGCTGCTATTGAGTCTCAACTTCTGCGGGATGTGGAAGTGGCAGCGAAATCCGATTTGCCTCCGCTTCCCGAGGATGTTGCATCTCTGCCTGCGCTGCAGACGACAGATATTCAGGTCGGGGCAGTTATTGCTTTCAAGCTCTGGAATATTGATCCCGACACCTGCACTCCAGAAATTACCGATTACAAGACGGCCATTGTTGAGAAGGAAGGAGATTCAGGCAAGGGTGCTGGCCAGTTCCGGCTCAAGCTGGCCGCCCGAGACGTGGCACGAAAGAAGAGGGAAATAATGAAACGCGGTAACAGGGTAGAGGTCGTGGAGGATGCCAGTGTGTTGGAGGATGCCAGCGTGTGGGAGGGTATGTTCAATGAATTGCTGGAGCCCAAGCTTGTTCAAGCGGCAACTTGAGATTTCTTGCAGGCTCGTGAGGCCTGTGTGTTTGCAGAGAGAGAAAACGATACCCAACAATAATATTCGGACCGACATGCTATTTCAAAGTCCTCGATAGGAAACAGGTGATGATGCATGTTGCACGATGTTGAAATGAGCCTCCACTAATTGGCTAACTAGTGCGGGACGGGGATAAAGGGGAGCCCGGGCTACAAAACCCGGGATACGCTAGGTTCCCCGCCATCGTATTCGTCTGCCCCTCTATGCCCACCACCACCCAATTGTGCCGCGGGATCAATAACTACATACTCAACCATCTCCCACAGGACTGGGTTGTCAAGCATGTATGCAAGCTCGGCAGTTTGACCTTTGACAGATTTCCAATCGATCCTGCAGGGACCTGGACCTGACGTCTTGGCCCACGCTATCGCTCGCCGCCATGCATCGTGTGTATTTCCTAGAGCTGTCTTAGCCCGTCTGTCTCAACTGCCGGGTGGGGTACTACTCATGACACGATCGAGCCAAGACAAATTTTTCGGGCTATTCGAGGTTTCAATTCCCTCTGGGGTCTTTCAAAGACCCATTCCCCCCTCATTGACTTTCTCCGACTTGTAGTAGACTCTCACCTGTGTGAAAACCACCGCAATCGTCATTCAAACTTCATTGTTCGGTATGAGACAGTATCCTTGCCCATTTATATATTGCTGAACCCAATTGCTTACTTGAACAAGATTACCAATCGCGCCATGCCTCTTCCCTTCGGTGTATACAGAGCGGATCACGTAGGTTCATTCCTGCGCCCCAAGTCCGTCCTCGACGCCCGTGACGCCGTGGCCAACAACACCTCCGATCTCACCGAGCTCCGCAAAGTCGAAGACAAGGCCGTCGCCCATGTAGCTTCAAAACAAATCCAGAATGGCATCCGATCCATCACCGACGGCGAGTTCAGGAGAGCTTACTTCCACCTCGACTTCCTACAACACTTGTCAGGAATCGAGATCAAGGGCCAAACAGGACTCATTCGACCCCACGGCTTCTCTCCCCCCGTTCTTGCCGTGACGGGCAAGCTCGGCCACCCAAAGCCCATCCAAGTCGAAGACTTCAAATTCCTAGAGCAAGCCATCAAGGACAACGGTGGCGCCGCAACCACCAAAGTGTGCATTCCCAGCCCCACCATGGTCCACTTCCGCGGTGGACGCGCCAGCATTGACATCGACGCATACCCAGACCTAGACCCCTTCTTCGAGGACCTCGCGCGCGTGTACCAAGAAGAGCTTGACTCCCTGTACCAAGCCGGTTGCCGCTTCGTACAGCTTGACGACACCAACCTGGCATACCTGTGCGATCCCGACATGCGGAAACAGGCCGAGGAGCGCAACGAGGACCTCTCGACATTACCCCGGAAATACGCAGAGCTCATCAACGCTGCCATCTCCAAGAGACCGGCGGATATGAAGATCGGTATCCACCTTTGCAGAGGCAACTACCGTAGCAAGTGGTTCGCGTCTGGTGGTTACGAGCCCGTCGCCGAAGTTTTGTTCAAGGAATTGAACGTTGACGCCTATTTCCTCGAGTACGACGACGCGAGAAGTGGTGACTTCAAGCCGCTTCGCCACTTGCCGGAGCACAAAGTTGTCGTGTTGGGCTTGATGTCGAGCAAGAAGAACACGCTAGACGACAAGAAGGAGATCATCGAGAGGCTGAGGCAGGCGGCGGAGGTTGCGCCCAAGGGATTGGAACAACTAGCTCTAAGCCACCAGTGCGGTTTCAGTTCGACGGTTGAAGGTAATGAGTTGACGGAGGAGGAGCAGTGGGCTAAAGTTAGACTTAATGTGGAGATTGCGAAGGAGGTCTGGGGTGATGACCTCAGCAAATAAGAAAGTGCGAGGGAGGAGGAGCAGGGTGGTGGGTGTAGTTTAGGCTTCAACAGCGAAGCTGGAATATCTATCTTCTAGCGCGATACCATGTAGCAAAAAAGCTATCAAAACCATTTCAACACTTCACATCTCACCATAGTCCTCTTTCACCTCAGCGAAAGAAAAGGGTATCCCTCGTTCCTCCCACCAACAAACCAAAAACAATCACTCTTCCACAGCATCCTGAATAAGCGTAGCAGCAACCCCCCAAAACCCCCTCGCCAAACACCCTTTCAACTGCCTCCCATCAAAATACAGATCAACATACTTATGCTCCCCCTCCAAATCCACCTTCTCCAACCCCACATCCTCGGTCGTCCTATGCACATAAATCGTCTTCAACCCAGCCTTCTTCGCCGCCTCCAAATCATACAAATGCGACGCGAGCATGTAGCAATTCTCAGGCTTCACCTTCACCAGCTCGACCGCCTTCCTATACATTTCCAAATCGGGCTTCGCGACGCCGAGCAGCTCAGAAGAGAGCAAAGTGTGGAACGGGATCCCAGACGACTGCGCGATATCGAGCTGCAAGCGCGTAGTGCCGTTCGCAAGCACGACGAGGAACCACTTCTTGTGCGAGCGCATGAGGTCCAGCGCGGGGATCACGTCCTGCCACGCCGTCTGGAAGTGCCACTGCTGCACGAGCTTCTCGCGCACGCCGTCATCCCACGTGTCGAGACCGATATCCCATTTCTCCAGGAGGCGGTCCAGCACGCGGCGGTGCGTGATGTCGATGTCCTCGGCGGGCGCTTTGGAGGAGAAGCGCGTGTGGATTTCTGTGAAGAAGTCGGCGCGCCAGGCTAGGGCGAGGTCGCGCAGCTTTTGGTCGTCTAGCGGGGTTAGCGATGGCGTTGGTGGGGTTTGTTGGAGCGCTGGGAGCAGCGAGCTTAGCCAGTCGCAGCATGTTCCCATTAGGTCGAAGAAGATTACTTTCTGGTTTGGGGAGGCCATGGTGAGGGGTATGGAGAAGAAGTTTGTTTGTTTGGTTGGTTTATTTAGTTGAGGTTTCTTTTGGGCTAGTGAGGTGAGGGGACGGACGTCGTGAACTTGTGGAGCTTGAAGTGGTGGAGATGTTGCTTGATGTTGGACGAAGGTTTGGTCGCCATGTACGTCATCTTGTCCCTGCATCTCTGAAATCCGAATTTAGATATCTACATGGGTATGTACCTATGTACCCACATAGAGACCGTTGAATTGTTGTGCTAGCTCACCTCCGTTTTCTTAAATTTGAGACTCATGTTAATAGGTGGATTCGTTGCCAAAAGAATTACATGTACCATGTACATCCCAATGAACATGTATGTATCTAAAATGTTGTACTTAGCTTGAGGTATGTACATGTACCTACCTAGGTACCTAATGTAGTCCTGCGCGGTCCACGTCACATGACCTGTAGGAAATGTTCAGGATTCTTTGCAACAGTTGACAGTGCATTCAAGATGTCGTGTAAGGGAGTACAAAGAGTATTGATGCACCAGGTCGTACCCCTGTATTTGAGTTCTCTTAAGCAACAATTAATACAATTAGAAGAGGCGGAGACAGAACCTATGCTAAAGCCTAACTGTGATTGATACAAACTACTGCGTACATATGTATTCTAATGCGTACGACTGTACCAAGATCTCGTCTGCAGCTGTGCTTCATCAATACTAAAACAAGATCTCGTCGGACTCAACTCCATGTGTGTGCTGCAGGAAGAGGGCATTGTAGAATGTTACATATCGGGTATATGGCGTACCGAAGTGAATTTCACACGTTAGAAGGACCAGACTTACATACAGATGTCGCAAGACTTCTAATTAGTCATACTTAGGCTTCCTGATTTGGAACATCCCGCTGCATCGTCCGACTAGAGTTGGGCGGTGTTGTCTCAAAAAGCACAAAATGTTGAGTATTTCAGCGAAGGCGCAGCTACGAAGAGACTTCCAAAAAAAACATGCGAGGACTTAAATCTAAGTCTTTTTTAAGATTGCGACAGCGACAGTACAAGAGTGGAAATGCTTCATAATGAGAGCTATAAAATTACAAAGAGACCGCTCAAAAAACTAATGTCGCTCATTTCCGCGGGACCTAATATTCTTCTTGTTTGCCACTGAACTGCATGAAAAGAAGACCCTGGTGTACTTTAGGTAAAGATGCTCTCTAACATTTTCTGAGATGAACTCAAACGTACCTGAGAGACCAACCCCCAACTCCAAGAGCGGCATCCGTTCATCTATGACAAACACTGCACATTGGCGTGCATATTCAATAAAGATCTGATTTCGCATTGAATCGTGGTAGCGCCTTAGATGGGGTGTTTCGGTAGTGTACCGCTGAAACTCAGTCGACTATTTTCTCACGATCCATCGTTTGCGCTGTGGATAGATGGCTAGGTTGCTCCTCGTAGTCAACCACAATATCTTCACTGTATTCGACACTTTTGTTCCTTCACTACCCAATTAAGTATTATAAGATGGTCTACAGATGTGACCATCGAGTCATAACGTCCCACAATGTTTTAACGAGATTATGCGTGGTAGGTTATTCCTCGTAGTCAACCATAATATTTCCGCTGCGTTCGACAGTTTTTCTTATTTACTGCCCGATTGAGTATTATAGCAGGGTCTACAGATGTGACTACCGAGTCAGATATATTTTCAACGATGTTACAACTAGATGTGCATGGTAGGTTATTCCTCGTAGTCAACCACAATATCTCCGCTGCGTTCGACGGTTTTTCTCATTCACTGCCTGTTTGAGTATTATAGCAGGGACCTATAGATGTGCCCACCGAGTCATATGTATGTTCCACGATATTGTACCCAGATGTGCATGGTAGGTTGTTCCTCGTAGTCAACCACATTATCGTCACTGCATTCAATGCTTCTGCCCCTTCACTGCCTAATTAAGTATTATAGCTGACTCTAAATATAACTACCGAGTCATATGTATATTCCACGATATTGAAACCAGACGTGCATGATAAATTGTTCATCTTAGTTAACCATAATATCTTCACTGCATTCAATACTTTTGCTCCTTCACTACCTGATTAAGTATTATAGCTGAGTCTATAATATAACCACCGAGTCATCCGTTCCACAATGTGGTAATGAGATGTGCATGGCTGAAAGTAATCGTATTTTTTCAGCCATGATATTGATATCTTCTTCGCCGCAGACAATTATGTGCACAAAGCATCTACTTCCATAATTATGTATTGCGTGTTCAGCATTTGTTCCGTGATTTTCGTGTGAACGAACAGCCTCGCAATTTCGCTGCGCCCACTTTACGGGGCTGAATGCGCAACGCCAACAGAACGGACCAGGTGGATAAAAACGATGTGTATATGAGACATGGTTACTGAAACTGTAGTTAACCACACAACACCACTGCAATCGACGGTTTTCGAGAATATTGCTGGGAACGGAAGGTTGGCAATTCATGACGATTAAAGCGTGGTGTTCGCGCGCCGCCGCCGACCAGAACCACAGTTGACCGTTGTTTCGGTGCGAGTCAGCTCTTTAGGGCTTGATCTATCCCAAGGATTGCTTCTCACCTCCTATATGCTCAATTTAAATAATCTTACGTAGTTATATTTAATTTGTATTCGTGACCTTGTGTCGTGGTAAGAGACAACACCCGCAAGAAACTTCAGCATCTCAATTCTTCATCCAACTCACTCGATTGATGCTTGGCTTGAATTAATATATTTCATTTAGGATTTCTTTCTCATGAGAAAAAATCATATGTTGCTTTTGGTTTCATAAACAGTAACTCGCTCTTCATCTAATGACGTACAAAACCGCAGGGTATTTACGCTTAAGGGCAACAAACATCAAAGATACAGTCAAAGTCATGCCGATATACCTTCAACATCGCAACAAAAAATCACAATGTGCGCAAATATTAGACATATTGCTGAGCTCCTCCCTCTTCACGACCGTTTTCAGGACGTGTGTGGAGGTGTATGGCCTCAGTCGCATCTTGTCCAGGGTTTACCTGTTCGTAGTTGAAGTATTTGGCGAGACGGTAAAATCCGGCCGCAAGCATGCCTCCAAGGAACGGTCCAACCCAATAAATCCAGTGGTAGCCAGGGAAGTGTGTACTTGCAATTGCGGATCCAAAACTGCGTGCTGGGTTGAGGGAGCCGCTTGTGTAGTTAACGCCTGCCAAACCATTAGCCTTTTCAAACACGAGTATTTTGGATAAAAAGAAAGCAACTCACTAGCCATCAGCAAGACAAACAATGCAAGTCCAATACCAATTGGCGCAATAAACGTGTCCTTGCTCTTCTCGGCAGCCAACATCAAGACGACAAACACTAGCTCCGCTGTCATGAACATTTCGATGAAGACGCCTTGTGCAATGCTTGTTCCTTCGCCAAGAGTGGTGTTCGTGACACCAATATCACCAGGAATCATGCATGAAACTAGACCAGCGGCACACATGGCGGCAATCAATTGTGCGGGCATCATGAAAAGGGCTCGTATCACAGACATTTGTCCGGATAAAACCATGGCAAAGGTTACCTGTAGCAAGTTCATCAGTCATCGCGCTCGTCATCGTGAGTCGAGGGTTATATAAACATACCGCAGGATTAACTAGAAAAAATGTCAGTCTTTAGGAACAAGAGGTCTTACAAAGGGGGGAAATCTTACATAAACCACCACTGATTCGGAAGAACGCCCATACATTGACCAGCAGACTGAACCCATATATCAATGCTGCAAAGATACTTCTCTGGGCACTCGGCGTCCTATTGGGCGCCAACTCGGATTCTTGATTGATGAGCATGACCTGGCCCATGTACCCAATGTATAGAAACATGAAGGTTCCGACGAACTCGCTCGATGCGGCGATCAGATGCGCTTCGAGCAGGGTGATTTTTCTGGGCCTAGCTAGCTTGTTGGAGTGCCCGGATTCCACATCTTTTTGCGAGTCCATGTCCATACTATGAGGATCGAAGTGTCGAGAAATAGTAAATTATAAGATGAAAAATTAGAAAAAGTGACAGATGAGCTTATGGTGCGAAAGGTACCAGGGAGTCGAAAGTATCGAATTATTAGAAATCCCATATTGAAAAGCCATCAATATATACCGTGTCCCATCTACAAGTTCCTCGGGGGAAAAATTCTTCATCGTGATACCCTCAAGATATGGGAATAAGAAAAAGAGTGGATAAGTGGAGATATTACAATGGTATGACGAGCTATCAAGCGGCTCTGCCACTAGTGTCCGAGCATGGGAATCCACATCGAGAATTTGAAAGTATGTGATTTGGGGATCATGAAAGATCGGGAAATGAAAAAAATTGCATGCGTATCCGTGATTCCCATTATTTATATAGGACCCAGTGTTTCTCTCGTATCGCGGTGGGGCGAGGTTACGCGTTGGGAAATGATAATGGCGAAGAGAAGTGGAAGCAAAAGTCTGAAAAAGTGGCCAAAGGTTCCCTTTAGCTTAGAGTTGCATTTAATATCGTCTTTCTGTCAACGTGGATTCGATTTCTAGTGGTGGCACTGTCTCCGAAAAATTGTGCCTGTTGTTCAATAGTGAATGTTCAAGAATTTTGGGGTTTTAATTAGCTATCATGCAAAGAACAACCCATCTTGCACTCTCCTACCTTGGCTAGCTTTTCTCTTTGGGTAATTAAATAAAATTATTGATGGAAATAACAATCAAGCATGTCCCAGCTGGATTGCTTGAAGGGGGTGGGGCGACTTGGGGGTGATTACACTATCGACTAGACCAATCCACCCCGGATACAGAGTCATCTGTTATCAAGACGCCACGCGAGGTGGCATTTCTAAACACTGATAATGTACTATAAACACCCTCCGCTCGACTTGAACTAAATTTTTTCCCGCGATAGAGGACCATTTCAAGAAATGAGATGAAAAATACCCTCCTGTCCTCGCATGCCTCTTCTTCCCCCTCGCCACTTTAAAGCCTACTCTTGCCACCATTCAACAGCGTTCTATTTGAATTTTGCTGTTTCCACTCTATCTCAATCACTTAGTTCCTCCGCTCCACAAGATAGCAATAGCTCTTCTAGGTCACGCTTGCCCATCCCAACTGACTATGTTCCAACTGGCATGGAAATTATTGTGAACTCGCATGTCATCTTCTTAGTAGAAACATATATAGACACCTACGAACGAGACTCAAAACTAATCTCTCCGCCATATGGTTAGGCAGAAGAAGACGGCCGCTGATGGGTCGACGAACATATTAGAAGACGAATTACTTCAAATATAGAATTTTCCAAAGCGCACGAACTGTTGCAGCTGGGATGCCTAGAACCAATCCTATTCTATGTAAACATGAAAGATCCAGTTCGATTCAGTCAGGCTAACTCAGGCATAATTTGATGCATATTTGATGGAGAGGAAATATTTCTGTAAAGCACCAAGAGTTGAATATTGGCCATAATCTGCTTACATATCGTCTGACGATAACTGCGGCGATCAAAAAGAAGAAATAGTGATCCAGCCCCTTATCACCCTTTCTATCTTTCTTTCTCTTTTCGAGATTCAGCACTACCATATGTCAAAAGGAGAATTTTTGCCCAACTGCTTCCTCAATTCACCAGATATGATGATGATTTTGTCATGAAGAAGTCCTGGTATGTATTTGACATTGGGGGTAACGTAGTGTCTGGTGGCACTCTCTCTCACAAACTGAAGTTCAACAAACACACTCAAGGGCACTGAAAACTGTGAGACGATCTAACGAACAGAGCTCAGAGACGGAAATCGCCTCTGGCGTTCAGTCTGCAATCTGCTTTCCATGATAAACCTTCAAACATCCAATGTGTTCTCCCTCTCCACATGTTCTTTCCACAGCTCAGGAAGGTTCATTCCCATATTTGAACACTGTAGGTGGAACCTGACCGTATCAACCCCATCCTTCCCCTCGTAAGCAATCCACCTACTCTTTTCCGATCTCCGTGTTGTACCTGCGCAAAGCAATCAGCATATGTTTATTTGTTTACTCAGATGTTGGGAAAGGACACTGGACCGGTGCGGTCTATGCTCAGAACTGCAGTTAAAAGGCTCTTCGTCGTGAGCTTTTCTCCTTCACACCTTTCATTCACTTCGCCTTTCACCAACACACAATCCCCCCATTGTTGTGTATCATTCCCCTTCTCCTTTGTTCTCTTCTGTCGCCCTCCACCTATTCCAACATCACCCAGGGTTGTTGTCTTCCTTTTCACAGGCGACGTTGCATCAGGTCTGTCAACACCACCCCCTTCCCCCCATCTCGTCAGGTCGTCACTAACACATGTCAGCTTTCCAATCTGTCTCGCTGCGATCGTACCTCAGCCTGCTACCCCCTTCCTGTACCGAACAACACGTCCCTGTATCTCGTCTCGACTTGTCATTGTCGCGCTGCACCTCCCTTGTAGCCACACCTGCCATCACAAGACCTCAGAACACAGTCTCGAAGACATTCTCATCACTGGTCGCAGTGAAAGAATAGGCGCTGTACAAAGGCAGGTTGCAATGATGGTTTTGTTACGATCTGAGGCCTCTTTTTCCCACTTTTTCCCCCCATTCATCCCGCCCTCCCCTGCCAGTGAAGAGAACTCCACTTGAGCTACTAAAAGTCGCCCTGCCCTAACAGCGCATCTTCTAGGTCTCGTTTTTTTCTCTCACCACAGTACCTCAGAACACAGTCTCTAGGACATTGTCATCGCTGGTCGCTGCGGATGGATAGTTGTTGTACAAAGGCAGGTTGCAATGATGGTCTTGTTACGATCTGAGGCCTCTTTTTCCCACTTTTTCCCCCCATTCATCCCGCCCTCCCCTGCCAGTGAAGAGAACTCCACTTGAGCTACTAAAAGTCGCCCTGCCCTGACAGCGCATCTTCTAGGTCTCGTTTTTTCGCAATTTCTCTGTCTCTGTCTCTCTCTCTCTCTCTCTCTCTCGGTGCGTACGAACCCCCTGGCCAAAGGGAACGCAACTGGCTCACCACAGTACCTCAGAACACAGTCTCTACGACATTGTCATCACTGGTCACTGCGGATGGATAGGCCCAGCCTGAAGGATTCTTGCAATGATGGTGACTTGTTACGATCTTCAGGCAGGACCCATCCATGCCGGGGAGCAAATGAAGAAGGGGGTGGGGTGGCCTTTTATAGCGAATTCCTGTATTTCTGAATTAATGCATATGTGTATGAATCATCTTGTAATGTATGTTGAGGTGCATTGAGTGGATCTATGATGCTGTCACCCGCCAATGAGAGCGATGGTGCTTGCATATGACGGTATCGTACCGGTCTTGGTCAGGCAGGTAGGCGTTTTTTCTTCGGCTTGGTGGAGCTGCATAGATGTAGGCAACTACGACCATTCGTCGATATTCAGTTACTCGCTTATCTCCGATATAGAAGGAAGTCTTGAACATCCCAGCTGTCGTTTGTTACCCAGAGAAGTGTTAGATAACGTCGTCGGCAAGAGTGTACCTACCTAAAACAGGATTGTTATGAACAGGACATTCTACTTCGACAGAGGGAGAAAAATCACATTAGAACGACGGTTGCAGTAGAAAAGGGGTATATTATATTAGGAGGAATCAAGTCCAGCATAACGTAAGGCAGTTACCAGGTATATGGCTTGTTCTCATATGTCCAAAAAGTCCCCGTGTGCTGGATGCCTTTGCTCTGAATGACGGTCAACATCTTGGATACCGACTCTTCGGGCGTAATGATACCCTGCACTTCCCATGGAACGTTGATGTTTGCCATATCGCTGGCTTCAATCAGCCACTGGTGGTTTCATACATGTACGCTGTCTCGATACTTACGTAGCCACTTCACCCGGATGCATGCACAGCAGGATGGTGTCATCGTCTTTCCTCTTCAGTTCCGCAGCCATGTGCCGCACTGCCATGTTCAGGGCGGACTTGGAAGCCGCGTAGGCGGCGAACCCATCCTCCATCTCTCGGAACAGTCCGTGGGACCCAGAGTCGCTCGACATGAAGACGATGGTCCCGATGGGGATGTTTGTCTGAAGTAGTTTCTGGGCGGTGATCACGGGGCCTATCGTGTTGGTGTGGAGATGGAAGGCAAACTCATCAAAAGAACTGGTTACAGATTAGCCGGCAGTAGGATATACCAATCATAGTATCCATAGTGGTGGACTTGTCGAGACATACAACTCAGTCGCTCTCTATCAGGGTTAGTATGTCGGATTCTATAACGCATGCCCTACGTGCAATACAGCTTACATTAGGGTATCTTAAGACGCCTGCGTTCAATACGACATAGTCTATCTTGAGATTCGGAATCGCGCATAGCTGGGCCACGAATTTCTAGCGGCGACACGAGGTCAGCGGTCGTCGAAATGACGTCTGCCACAGATATCGATCGCGATTGGGAAAGAGAAGCACACATAGCAATCCACATACAACGATACTGTCCTCGCTTAAGATGTCGACCATATACATCTGACATCGCCCATGATCTGAGCCGGCTTGGCCCCACAGCTGGGAAGCGTGGGCAGCGAACGGCTCACGGACGGTAGCTATTATACGCTCCCCTCCCGCCAGCAGTTGGCGGACAAACTCGAGACCGATGCCCCGGCTTGCGCCCAGAATGAGCCAGGTTGTGTTGTCTTGATCAGCATATAAGATGTCCGGGATCTGATTCATGGTTGCATCAGGCACGCAGGATTCACGACGTAAGGTAGGTATGTATTTTGTGACGACTGGATGAACGAGAGAACCAGCTTTGCTGCTGTTGTTGATTGCAGTAGACCCAATACTTGGCCGGATGTTAGCCGAGTTGTGGAGAGCTGGGTCAGGAAAAAGAAACGGACGGCCGGCCCACAGCAGCACAGCGCAGAAGGGCAAGCAAGCACCGAGCAGGCAGCCGGGGCAACAATGAAAACTGGAGCGGTAGTAGCGGTAGTAGCGGTCACGAGGCACTGGGACCTGGATTTGCAAAGGACAATGTTCCACTGTATGTATACATGATGGCGTAGACGTGACGGAGCAGAATGCGACAAGTTAGACTGGCTGGAGAGGTGACGGGCATGCGGGCTGCATACGGCATCATGGAAAGAAGACTTGATTGGGATTGCTCGCCAGAGAGGAAGGGTACCTAGGTCGGGTAAGTAAATATGCAGCGGGAAGCGTGAGAACCTGATTTTTTCGCTTTCCATTGCCGCGGTGATGCATGACGGATTGCAAAGAGACGGTCAGTCAGGTTCAGGCAAGGCAGGCATGGCGAAACAGAACGAAGAGAGATCGATTACCGACTTCTCCCGACTCGTCTTTGTAATGTGCGCTGCTGATTGGCTACCCAGCCACTACTGTAGTGCAGAGAGAGGCTCGTGCGCCACGTGATCACGGATGATGATGGCTTTCATAAGTTTTCTCCCTGCTTTCCCGACAGCTTTTTTCCTTCAACATCTCAACCACTGTTCAACCACTGTTCATCCTCTACAATCCCACCTCTCTTCATCTCCATCCCCTTCGTCAAACTACCTATTCAGCTTCTTATCTCTATTCACAATGGGTTTCAAAGAAGGTATGTATCTTTTGCTTTGATTCAGCCGCCAACGTCACTCACGTCGCCCCCGTCCAACGCATTGCCACGCTCTACTTCCGATCCATTGAATTCGCGCAATTCGATCAAAGTTGGCTTGGAGATGGCCGGTCTGTTTGCGGGGCGTGAGCAAGCCGTACTTGCGTTGTACAAGGCGTAGGTCACCAAATGGTCACTTTGCGATCCACGGCTACAGCATGTTGGGCGGAACTTCTCTGGGCAGCACCTGCATCACATTCTTGAAACCCAGCGCTGATTCATCTATACAGGCGATGCTAAGAAGGGTGCCAACCTCTTCAAGGTATGCAAATCCAACTCTCAACCGCTACAT
Source organism: Periconia macrospinosa (assembly GCA_003073855.1). Taxonomy (NCBI): domain Eukaryota; kingdom Fungi; phylum Ascomycota; class Dothideomycetes; order Pleosporales; family Periconiaceae; genus Periconia; species Periconia macrospinosa. The sequence goes on from KZ805312.1 coordinate 47,511, forward strand.
GATTTCCGAGTCATCGCCGGCCCCTTTCATCGCGGACAACTCCTCTAACAGCTCATAGACCCGATGCGCCCAGTGCCACACCTTGAAGGAGGGCGAGGGTAACAAAATCGGCCCCCTGCTCCACGGTCTTTTCGGCCGCAAGACTGGCCAGGTCGACGGCTACTCCTACACCGATGCCAACAAGCAGAAGGGTATTACATGGGACGAGAACACTCTGGTATGACTGGCTCCATCACGGCCACGGATACCTTTCAATGCTAACAGAAGGCTAGTTCGCGTACCTCGAGAACCCCAAGAAGTACATTCCCGGTACCAAGATGGCCTTCGGTGGTCTCAAGAAGGACAAGGACCGAAACGACCTCATCACCTTCCTCAAGGAGGAGACCAAATAAGCTCATCGCTCACATTTGATCGTCTTCTGTTTTCCATCTCTCCTTTGCGCCATGACACTTCTTTAATCCGCTCCTCTGAAGAACCTCCATGCGCCATGACACTTCTTTAATCCGCTCCTCTGAAGAACCTCCAAAAGAAAAGTCTCTCATATCCGATTTTGTACCATCAGGCAGACATGATAGACGTATGAATAGGGCGTGGGTGGGTTCGGTGTTTCTCGTGTAACATATGTTTGGTGTACTATTTAGACAGCGCCCCTTTGATTTCCAGTGAGGCGTGGGCGTGGGTTTGGCTTCCAGGCTCAGCAGGCACTTCGAAATACCAACCAATTCTCCTCTTTTTCAATGCAAAGTGCGTGTATGTGCTGTGAATTTATGATGAAGTGTGTTTGTTGTGAATGTTTTTTGCGCAAACCTTGCGATTGCGGACATGCGTCATGCTCACCGCGGAGGTTAACATGACGACGGACCTATGAGAAACCACGAAATGGTAAGCAAAAGGCGAGGAAATCATGTCGAAACAAAAATTGAATCGCACACGGCAGTATCATGGCCATATAATCACGCGATGAGCTGCGTGAGCGTTGTTAACTGTTACTCAGTAACGTATTATGTGAGAAAAAAAAATGGGTTGGTCGCTCGACCTGCATGGCCCTGCAGCGCGGACAAGAGGAAGCCGTAGTTAGGTTTACCGAGGAAGTTTCCACGGCGGTGGGTGCTACACTGATACACTGATACACTGATACAGCGCTCCAGTGTCGAACGTTTCTTTCTTTGTAGGTGTGTCTGGAACTCTGGAACCAGGCAAAAGTTCAAAGCTTCCAGAGGCCGCATCCACGCCGTGCGAAACAGAGCATGATCAGCACATGTGACACATGTGAAAAGGACACTGATTTGCTTGACACACTTTGTCTCGTCAGCGCGCGCAAAATGGGTTGACAAAAAACAAATGTGGATGCGCGTGTCTGAAAGCCTCAACCCACGTCCCAATCTCGTGTTCGTACAGAGAAGGCCGGGAGCGATGAGAGGCTGAAGAGTGTGGGGGGTGGTGATAGCATGGCGGAAGGGGGTAAGGGGGTGGAAGCAAATGGCGCGGCGCATGGTAAATAATAACTTAGTTATTACATGTACCATGTATGATGATGAATGGGCCCGTTCATCCCTCACGAGACTCGAGGGCAGCACTCTTACATACAAGTAGCTGTGGTTAACGTTATAGCTTCCCCGCCCCTAGTTAGTTCCAGTTGCCCTTGCTCGCACCCACACACACACACATCCGTTCGTGCTTTCATTCATCCATCCTTCCATTTACTCTTCATAATTTCTACCAATTTCGAATCCCCCATTTGATTCCAATCTCCACCGTCGCGATCCGTCTGTATCTCTATCTGTATCTGTCTGTATACCTCGGCCTAGCTTCCCTTAGTCCTGCCTTTATTTAGCGTCATAGCGGGGCGGCATATCCGTGCAAGCTCTCCCCAGACTCCCTCACGCCTCAGAATCTCCAGACCGCTCTTCGATCTATACCTCCAATTCACGTACCCCCCGTGACACTTTGGCGACCGAGCACCGTACGAGGCCGGGTGGCCCAGTGCAATTGCCATCATGTCGTGGAAACGGTCTGAGAAGCTGATGGACACCATCAAGGTACCTTGTTCCGTCCTGCGCCGAGGCTCTCGAGTGCTAACCCATGGCAGCATTACAGCAACTTCCCCGCAACTGGTATATTCTTCCCGTCCATCAACGCAATGGATTGTGGAATTCATCTAACATGGTCATGCAGGTGTCTCTCTGCGGCAGATGGTCCAGTTCGGCGAAAAGCCGTCCACTGGAACTCTCTTTCGCGCCTCACAATTCCTATCCGAAGAGCTTCCTATACGATTAGCACACCGCGTGCAAGAACTCAACGACCTTCCCGATGGCCTCAACGAGATGCCTTCCATAGGCAGAGTGCGGGATTGGTATGCACAGTCATTCGAAGTAGGTTACCCCTGTGCCCATCCGCTCCTCCAGTCCACTGACTCATGCTGCCCAGGAACTTGTCCAACTTCCCCGACCAAACGTATCGGCCGAAATCAAAGAGAGACTCCTACGACCTTCGAAACGCAACGGAAAAGACGCAAACCTGATCAGCAAGACAACGCAGAATCCTAGCATAAGAACAGGCCAGTATAGGTCGGCCCCTGAACACAATGGGAATGGGAATAGCTACGGGCATAGAGACATCATAGGCACGACCTCGAGTCGCAGATACTATGCTGCCGCAGACGACGGGCAAGAATGGCCGCCGGAGCTCAGTGCATATAATATAAAATTCGCGGAGTCGCTGGAGAAGATTAAGAGGCGGCACGACAGCGTCGTCACAACTGTAGCCCAGGGTATCCTGGAATGGAAGAGGAGAAAACAGCGTATGCAGATTGATCACAACATACAAGCCTTCCTCGACCGCTTCTACATGTCGCGTATTGGCATCCGTATGCTCATCGGCCAGCATATTGCTCTTACCGACCAACGGCAGCGCTCGGATCCGAATTACGTGGGAATCATCTGCACCAAAACTAACGTCCGCGAACTTGCACAAGAGGCCATCGAAAATGCGCGCTTCGTGTGTGAAGACCATTACGGCTTGTTTGAGGCACCAAAGGTTCAGCTGGTTTGCAACCCGGACATCAGCTTCATGTATGTGCCGGGCCATTTATCGCATATGTTGTTTGAGACACTTAAGAATTCTTTGCGCGCTGTTGTAGAAACCAGAGGACAAGACAAAGAGGACTTCCCCGTCACCAAAGTCATTGTAGCCGAAGGAAAAGAGGACATCACCATCAAAATCTCAGATGAAGGAGGAGGTATTCCCAGATCATCGATTCCGCTCGTGTGGACATACATGTACACTACCGTAGACCAGACGCCGTCACTGGACCCTGATTTCAACAAGAGTGATTTCAAAGCGCCCATGGCAGGTTTCGGTTACGGATTACCCATCTCACGCCTCTACGCACGGTACTTTGGCGGTGACCTCAAGCTCATCAGTATGGAGGGGTAAGTGTTTTTACATTTCTGTTTACACCCTGATCAACTAATCGCTGACCACTTTTCCCGTGAGCACAGCTACGGTACCGACGTGTACTTGCACCTCAACCGACTCTCCTCCTCATCGGAACCTCTACAATAGCAATTACCAGTCATGAGGGACGGATGGACATCAAGCGAGCTGATCCGGTCATCCGCATCCCAAGGAATGACGCAAGCGCAGCGATACGGAACAAAAGGCTCGATGCTCGCGAGCAAAGCGATGCGGCTCAAGCTCAGCGGCCAGCTGAGCATGGAAGTCAGCGAGCGCAGACAGGTGGGCGACGCCGAGGAGATGTTTGCCGAGAAGGGCGTGGGCGCGCCGTGGTGGAGAAACGTCGGGATGGAAGAGGGCATGTGAGGGAGTGGCTTTTTTGCGTGGAGATTTGATGTTGGTTTTTATATCTTCGATTGTTGTATTGATCACTGCATATTGAGGGAAGGAACAGGGGAAGGAAGCAAGCACCGCGGAAATGCAAGACTTGGAGAACCGCGTTCAATTGGGCAAATGGGATATAAGCGTTGGGAGTTTTGAATATGGATTCGGGAAAACCAAGATGATTCATCTCAAAGAAAGGAGATGAGAGAGAAGGGGAGGAAACAAACGAACGCGAAATTAGGACGTAACGTTTACGCAAAATAATACGTTTTTTTGAGCAAAAAAAAATTAGAGAGAGAGAGAGAGAGAGATATGGGTTAGCACTTACACAAAGAAACGCGCATGCATCCATATATTTGTATACGTTTAGCAGAACTGAGAAAACAAAAAAAAAGAGGGTTGGATCCGAAAAAAACCCCGATTTTTTTTCCCCCGGTGAAATTCGAGATTCTGAATGTGAAGAAAAAAAGAACATTATCCAAGGTTTTCTCCGCGACAACTGCAAAAAAGAGACATGTTACGAGTGGATGGTGATCAGAGAAGAGAGGAGAGGGGACGAGGTAGGTAGGTACATATGTAAGTAGTGGAGTTTACACTTGCCAGTAGTAGGATTGATTGATTGATTGATTACATACATATAAACAGTCCTGTGTTTTATTTCGAGGGGGAATCGGGATATAAAGAACATACATAAGTACATACATAGGGGGAGGAGGGGGGCTATTCTATATGGTGCGTTATTGCAAAACGAGAAACCCCCACCGTAATTTGCCATTATGAATTCGAAAGAAAGAAAAAAAAAGAGTAAACCAAAATATCAATCATCATTATCATTCATACAAAACAAACATCTTTCATATCCGTAACGGGAGGGGAGGCGGGTCCGGTCATTTAAAACTAACCCTCCCCCCCCATATTCGCTCACTCATTTCATTCACTGCACATTCAAAAATAATTATCCCCCACCACCGCCACCACCACCAGCCCCCAAAGAAGCCCTCTTCTTCCCCTTCCCCCTCTCCCTCCTCACGGGACTCCCACTCGCGCTCCCCATGCCTCCCATGACGGTATCCTCGCCATCTCCTCCTCCTCCCCCTCCTCCCCCATCTCCCCCCCTTTCCCGATCCTTATCCCTTCCCCACTCACGATCCCGCTCTTTGTCGAAATTACGCACGCGCTGCGACTCGGGGACTTCCCATTCTTCTCGCCACGCGGTCGTGGCGGGTGGCGGGATGACGCCGCCGCCGCCGGCGTATGCGCGTGTTGGTGGTGGGGGAGAAGAAGATGGCGAGGACGACGACGCCGACGAGGATGAGGAAGGGAGACCGAGGATGATGTTTTGGAAGTATGTTCGTGTTTGTGATATGCTCTGCGTTTTTTTTTTCGGTCCAATCAGCTTTTCTTTTCTTTTTCTTCCTTTCCTTCTTTTCTTTTTTTCTGGTTGAGATTGTTGTTGTAGTAGTGGTAGAGTAGAAATCAGCGTACCTCGTTCCGCACCCCAGCGTACCATACCAAAAGCTCCGTGCTCGTCAACACCGTGCCCGCCCACTCCCTCCGATTCCGCGCCTCAAAGCTCTCCGGGCTGGGCGGTTCGCGTCCGGCCGTGTCCGCCATTCCGCGCGACGAGCGCGCTCCCCTGCCTCTCCGAGCGGCGCCCTCGTTGCTCTCGTCGTAGTAGTTTTTATTCCGCGCTTGAGCGGAGCGCATGCGTTTTTCCTTTTCGCGAGCCGCGGCGGTGGTGGTGAAAGGGTTTGGAGTGTGGTTCTTTGTCGAGCTTCCTGGTGTGCGAGTGCGGGTTGGGGTTTGTGTTGTTGTCGAGGTTGGGACGTTGGTGTTTGCGCCGTCCGAGGGAGACGCGGAAGAGGGCGATGCGGAAGCCGGTGCGGGTGTGTGTTGTTGGTTTGTGTTGGGATTCGGGTTTAGGATCGTGTTGAAGTAGGCTTGGTTTGCGGGTTGTTGGGTTGGAGTTGGTGGGGGAGGCATTGTTGGGTTGAGGGGGGGTTATGTGCGACTGGGTTATGCTGGGATGGTTGACGTTGACATGTGGATGAATGGTTCGTGCGCGACACAGGGCCGGGAGGAGTGTCAAGGGGTATTTTAAGTATTATTGTACAAGACGGAACACTGCGGTAAATATGGTGATATAGTCGACAAATATAAATTCCGGTGGGGAATGATGTAGGAGCATTGGGGTGCGGTACAGGGGAAGGAGCTTGGACATGGTTTCCCCGCGGGAGTGATGGAAAAGGAAGGTGGACTTGGACGACACTTTAACGTTGATTGTGGCGCCAGAGGTGAGACGTCCTCTTTTTATCACTAGACACATGTACATTTTATCTCATTTTCGCGAGAAGACAAAAATATGACACGTCTTCGACAAGTAGTACAAGGTCTTGAATGCAATAAAATTCGAGGGAAGACAACTATGCTTCGTTGCCGACAATGCCATGTCTATGAGAAATCTGTAAGCCCTTGATACAACCTTAAATGCTAACAAGTGATAATGCCTGTTCCATATCTCATTCCAACAACCTTAAACCTATCGCATACCTTTCTTTAAGAAAGAGAAAGAAAAGAAAAAGATAAACAGAAAATAACAGCAACAAAAAAAAAAATACCTAGATATTCTCCAAACAACCAACGACCAACCAAGAACTCCATCTACACCTCCCGAACCCCAGGAAATTTAAGCGTCCCGTTCCTGCTTTACAGTCACCCTCCTTCTTACAGCTACCCTTACCGACTTCCTCACAACACTAACCCTTATACTCCTTAACCCTTCTACCCCTAAGCTAGTAACATCTTCTAAAAGCGCCTTAACCTTACTTTTCCTACTCCTCCTCTTCTTTAAGGTCCTTACCCTCTCTGCAAGAAATCCTACAAAACTCTCCGTATTAGACTTAATAGTAGGAGCCCTAACTTCTCTCCCTTCCTCTTACTTACCTCGCGTTAATAAGGAACTTAGGTTTTAATCCTTGTAATGTTTGTCCTTTTTCTATTAACCTAGGGAGGACTCTAGATAGGGTAGGAGAGAATGGCTTTATAAGGGAAAAAAAAAGGTTTATTCTTAATCCGCCTTTACGGGCTCTTAAGCGCCGGTGTAGAGGAGATAAATAGTTTACTACGCAGCATAATTCTAGAGGTTAATATATTTTTTTATTTAGTTAGAGAGGATTAAAAGTAAGTTAGTGTAGGATTAAGTAAGAGTTGCGTAGTAAGAGAGGTAGGTTCTCTTAGTTATATGTGTATGTGTGTAGTCTGCAAGAAGAGAGTAATAGGTAGTTGTAGTAGTTGCAGTCGTAGTTATAGTAGTATTATAAAAAATAGTTAACTTCTTATTCCTACTATAAGAAGAAAAAAAAAGAAAAGAAGTATTTTTTACCTTTATACTTTTTATAATTCTTCCCTTTTTTTTTTAAAAAAAAAATTAAATATTTTTTAAAAATTTTTTTAATAAAAGTAAAAACGAATTTTTACCTAAGTGTAGAATAGGTAGGTACCTAGTAGAGTATATATAAACTAGGTAGCGAAAAAAAAAAAAAAAAAAAAAAATAGGATTTTATTTATCTTATAAAAGGGTTACTTCTAAAATAAAAGGGGGTTTTTAATAAGGCGTGATAGTAGGAGAATATATAAAAGATTTAAGTAAGAAATATAATAGTAAAAAGAGAATCGTCTTCTTTACTACAAAAGTATTAGCAAGTGCTAGTGAGAAGAAGAGAAGGAAGAGCAACTAGCTGGGGAAGAAGTTGCAGATATGTTCGATACTAGGAAGCTTAGATACATCCATCTACTTTTCTTTTTCTCTTCTACAGCTTTGCAGTCGAGAGGAAGTGTCATGATATATGATATCACTTCTCACGTCCAAATGCTACATTGATATAATATGTTTTGTTATTGAATCTCGCATGCATGCATATGTAGGTATCGCTTCTTTTCGTTTTGTCCCCCCATGGTATGCCACTCTTTGTTGCGAATCCTCCCTCTTCTTGCAAATCCAGAAAATCCATAGAGCAAAGCAGCAGTCCCCAAAGACATATCCCATACTCCATGCCCATGCAATCATGATGGCCTGAATGACCGAATACCTCGTTGTCGCCAACCGAAATATGTGAAAAGGGGAACAAGAGTGAAGAATGGTAGCTCAAGCACTATGCGCAAATATACTAGACTTACCATTTGAAATTCCGATGTCAGAGGAGAATTTAAAATGGACCTAATCGGGTTCATTGTTTTGCCAGATCTTCTTTGGTCGTCATGACTAAGCTTTTTTTTTAGTCCAGCCAGGGACATACACTAGTCGGAAGCTGCCGAATCATGACATCATCCGCTTGTAGTGGGTGTCGAGGTCGTGCCATCGGCTTCTTGATGCTCAGCTTTGGTGCCCTTGCCTCTCCAGGTGCTGACTGCTGGAATATCTGCCTTCAACCGCACTTCCTGAGTCGAATATGCCTTGGGGGTCAATTTGATGAGGGTGTGAAGCGGGACTTCCATCCACGGGCTTTGCTCTTGCGGGACGTTCATGAAGTATGCATAGATACAACGCAGGATGGCTTGGTGTGTGACGATGAGAATGTTCTCGCTGCGTTCCAACTCCATGATGATAGGCTCCAACCGGATGACAACGTCACGGTATGACTCGCCGCCGAGGTAACGATAGTTGTACTTGTCTTCGTCGCGCTGGGCAAAATCCTCAGGGTATTTTTGCTCAATCTCTGCATACGTGAGGCCATCGCAGACACCCGAGTCAAGCTCATCTAGAGCTTTCCACTCCAGCTTTTCGAAAGGAAGGAAGCGTGCGGTCTGGATTGTGCGCTTCAGAGTGGACGTCCAGACGGTCAGTTTGCGACCGTCTCCAACGGATTTCGCAACCAAGCCGGGCAATGCATGGGCATAGGCCTCCCCGCGCTCAGAAATGTCCGCATCTCCTCCGATCTTGCCTGAGAGATTATACATTGACTCTCCGTGCTATTCCTGTTAGATTATTTATCTTCAAATGGCGAAGTACTTACCCGAGACAACCAGATGGAGCGGGGCTTGATATGAAGATTCATCAAGTAGTATACCACTCTGCTCTGGAGGTAGTCCTGAATCTGATTGATGATGACTTGTTTGCCTACATCGATCAACTTGACATATGTGAGATCGCGTTCATCCTCGTCAATCGTCTGGTAGACCTTCTCGTAGTTGCGGATTCGATTGCGGAAATCGGCGGCGGCGGCCTCTGGGTCCTGGCCAACATAGTCGGGTGAGGTGGTTTTGACCTCCAAGATATTGCTCATGATCAAATCTTCATCGTCGCACTTGGACTCGACAAACAATGTCTCGATGTTCTCCGCCGTACATCGCTCCTGTATCCAACGACGGCGAGTTTTGGTGGAGTTGGTCGCATCGAGAATAGCAATCAACCCTTTCCCTTCGCTGAACCATTTGCACATGTCGTTAACAGCTGCTTCGGCGGCAGCACGTCGCAGCCGCTCGCCCTCCGGGTTTGAGGTATCGAAGAATTCGGCCGACGGGTTAGGGGTGGCTGTACGGCGATATTGGCCGACATTGAACGTTTTTGCTTTGATGGATAACCAGTGCAGGTAGCGCACGACTGCGACAGGCGATTAGCGGCAGGCATGACTACCAAGTGTGCATCACATACCTTTTTGTGCAATGAGGCTCTTGCCTCGTGCGGGCAGTCCTACCATAACGACACATATCCGCGTGTCTTCAGCCTGGACTCCCACTCCATTAGTTTTCCTGTTTGGCCTGATGAGGTCGCCGGTGGGCACGGCGCGCATGTTGGCAGCATAAAAGCCATTGGGTTCGGACATGGTGTGCAGTGGTGAGCCTCAGCTCGGGGAAATCAAAAGGGTAGCCAAAATGCGATGGTGAAGAGTATACAAAAAGGTGCGAAGGAGAAATAAGATCGGAAGCTAGGGCCAGGGATTTCCGAGCGGGTACTCGCAGCGGAAAGCAGAAGTGTCGCAGGAAAAGAGGGGCAGCAATGCAGGGCTAGCGCGGGCGGCGACAGGGGCAACGAGGTGAATGCGGACGTCGAGCAATTGAAGGCGTGGTGAATGCAGGAAACAAGCCGTGGTGGCTCTGCGGCTGTTGACGGTGGTGTTGCAGTACGACGGCAGCAGGGCGACGGCGACGCAGCGAATTCGGCTCGGCTCTCGTGAAGCGAGCGGAAAGGCAAGAGAGATGGTGGACCATCCCCCGCATTTAGTAATTCGCGCCTTTGTGTCTGGATTGCCGGGCGGCGTTGGGATGAATGTCGTGCTAATGTGTGTGGCAGCAAACACTGCAGTCCAGCTTTCAATCAGACGGCTTGGACCCGAATTGGACGTGGGCTTGCTTGCACAGGACGAGGTGCAGAACGGTGTGCTTGCAGTGTGAGTGCCGTGGAGGATGGCATGGGAAGCCACGAACCATCAATGCCTCATGTAGAGTTTGCCGCCCGCTATATTTTTCTTCGGTCGTGGTCGTGTGCCCTCTGTGATGCAGCCAGGCGTGTACCTATGACGCCACGGGATTGCTTCGGATTTGGCGCTGCTTGCTCGCACATTGCCATTGCCCATTGCCCTGGTGTTCCCTGATGCTGGGCCTGGCGCGCTGGCTGGACTGCCTCGTGGTCGTGCCCTTGGTCCGTAAGCCGGCCCTTTTGCCCAGCCCGCACTTCTCGTCGTTGCTCTCGCCGAAAGCCGGGTCATCTCTGTTGGGCCTGGCAATACAGAAAATAGATGAAGCATCACCGCGCCAGCAGGGGAAGCAAACAAAAATAATACATGCTAAAGTGGGAGGAAACGGGCCAAATTCCCGCAACATGTGTGCAGGTAGGTGGGGGGTTGCATCATGGACCGCAAACAGAAACAGATGTGTGTGCGTAAAGAAGAAGAAGAAGAAGATCGACTCACGGTAGATATCGAGTAGTTCCGCGAGTGAGTCCGGACAGACGACATGCTGCAAGCTTGAGGTCTGCTGCTGTATGTAGACTACGTAGTATGTATGTACAATCCTCTTCTGTCGGGCGTTCGCTTCTTGTCTTGTCATGTCAGTTCAGTGCGGATGGCTGCTGCAATGGCGGGGTACCTACGCTCTATGGCGGTCAAGCGTCTGATCTAATCAACAGGGCAGTCTCGTTTGTCTTTTTTTCTCTTCTCGTTCGCTGGCTATGTATGATCGTGCTACCGGCGTCAACTCGCGAGGGAAGATGGGGAGTGGGCGATTGATTATTGTTGCATCGCAGACAGTTAAGGTATCATGCGGTTTCGGGCGTGCTTCCCTTATCAGCACGGCAGGCATTGATATCATATGTATGGCTGCACGACACGACAGCGACGGCGACGGCGACGGCGACGGCCATGCGAGAAGGCACTCCGGCCACTGTCGCCTACTACTCAGCTCGGCATATCGCACCTCCTTCACGCCTGCATTCCTGCGTCCCTCACTCGTCATTCATTCACGTCCATTCCAATCTTGATAACGCTAACACATCATGATTCGTTGTACCCTATGTCTGTATGTTACCTGGACCCGCCCTGCCATGCTTGCTTTTTGTGGCGTCAACTTATCCATTCATTACATGTATGATGATTATCCACAACAATATCAAACGCCCAAGATATATCCAACATATGTACCTGATGCGGCCGTTGCAGTCGTATCAAACAAACTATGGGTATATAGCAATACTTGAACCGGATGCAAAGGAAAAAAAAAAAGACTCTCTTATCCTACACGTTGCCAGACCGAAAGAGAGGGAGAAAAATGAAGAAATTGCATATATCTTCAAGCATGTAGCCTTGTCGTGCCCTTCACCGCCCGGAGAGACTCTTCGCCGCCGCTCAGGAGCGAAAGGAGCGCTGCGCTCGCGTCTAACCGACGCTTCATTGCTGCTGCCGTCCGCTCTTGCCCACGACTGCCGACTCCCTCCTCCACCCAGCGGATCTTGTGGATCATGTAGCTGAACCCATCGTGTGTCTTGCTTTTCCGGCTAGATATTCCGTATTCAACTGTGCCTGCATACTCCTGGATACGAGGTAAAATCAAGATGTCAATCTGGAGATCCATATCTGCTGGTGGAGTCACTGGAGCCGCAGGTGATTTGGTGAGTGTATCTTCTGCATCACTTGGCGCGTTTGGTGCTGTGATTCGTGGATCCAGCAAACCGACGTTGACTGTGTCGTCCCACTCGCCTCGTATCCATCCCGAATGAATTGCGGCTGCAATGGGATCCGAGTTGTCACGGAAAATTTGGGCTCCCCAAAGATGGCGTTGCAGGACAATCTGCTGTCGCTGCCGCGGTTTGAGGTAGAATCTTGGCACTCTGATCGTGAATGTGCAGTTTACAGGGTTGGTGTCGAAACGAGGAAGCTGTTTGGGTTTCGAGGCATATCCAAATTGATCGTCCACAGAAGAGTTCGGTTTAGGCAGTTGGGTAGAAGCCTCATACAGCTGTGATCCAAGATGTCTGCGTGGTAGTTTTGCGGCCTCTTCTAGCACGGCTTGTACGTCGTGAACTTTGGCGGTAAGCTTTGGCGAAGGAAGACCGGGTTGGTTGGCCCTCGGGGCGTGATGGTGGTGGTGTGCGCCCCCGTGGTAGTGGTGATGGTGATGGGACTGGCCGTTTCCATTTTGGGGTGTGCTCGTTTGTTTCCCAGCAAAAGCCGGATTGTAAGAAGTCGGCATCTCTTCGTCAGGTTTGTGGTGATGATGGTGATGACTGCATTAAAGTTAGAGAATTTTACAAATATCAAAGAAATGCAAAGCTTACTGGTGCGTATGATGATGGTGATGGTGGCCAGGGTGAGTACTCTTGCTGCGTTTGGCACCTCTCATACCGACAGGTGTGCCCCGTCCATCCACGTCGTCCTGATCGAAACTTGTGTCTTCATCTTTTACTCTCTTTGGCTTCCTCCCATTCTGCGAACTTACTCTCTGCAGTCGCAAGTGTTCAGTGAGATCAGTGCCCGGTAATGCATCGTGCGTATTTTGAGGCATGGGACTCCCTCGAGAAGGGGTCGAACTGCCAAGGCCCCCAAGGCCAGAAAACATTCTCCCGAATTCACTCTTCACGTGTGGGTCTTTTCCGATGGACAGCGGCTGTGCCTGTGCTCCTTGGACGGCCTGTGGGAGTGGAGATGCTCGCCCCGTTCTGCGATTTGCATCAGGCCCATATAATGATCGCCCCGCGTATGTCGAGCCGCCTGATGACAATGACCTTGATAGCAGCTCAGGCCTGTGTCTATCGGTCGAATTGGGGTCGGATGTGGGTGCGGCATGGTACTGTTCCGTCGCGCGATGGCTCAAATGATCTAGGCTTCTGCCCCGAACCATGTCTTCGGGACCATGAGGACCCACGTAAGGCGAAGGGCCTTGAGGAGGTGCGGAATATCCCCCAAAGGGCCTGTATACAGGCGGTCTTTCGTCCCGCCTATCCTCTGCCAACTCTCGAAGGGGCTCTTCGGGGACGGTATGTCTCCAGGGATTGCGTGAAGACGGGTTGGTCCCCACTGCACTACGCTGGTCGCGGGGAGGGCTGAAAGTGGATTGCGAAACGGGCTGGACGGTGGAAGGCCGATCCTTATCCGAAGTCTGCGAAGTGCCACCGACGAGCTCTGCGACGTTGGGTCTCGAATGATGGGAATCTCCCAATGTTCTCCGTCGTTCTTCTGGCGGTCCGTATGGAGTGCGTCTCACGTTTGGCGGATCGTATGGAGAATGATCTTGGCCCGGTTGGCTATTGGGTCGAGGAGGGACGTTGGCAGGTTGCTGTCGGGTGTCGCGTGGATGCGCATCGTTGGGAGAGGCTCCATACGGTCGCTGACCTTGAAAAACCATGGGTTTGTAGGGTTGAGAGCTCTGCGCTTGCGGTGGACGAGCTTGCTCAGGGGAACCTTGAGGGCCGTATGATCTCGGTGAGGCTACGCTGTAACCATGCCCTTCTTGTGCTCTGGGTGCACCACCATACATGGATCTATCAGGGGATGGTTGGCGCCGAAAGGACTGGAAGTCAGGCCTAGAAGTAGATGGGGGGCCACGCCTAGGTGATGGAGGCTGCATGTTGTGCAAAATAGAGGATGGCGCATTAGTGTGAGGCGACGACTGCGGCTGTGATGTTTGAGCTGGTGCGCCTGTGTCTCCTCCGCCGATAAGGGATGAGATGGACATGCTGCTCCCTGGTCGATGCCCTTGGTTCAACCCTGGGAGCTCGCGACCACCAAATGCGGTCGAGTAGGGCGCGCGCTGTGTCTGTGATGCATGTTGTTGCTGCTGCTGCTGCTGTTGTTGTTGAGGAGATAAAGGGGGTGGCATGTTGCTTCGTGGGAAACTCGGGGGTGGTGGAGGAGGATGGGGAGGTTCGTGCGATGGACCTGTACATGGTGCAAGTTAGTTAAGCTTGCGGTGAGATGAATAACATAGTTTCAGCGCGAGATTGCGCCCAGTAGAGACGTACCTCCATACTGGTTGGGGGGAGTTACGCCGCCCAAGGAGCGCCTGCGCGACGCATCGGGGGCATACGGCGACTGGTTTGATGGATTATGAGGGGAGCTCATGGATGGCGGTGGAGGTGGAGGAGGAGGACCATTCGAGTGTTGTTGATGCAGATGGGATGGTTGGTGACGCGCTAGAGATCGTCAGAAGTGATACCATTAAGGTTTAGCCGGGGGGCGTTCGCTTAGGGCCGAATGGAGCCAGCTGGGCGGAACAGGATGCGAAATGTCATCAAACACCCAATCCCGCCCTGACCTGACCTGCCACCCGCCTGGAGCGAACGCACCCATCAAAAGCCACAACAGGAAAAAAGGACAGACTGTGGGGCGACACAAGACAAAAACACAAGGCCGGTTCACTCTGTCCACTAGCGCGCCATGGTTGGCTTGCGCTGGCTTCTTCTCCGACCTGGGTGAGCTCTCGCGCTGCTTGTCCAGGTACACGGCGACATGCTCTGGTGTGTCCAGGACAGTCGGTGAGCCTGTGCCTTGTGTTGCACCACAGTGCGTGCTTTTTTATTGTTGAGCCACGACCTGGTTCGTGTCCATACCTGTATTTCCCCAGCCTCCTTGTCTGCCGTCATTCTGCTGGCGTGTGCCTTCAGGGCCTGCTACACCATAGCTGCCTTGCCTTGTATGCTGAGATGGAGGAGGAAAGAAGGGATCGCGACGAGGGTTCGGGTACGGGTCTTGAGCGTACGGAGCGTGGAACGGTTGCTGGTGCTGCGAGACGGCAGGAGCAGGAGGGTAGCTGTTGAAGGGCTGCGATTGCGGCGGCGGTGGAGGCGGAGGAGGGCCTGTCTGAGGATGGTTGGGATTGTGCACCAGGGTGCGTTCGGGGGGTCGTGTGAAGGGATGGGGCTGGCGAGCGTCCATGTTCTCGGTCGTGATGTGCAATGTGCTCGCTGGTAGGACGTGGGAGCACACGCTCGGGTGGGTGCAGGGGAGAGCGTGTGTGTGATCAGGGTTTGCTGGATTTGCTACGAGTGGTGACGGGCTCAAGAGGACATGGGAGTCATTCTGTTAGTATGGAGAGATTGAAGTAAGGAACGAAAGCAGACGGATAGGTATGTAGGGGAGGAGAGCAGAGAGCAGAGAGCTGGGTCGGGCAGGGTCCCGGGGGGTGAATGAACGGCGCACAAGAAGGAGAGAAAGAAGAAGGTTTGGCGTGAGGATGTGGAGGAAAACGAGCGATTCGAGTAGTCGTCTTTTTAGTGGACAACGAGCTCAAGCAAAGCAGCAGCTCCACTTGTGGGAACCCCTGTACGGATTTTTTAGTGTGCATGCTTGCATCCCCCGCAGACCGAAAAAGTGAGTTCCCGCCAGCCGTCGAGAAGGTCGGCTGGGTACACTACTTAGGCCCAGGGCTGGTAGGCTGTTGGGCTCTGCCCCACCCACCGACCGCCGGTACGGCGAGGTATTTGTTGTAGTATGCATTGATCATGACAGCGCACTGCCCTGCACCCAACCTCGAGTCTCCAGGACACCACACCACCTATGTACTTACACACTTATGGATACATATGTACGCACAACGACAATAGCTCTACATATAGCTAACAAATACACCGACGCTGCCATGGGCGGAGACCTAGCGCGCCTGTCAACGTGTGAGTTGGGATGCGGGTGAGACGACCACTGAACTGAAGCCTTAGCAGTAGACCTATATATATATGTGTGTGTGTGTGTGTGTGTGTGTGTCTTTGTTCTACTCGTCGTCGGTTCTGGTTGACAGGCATGCCTACCTAGGTACTTTTTTTTTTCTTTTCTTTTTCTTCTTCCGTCCACGGGTTGGTGTGGCAGAGCATGTACCACTCATACGTCTCTCTAGGGACTAAGACAGCGGGGATGCCCTTCGTCGTGTGATGCGTACTCGTACTGTACTGTACATGCAGACCTCATCATCGAGCCTGTTCTGTTCCTGAGCGGGTTTCACGAGCCAAGCCAAGCGCGTTCAGTCATGCAGCCAGACCGCTAATTTGCCGACCCCTCCATGCCACCATCCTTGAACACCTGCACCTGGTCCTGGGCTGCACCTGCACCTGCCTGCCTGCCTGCCTGCCTGCCTCGATCCCTGTCACGCGCCTCGTCACCCTAAACCTACCCGGGCCGCTCCTACAGCTGCTACCTTCGTTGAATCCATCCTTCCAACTACTGTACTTACACACCATGTCCACCATTGCTTCCACTCCACTCTGTCCGTGAGAGTTGCTTGCTTTTGCGGCTCGTCTCTCCACCTTCACTGTACATTCGCTGTACTGTCGCTGCACCCAGATGCACCCCTCCCCATCCATCTAGACCAGCCCCGATGCCGCTCCCTCTACCTGGCTCGAGTGCTTGGAAGGCACGGGTTTTAGCCATCTTTGATGGCGCCGACAAGCGTGTAATGGTCAGTTTCTGGCTTTTTGGTTCGTGCCTCTTGCAATGTGCCTGCCATCTGTTTTCCAAGAACAGAACTTGCGACGCTCCTACCAGACTTCGTGCTTATACTTACCGTACACGTAAAGGCCTCATAAACAACGTGCTCTACGTCATCATTCTCTCCGCCGCCCTCGATCTCGTCGGACCCAATGTGCCCAAAGGCGTCGTCCTTCTCGCCGATGTGCTTCCCTCGTTCTTGACCAAACTATGCGCGCCCTACTTCATCCACAAAATCCCCTATAATGTCCGCATTCTCGTCTTCGTGGCCCTGTCGGCGTGCGGCATGCTCATCATCGCCCTCACGCCTCCGCTACTGGATTCCACCTCTATAGGCATGAAAATGTTTGGCGTCATACTAGCAAGTCTCAGCAGTGGAGGAGGGGAGCTCAGTTTTCTGGGCTTGACACATTACTATGGGCCTTTTTCTTTAGCTGCATGGGGATCCGGAACAGGAGGAGCTGGCCTAGTGGGTGCCGGAGCGTACGCCATTTTCACGACAACCTTTCAAATCACTCCTCGCAACAGCTTAATAGCATTTTCTTTTCTCCCCGTCATAATGTTGATCAGCTTTTTCTTGGTCCTTCCTAAAGGTCCATTGTCAGCTTCAGCCAAATCCGCAGGCTACGAAGCAATAGAAAGCAGTGAATATCCCGATGAGAATAATAACGGAATTCTCGTAAACGACGAAGATATCGATGTTCGTCTGGCAGAAAACGAAACACTTCTGGCTTCGTCTCTGCATTCGGCTTCCGGCCGTAGCTTTACATCCTCGAGCGGCAACCCCAAGAGATCTTCTTTCCAGGGGTTCAGAGCTAATCTCAAGCGTGCGCAGGGATTGTTCTTCCCATACATGCTCCCGCTACTCCTTGTCTATGTCGTAAGTCTTACCCAAACATGAGCAATTACCTTGACACACAAACCCACTTTCAAAATCAAATGTCCCCGGGAGGGTACAGAATCGTTTGTCATCGAGACACCACGAGGAGTGGCGTGTTGAGCCACTGATAATGTACTGTGGCCTCCCTGCTTGAGTCTTCTGCCGATTCTGTACCCGTGATATCATTGCAGACACTGAATTTTTATATCACCATTTGCGGGAGCTGTTGGACCCGAGCAAAAATAAAGCAGACACTGATAACATTAAAAAAAATACAGGCAGAGTACACAATCAACCAAGGCGTAGCACCAACACTGCTCTTCCCACTCTCATCCAGCCCCTTCGACGCCTACAGGAACTTCTACCCAACTTACAACGCTATATATCAAGTTGGCGTTTTTATTTCCCGCTCCTCTACTCCCTTCATCCGTATCCACCACCTCTACCTTCCGTCCTTTCTCCAAGTCTTCAATCTCGCCCTCCTCACACTACACGCCCTGTTCGACTTCCTCCCGAACTTCTACGTCGTGTGTATTGTCGTGTTTTGGGAGGGTTTATTGGGTGGCCTCGTCTACGTCAGCACGTTCGCGGAGATCACAGACAATGTGCCGAGAGAGGATCGAGAGTTTAGTTTGGGGGCGACGAGTGTGAGCGATTCCGCGGGGATATGTATTGCGGGGTTTGTGGGCATGGCATTCGAGGTCTGGCTTTGCAATTGGCAGGTTGCCCATGGGAGGAACTACTGCAAGATGCGGTGACGGACGAGTTGAATAGAGTTCTTGTACTTTGTGTTTTGGTGCATGTCTTGTTATAGAATGTCAAATATTTGGATGCTTCTGTCTTTGATTAGTTTAGACTGTATTTAGAAGACTGCTGTCGATAGGTCTTGTTAAGCGTGGATTAAGTGACACTGTAGTTAGGTTCGTAATAAAATCCGTTCAACAGCGAATGGAAAAGACCGAAGGCCGAAATCAACACCAATCATGACAAGACCCCATAACCTCTAGAAGCAACGAAATAGTATCGATTGATATTCCCACATTCCGTCCGTCTAGCTAGAATACACTATCCTTCCACATCACACCAACTCACCACCTGGTTTCTCTTCCTCCTACACCGCGGGACCAATGGTATGCATCTTCCTTTTGTTCTGATATTTACAAAGACTCCGTGAGGAGCTTGTTCATCTTGGCCATTTTGGAGGAGACGGAGAGGTCGATGGTGCGGTCGCCGATCTCGACAATGAGTCCGCCCTTGATATCGGGGTTGACCTTGGGCACAACCTTGAGCTTTTGGCCCTGTTGCACGTATTGCGACTTGCTAACGGCGGATTCGAGACGGGTGAGGGTGCGGTTGTCGAGGGGCTATGGGTTGTCAGTTGGCATGTTCTCAGTTTTCCTCCAGTCTTGAATTTTCTCAATCAGGAGCCGACGCTTGTTCTCCTCATTTAGTGGAATAAAGGGCCAGACATACCGCAGCGCTGGTGACGGTCAATTCGATCTCACCCCTGTACGCACTCATGAGCTCGGAGAACTTCTCCACGACGCCCTGCAATGCACCGAGCCTGTTGTTCTGTGCAAGAGTATCCAAGAAGTTCTTCACGATGCCCTCCTTGTCCGCGGTGCCGATGTGCTTCTGGAGCTCGTTGACAATCTGCTGCTTGTCGGAGGGGCTGAGGGTGGGGGCACCGAGGACCTCGCCGAGCTTGGGGTCCTTCTTGAAGACATTGGAGAGATTTTCGAGCGACTTGGCGGTGGGTTCGAGAGAGCTGGTTTTGGCGGCTGCGGTGTACTGAAGAAAAATTGTTAGTCCGGGTTCACGGAGCCCATTTTCCATTCCCCATCATCGATTTTTCGGGTTCAATGGACCCAATTGAAGGCACAGGAAACGTACAAGGGCGCTGGCATAGGTTCCGTCAACGCCAAACAGCGCAACGGGAGGCTTGGTGCTGGGTGCAGCGGCCTGGGCGTAGCTTCGGGTTGCGACGACGCGGGCGGCAATTGGGACGCGAGGCGCGCCAGCGCGGAAGGCTGAGGTGAGGGCCCGAGAGGTGAACATTTTTTCAGGGCGAGTGGAGATGGTAGGCGATGGGTGGGAGCTCGGAGAGGGTAGGCCGGTGATGCGTGGTTGCTGAAGTTGAGTGAGGTTTCGCTGCCGGGCCCTTGCGAGGGAGGGAACTAGTGCCGCTTTGTCCCGTTGCGGTCTAGCGGTCAATCACCACCTCTGTCGCTCATCCTTTCCTCCTCCTCACTTACTACAATTACCTTCGTCGCACTTTACATGCTACCCGATCTTCCAATACACACAAACCTGAATTGGGCGCTCAAAACACATATTCCGGTATTTATTGTACCAAAATGACTTTCCTATTGTACTCGTGGTTGCCGCATACGGACCACATGTGCAGGTTATCAGATTCTTGAACAACGAAAAAGATGTAATAGTACTTGGTCAAAATGAAAACAGTACAATCTTGTGGCTATTACCTTGACCACAATCCTTCTATTTATGTTCTACACTGCCCTCACTAACTCTGTGTTTGCTTTCTCCACGTTTTTCTGTCGTGTACACTGTTGGCACTGCTCGAGAAACGAGCTCACTCACTTCACACGCCCTCACGTTTGATTTTGCCGTCACCCTCACTATCACCCTCGAGTGCACTTTGTCTAACGCTTCTTTTTAACCTTCCCCTCCCTCTTCACTCGCCCTTCCTCCAAACACCCTCCCTTTCATAGCACAGGAAACACTGGTCTTTACCAGAGAAAGCTTTCAAGTCTCCAGCATGCCTGGCTTCGTAAAAGTTTCAACTCCTCCGCCTTTCGCTCATGACTTTGCCAACCTCACGCCTCCACCGACCGGAAAACGAGAGCGATCCGTGGAGCCACAGGAGAGTCGCAAACGTCTCGAAACTGCTTTCGACGAAGTAGTTCACTACGGTCAACTGGACATCGAGGGGAACCGTTCAGACGATGAGTGTGAAAGCCTATCTAGAGGGTCTTCCCGTTCAATTGACAGCTGCCCAACTACTCCAATCACGCCACCGCCAGCTTGCAGCCAGTCGAAGTTGGCGCTGGATTCCCTCCTTACCCGCAAGGACGAGGACGAAGTTGCGACGACGCCTCCGGAGAAACCGTTCAACTTCATGAAACTGCCTCTAGCAATTCGCCAACGTATCTACAGCATGGTATTGGTCATCCCGGCCATCATTTGTGTCCGCCAAAAACATACCGCTTACCATGACCAAAAAAATGCATACCTCTATACCGAGCACCACGAGCTTCTTCCCGGAATTGCTTACGCACTCGCACAGCTCACGGTGGATGGCAGCAAATTCAGATTCTCTCGTTTTCGCTCCACCAACATCAACATCCTCCGTGTGTCCCGCCAGATGCATACCGAAGCAAAGGCTGTCATGTATGGCTCCAATACCTATGAAATCATTGCCCCCTTCTCGGAGATGAGCCCAGCCGTCAATTACAAGGTTCCTTTGTTCCCTCGTGGATATCAGCGTCTGGTCAAGCACTTAGTCATTCGGGTTCGTGCGGGCTATCCTACAGGATGGCTTCTGAGTGGCGGCTACACCGAGTTGAAGAAGGCATATGCCGGCCTTGAGACCCTGACGATCATCTTTGAAATGGAAAATACAGAAAAGGGATTGGCGAAGAAGTGGGCGAAGCGGGATGGCGAGCAGTGGATGACGTACGTCAAACGTCTTCACGAAACCTTGGGGGTGGAGTTCTCTAAACCCTGCCACAACGCTCAGCGAAAAGCCATCAAGAACATCCCACTCTGGATCAACTTTCATGTTCTGTTCGATGGTGACCGCTATGACGAAGTCTGCGACAGCAAGCAGGAGGATGTCATGCCCGCAGGGGCCATCTCTCTCCCAACAACGAACGAAGACAACACAGTGGACGAGAAAGAGGAAAATAATTCTCGTTTGGCATTGAAGCGCGGCCTTTCCGAAGCTTTCGAGCTGTTCAAGAAGGACCGTCACTAGCTGCGTTTCTTTCTGAGCGCCACTGCAGCCATTTGACCGTGGAAACAGTCGTGCTAACGCACTAAATCTTTCTCTTGGCCTCTTTACTTCGATACTGCACTAAATACTACGATATACCCGTGTAGCTACATGGTTACGATATGGATTCTTGTCCCGTACAGAATTTTCCGTGTACTTCACCACTTACGTAGTGCACCCTATGCAGAGCCTTTTATACCTTGCTGTCGGACTTTCAGGGAGAGAATCCTGGGTCAGCTAAATCTTGCAACCGGCCAGAGTTTTGAGGTGGGTATACATCAGGCGGAGGGATGAAATGCTTTGGACCTAGGTTATTTGGTGTGGGTGAGAAGCCGATAGGATGCTGGGATTGTTATGTAGCTCGGGAGTGTTCTTGGGAGCAGGTCTCGGTGCAGGTATGCTACTCATTTTGGCTGCCTTGATGAAAAACCTTAGCGAATCCAGCACATCATGACATACATAAAAGATTGAATGAATTATACATGTTACATGAAATGCTTATAGTCCATGACATGACGCCAGTCGAACAAAAACATGATCGTTATTTTCACTGATGAGGTTGGGGCATGTGTAACATTTTAGTTCATTGCATATCTCCCAAAATCTACACATTTTCATGTACCATACAAGCAGAGAGATCACCAAAAAGCACATCACTGAAATGTGAACCCATGATTCATAAGCTCGTGGTATCTAGAAGCGGCATACTATTGCCAGTCCATTCGGAGAACTATGCAGACCAGATACGTGAATGAACACCCATTTTGACCGGACCGATGCACCGAAGAATTCCCCAAAACAATCCCTTACTTCCTGAGCGCACGCTGGTAGAAAGCAAGCTCCTCACCCTCCAAGACGTAACCATCGAGACGACCGCTCTGGCCGGGCCTGGAAGAGACGACGGCGTAGAGACGACCGGCCTCGAACTGCTTCTCAACGGCGTTCTCGACCTTTCCGGAGGTCTTGACACGCTCGGCCTGCTTCTTCTGGACGCTGTTGGACTTCTTCTTGTCCTCCTCTTTCTCACCGGCCTTGGTCTGCCTCTTGCGGCCGAGGGTGGTGCCGTAGTGGGCCTCGTACCACTGTCGGAAGGGGGCGGCATCGATCTGGACGACGGCGGACTTGGTGAGGGTGTTGGTACGGACGAGTTCGTTGTTGGAGGGGTGGTACACGACACCAATCACACGGGTCTTCTTGGCAATGCCTTCGGAGCCCCATGAGAAGTTGCCGGAGTCGAGACGCAGAGCACGGAACTTGCGGTTGCCGCCGCGTGTGCGGACAAGATGGATACGCTTAGCGCCAATACGAGTATTGGCGGGTTGGCGACCCTTCTCGAAAGCCCTAAAGCCATGTTAGACATGACTGTAGATGCGATCGGGTTATGCATACCTCTTCTTGCGGTAGTATGCCCTCTTAGCACCAGAGGCGGAGCGCTTGTGGCGAGAGTCGCGTGAGATACTGTCAGGAGTTAGCAATTGCAAGATTTTTGGGGAAGGGAACAAAGATACCCCATGATTGCGGCTGGTTAGTAGAAGACTGTTGATGCAAGTCAGCGATTGTCCGATTACACAGTGAAACGGATTGATTCTGCGAATTCAAGAAACACTCCACGGCAGATCCTTTGTATCGCTTGTCCGATTTTCGTGCTTCAACGTCGCCCGTGAAGTTTTATATGTGACGAATTCGGGGCTGACGGCGGGACCGCAGTGGGTAGGATACAAGGTGTCCGTGTAGCGTTCTTCGTATTCGTGGAGGATATTGTGATTCGAGGTCGAGCCGGTCTGTACATACCTGGTGTTGGGCCTTCTGTCGCAATCTGCAGTTGTCGTGGGTTAAGCTGATCGAAAGTCAAAGGGTCGAAGTTGCCTCGACGTCCAAATTTCGGTGGGCTCGCTTAGACATTCACGCTAGTACCATCTTGGCGTTGGCGCGTGCGCTGCTTTCCATCACTCACCCACATCTCCAGGTTACACCACGAAGGGATCTAATACAAGTACATCGTCTGTGTCCTTTTATATGTATGTCGCGTTGTATATGATTTTGCTCTATACCCCGCGTTTTCGGTAGCCTCATTTTTCTGCCTGTGTAAGTCCAACGTCTGAAGACTCCACAGATTTTTACAGGTATAATTACATACTGTGTAGGTACAACAAATGCCCTGGACCAGAACAGCAAAATTACGCATCCTTAGGTCTTATAACAAATCAGATGGAGAATGCGCTATTGACGCTGGGGAATGCGATTCCAGATCCGATATATCTCACGTGGCATCTCGTAAGCTACTGACATCTAACCTAACTCACCACCTAGAATGGGCACCTCGACCCTGATAATCAAACGCTACAGAGAAGAGTGTCCAACAGGATGGTGGGCTAAGGAAATTTCTCACGGTCTTCATGGCATTTTTCACCCAGAAATGAAGCAATGTAGGACCTCCGGCGTCTACTCTACTCTGGTTAACCGGCTGATTACATGTGCCTCCACCCTTGTGCACTCAACACCAGCCTTCACAACTCTACAATTCCGCTTTCATGACGAGTATTCTACAAACAACGTAGCTCACTCGCGCATCGTTCATTCAGTGAAACAGTTGCACCTAGTTAATCAGTCGTGCATGTTTCCATCACCCGTCAATCCGTGTTTGCGTTCGACTTGAGTCGTGCCACAGCGCCATGCAATAATATCCAATTCATCCAAATGCCCGGATCGAACCATACATGTCGTTTTCGGGTGACGGGGCTGGCGTTTCTCCATAAGTTCGCGGTATCACCCGCCTTTCTAAGACTAGCCCTGCAGTGTACGTGTATATTCTCTATGTACACTTTTGCAGCGCGGTCACTATACACCACTGGGGTACATTTCGCTTAAATGGCCACAATGAATGTTGGTGGCTTGTACACAAGTAACCGACGTATCACAGACGGCGCTGTTCTGTCTACAATTTATCCCATGCAGCTCGATCCATTACACGTCGGGGCAATCACCAATCGGGACCGGGTCTGTTGGCAGAGCGTACGCTAGGCTAATCATCAACAATATACGCATCATGTATACAATGGGGTTCTCGAATTCGGGTCACTTTATACTTACCGTTGTTGTGGAGAGGAAGAGGTGTCTGGGGAGCGTCCTTTTCATACTCTTTAATTGCGAGCTGATGACTGAGGCGTGTCTGGGCAATGTGTACCGTTCTTTTCGTGGCCTTTTGCTCTGAGCTATAGGCTTCTATGTCCCTCCCTTGTGACTGCTGTGATCTTTCTCCATCATCGTTGCCTCCAGTCCGACCCTTCCGCAGGCTTTCAACATGTCCGACCACCGTCATCGCGGTGGTCTGCAGCCGTCTGTACGCTCGTTATACCGGACACTGTACCTTTGTGTGATATTGGCCCATGTAGTTGCTACTTTACCCCAGACAGGTAGGAATCCTGAATTTACTTTTATGAGCCTTTTCCCCTGTGTGTTGATTGCTTTTCTGACATAGACACAGCGAATGATAACAACGCGGCATCAAGAACTTCACGTATAGCTCTGATACCCTCCGCACCAAGTACGCAGCTAGAACAAAAGCAGATAAGGAGATATCACAGCTGACGCAAATCTTTAATATATTTAGGACCCACTGGCCTCATCCCATCAGAGCCACCGAGAATACATTCGAGCTCATCTCCTACAAACATAATACCCTCTCAACCTCCTCCGCCAGGCCTTGAACCATCACCGCCTCCAGCTTTTACCCTATCATCTCACGCCGATGCTCCTTCTGCCCCCCAACCATCCACGATACAGCCGGGAGGCATAATACCCTCAAAGCCTCCATCTATCCCCACCCCGCCATCCATCAGTACCAGGTCAGCCACCATTACCTCTACGATCAAAAACCAAACCACCGGCGCCAGCTATCCCAATGTGACATCGACGGGCTCCGTGCCATCATATCAATCTACTGATGAGGGATTAAAACCAATACCGGCGCCGACCAGCGATCCTGGCTCTCCCGACGGACATCATGAGATTCCTGAGCCCAACCTCACAGGTCCTTGTCGAAATTGCAACCCTGCCCAACAAACTGCGGCTACTGGCTGGAATGACTTACCAAACACTTCTTCACATATCGTTGCCGAGCCCCAGGAAAGCCCCGCGCAACCAAAAGGTCCTCCGAGCCAAGTGACCATAACCGTGGGGACTTCTAACGTCGTCATCAAGCCTGCGCCAACAGGACAAACAGGCTCTAGCAGCAGTGGTAGCGGTGGCAACGGTGGTAGCAGTGGGGGAGGAGGAGGAGGAGGAGGAGGAGGAGAACCAGGAAGAGAAAGCGAGAGTAATAGCAACAGCAACAGCAACAGCAGTCCTGATGACACTCATTTTATAATCGGCGACTCCATGACTGTCCAACCCAGCCAAACCGTCACTATCGAAAATACTCCCGTTGTCATCCAGACCACCGCAGGACGCACCGAAGTCGTGGTGGGCGGCACAAAAACCATACCTTTCGACAGACCCGCGCAAGCTCTCATCACCAATCCACCCCTGGTTCCCCTTCCCGTCACGGTCGGCTCTCAAACCTTCACCCCTATCATCGACACCAACAAAAAGTCTGACGACCAAACACCAACCGGATACATCCTCCAAGGCCAAACGCTAGTCCCGGGCGGTCCCCCCATCACAGTCCAGGGAACAGTGTACTCACTTCTTCCTACGCCAACCGCCATCGTCGTGAATGGACAAACCACCACCATCACCCCAGACTACGGCGCTGTCATCTCCACAACGACCATCCCTCTCCTCACACTTTTCCAATCGACATACACAGCCAACGCAGCTGGAAACTACGTCATTGCGCCCGGGACTACGTTAAGACCGGGCGGCGAAGCCATCACTGTGTCAGGGACCGTGATTAGTTTGAAGCCTGGCAACACCGAGGTCGTGGTGCAGGGCAGCACGAGTCGTATGTTCCCGGCTACGACGGTGGTCACGGTGACTAGAAGTGGCGGAAGCAGTGGTGATGCAGGAAGAAACGGGGGCGACAGCAGTCCGTCCGGAACTGCTGCTGAGATGCTGCCGTATCCCGCAGGCGTTGGAAGAACGGTGGGTGTGAATCTGGGATTGGATGGGCCGCTGGAAAGAGTAGCTATCCTGGGGGCTTTGATCGTAGGATGGCTCGCTGTTTGGTTATGAAATGAGCATGGTGGGAAGGAGTGACTGGGCGCTTGTTTTATACCCCTTGTTTTGGTGTTCTTGGGCGTTCTATCTTTATTTGGTTACGAGAGCTTTAGTAGCATTTGAAAAAGATTCGCAGTACACACCTGGTATGTAGTATGGGAGGACTCGTTGAGATTTGTGAAGATAGCAATAGCATTGAACCGATTTTTCTCTCTCAGACGCCTGTAAATGCTGGCCAGTATCGTTATAAATTCCTCCAACGCCATCCATGAGAAGAACACAACTATCCTTTAATCTCAACTTCAGCAGCTTTAACGTGCTCCAAAGTCGTCCTCCCCAACCCCTCCCGCGCATAAAAGTCCATAGGGTACAAATTTTTCCTTTCCCTCACCTCGCCCGTACCTTCCTCCTCGTCCATCCACGGCGCCTCCCGAACACCCAGCGCGACAAGCGCCTCGTACGGGCTCAAAAGCGGGCGCGGGAACGCATACCCCCAGTCAATGCTCAACCTCGGGCACGCAATCTGCACCCAAGCATCCACATCATCCATCATAGCCAATTTCCCGGGGAAAATCTCGGCTAGCAGCAGATTAACGCTTTTGAGTCCCTGGCGCTTGAGTTCGTTCTCGATGAGAGTGAGCGTGTGTGGATTCCCCTGTCTTCCGAGAGATCCGAGGATGATTCCCCAGGTGCGAGCTTTGCGCGCAGTCAGGATGGCGGTACGTCGCAGGGTGTAAAGGGAGGTGTGCTCGTATGTTTCGTGCGTGAGTCGCCGAGAATATGGGTCGTACCGATATGCTGGTAATGAGGGGTTGGCTATCATGGCGCTTTCGAGGTGGAACCTGCCGTCGCCGAGGTACAGAAGGAGATCCGGGACTGGTTCCTCTCTCCCTTTGCCGTCGAGTTGGCCTGGCTTGATGGCCATGGCGGGTGAGGTGCAGCCTAGGATCTCGCCTTTGGATAGAGGTGCTATTTGCGGAACGATGGGGTTGTATCCTTCGCGTCGTAAAGCAGAAACTACGCCATGAATGGTGGAATTGAATTGTATGGTACCCACTAATGCTATCGTTTTCCCGGAAGGGAAATTCTGCGTTATAGTGTTGAGAAGGTGCTGAGTATCGATTCCAATGGAGACGAAAATATAGAGGGTTTGGATTTTTGTTACAGCCACGGGAATCAGACAGCTATGCGCGTAGTGGATGAGTAAATCGCATCCTAGCGCTCGTGCGGTGAAGTCGTCTATACAACATGCGCCATATGTCACGTCACCCATAATCAAGGTGGTTGTACCCGGGCAAAATTGCGTCAAGATGTCTGATATTGTAGTTGCGAAGAGAAGTAATCCTTCGGGGAACTGGAGTGCGATAGATTTCGCGCCCGATGTTCGGATCCGGTGTATACATTTGTGGATTTCGAAATTGTAGTTGGGAGGTAGGAGGGCAATTGCGGCGTTAATGTCGGCATCGTGAAGGATCGATTCGGGGATAGAATTCAGCGCGCGGGCAGTACGACGAGGTTGCGCAACTATGTAAGGCCAAAGATGTTAGTTTAATCTATGCTTTGTGTCTCGTAGGTTTTGGGACATTGCACACCTTGTATAGCGCTTGAGTCTTCAATATTCGCATTTGGATCGGCGGGTTTGCTTGATGCCTCTGCCGTTTTTCTTCCTACAAAACGTCTCTTCGGCTGCTTAGGAACAGGAATAGGCTCCTCTGGTATTCCATCCTCCACTGACGGCCCAAGGTTGGTAGCAGCTCGGTCGTCTTCCATGTTGGCGCATGCAGTTGAGGCGTGTCGCGGGGTTGATGGTGGGATGATGGTGGGGCGAACTGGGAAATTTCAAGTTCGTAGGGCTGAAGTCGCCTGAGGCATCTATCAAACTCCACTTTTCCAGACCCTTTGCAAATTGCCTGTGTTTTGCTTTGCAAAAAATCATGGATTCACAAGTGAACAAAGTCAGGTACTACTAGGAACTCCAAATGTTCTCCGGATGTTATTATGACATGGGCCGAGATTCAGTATCGTAAGTATATGTCAATTAAACGATTACTATGGCGACGCCAGTTATTCATTCTTATACATACCAATAGAGCACACTTATGTACATGTATCGTCTTCCGCTTCTGTTCCCTACTTCTTGAATATGGAAATTTAAACATGAGTGATTGTCGTTGTATTTGAATCTAATACTGTTGTCTAATTGTCTTAAAAGGGTAACAAAAACATGGTCAAAAAAACCTCGTTTCATCGTCCTACAAGTGTTCAATACTGGGATGTCATTTTCCGCCGTGATGGTAACTTTGAGATATGCGTCTCAATGTTAACGCGCTAAATGAATCAATTGATATCTGCAAATTGTTCCCAACCGAGGTGATTCACTGTACCGCACCCCCAATGCTTGCACGGAGCTGCCTTGCCATTAACATGCCCAACAGCTTGCCAGAATTTAGCGCTAGGCTGAAATTACTCAGTCTACCTTTATTACGCTGTCTCGGGCGCCGGTTCCCTATGCTTTGATGGAGTTATAGAGGAAGAAATGGCTAGTGAATATCTAATACTTATACAGCGGACGTAAGACAATTTGAATTATTTTAGTACCGTGAGCTAAAAACATCATTTTGGACTGTATATGAATACGGAGTGACATCCAGATGCGAGTCAACGTCTAAGCCGCCATTCAATTGATACATAGCGTGAAGGAGAAAGCACGTGCACTCGCGATTGACGCTAACTGCTTATGTTTTGCGGGGAACAAGCTCGGAACTTAAATTTCACGAACGTCTCCGCGTCCTAGCACACATACGCGCACACCCACGTCGCGCGATTATGCGCAAAACTTGAAATCATGGCAGATAATTCAAAGAAACGAAAGCCCGCAGGAAACAACGAGTCGTCCAACAAACGCCCCCGTAACACCAAACACATAAGCTCAATACCGACCAGCAATGCATATCCCAATGGCGAGATCAACGTCCGGAACTTTCTGAAATCTCACGAGAATGAGATCAAATTGCTTGAAAAAGCGATGACAGTCGCGCGGAAAGGACTGAACCGCCGAGCTTTCCAAAATGTACCAAGAGACTTGCGGAGGAGGACGGCGAGTCACAATCCACAACGTGTGCCGAAGCGGCTAAGGGTGCAGGCTAGGAAAGAGATTAAAGAGGACAACACCCCTATTAGTAGAGGAAAGAGTGGGAGCGGTATTGGAAAAGGGAAGAAAAAATGGTTGCGAAAGGATGGGATAGAGAAGAGCAGGCAAGCCTGGGAGAGAAGAGCAAAGAGGCGGAACGCCAAAAAAGACGACAAGATTTCCATTGAGCCAATGGAGGGTGTGGAGACACATAACGATGAAGGGGGAAATCCTGCGGTATCGCGGAAAATGCCCAAGCCTAAGAGCAAGCAATTTCCAGCACTGGCAAAACCAGAAATGCCGGCATCGCGGTTCCGCCGTCGACAGATAGATAAGACCTGGCTGCCGACCCACGTGTGGCACTCTAAACGGGCGTTCATCACACCTCCTAAAGAGCCTCTCTGGCGCTTCGCGATACCACTCGCGCCCAATGTAAAAGCGTACCGTCTCACACACCGAGCAGCTGCGGTTAGAGGAGCAGTTGCATGGGATATGAGCTATATGGCTACAATCGGACTGAAAGGTACTGAAGCCAGTATCTCAGGGCTTCTCAAAGCGCTTCATTTTGCCGATGAGGATGAAGAGGATCCTTGGCAGGACCGAGGGAAAGGAAAAAGATGGAGGAATGGCACGCGAGTATGGGAAGGTTGGATCTATGAAAGGCAGGGCGACCCACACATGGCAATAGCCCGTATCACCGTGATATGGAGTATGCTGGACCCAGAAAACAAGCTGAGAAGGGCCTTTATTCGAGTCCATCCAAGCGCTTTCCTGAAACTTTGGAATACGGTTATCAGAGTTTCCAAGGTACAAAAACCTGCTGTCACAGCCGAGGACCTTCGTTTCGAGATAGGATCTATCGAGATCATGGGCCCGGCAGCTGCTGAGACACTTTGCTCGATCCTTTGCCCTTCCGCCTCATTCGTTGCCTCATCCAAAAACCTTGAAGCGCTCTGGAGGTCTTTAGCTACGACGACGAACCCCGAGACATTGCCTTCTGGAGCTCTAGTTACTTTTCCGATCATTGATCCTAGACTTCGGGATCCGCCATTACCCGTTCCTGTCTCTCACAATGCAGAAGCGAACACAGCTCTTATAGAAACTCTCTCACATTGGCCTTTTGACACGGACCAGACTGCTTCAGCAATTTTTGACCGTAACGCCAGACTTGCTGCATCGCGTTCTCTGCCATCTCAGCAATCCATCAACCGTCGAAAATCTTCGTGTACACCTGGCGGATATCCAGAGTCACGATCGACAGATCCTCAGATTCCAATGTTGACGTATGTATCCAAGAACAGCAAATCTTGGACTATCCTTCTTCCCTGGAAATGTGTTTCTCCTGTTTGGCGAGGTATCGTTCGTTATCCTGTTTCAAGTGGAGGTAACCCGCGATTCGGGGGGCTCAAAGAGCGGCGACAGGTTGATTTCGAGCGGTCAAATCCCAGTTTTCCTTTCGATCACCCTGGAACACCTGCTGGGTGGGACTGGGAGGTGCAAGAGCGAATGGCAAGGGAGCGTGACTGGAAAAAGCGCCCAAAAGGCAAGAGAATTGAGTGGTCTACTATCGATCTTGGGAATGGCACACAAGGTGAAGTTGGAGACCCATGGGCTTGTGCTTGGGAGAAATTGTGTACATACAAACACGATCACACATCAAAAGCAGATGCTTCGGGTGTAGTGCAGACCTGTTTGCGCCAGCTCCCGCCCCAGGAAGCTGCGACTCTTCTTGCTGGCGGACCTACTCCTTCCAATTACCCCGGATGCAACTACCTCGTTACAGTCAAAATTAGTATGATTCAACGAGGAACTCCCACGAACTGCGCCCGGGTCTACCGGCTGCCGACCAATAATGGGGATCTGCGGAAACAGTGGCTTTCCCTCTACTCGAAAAACGGCTTTGTGGCGAACCCCCAGCCAACGTGCAAGAAGGACACTGTCTCTCGAAATATCAACTCTGCGAAGCACTGCAGACATCAAAAACTCGCAGAGAGTCTCCTGACGCCGGCAGCAGCGAAAGTCGATGATTACCCTCCAGTGCCAGACGAGGGAGATCTTATAGGTTTTGTGACGACCGGCAATTACAATCTAGCTGAAGGTATGCCTACAGCGATAGCAAACTTAATGTTATCCAAGGTTTTTGGGGAGGGCAAGAAGGGTTTGAGCAAGGAGGAACATGTGTGCATCGTCAGAGAAGCTGGACGGACTATAGGCCGGTTGGCGATTTGGAACCCTGTATAGTACTGGTAGCTAATACATCTCTTGAAAGCAAAAGGCCGCGCTGATGTTGTGTCACAAATCTGTCCCTATGTGAAGTACCTGAGATTTATGCACTGAATTTGTTGACAAACCGGTTGGTGGTTGTGTGCGCTGTGATTACCAGACTCGGTAGTAGATGAACGTCTCTGACGGCCAAGGCTCACGACGCTAACTTTATCTCCGAGACTCCCCTTCCTGACAACCTTGGAACCGTTGCACATCTCCTTCAACACCGCACAACACCGCTGGACAGGCAGACGATTGACGGCCGCGGCTCAGCACCACCATGTCTGAGGACCGATCGGCCGACGGGAAAGATGGAGGAGAAGGAGTCCAGGCGAAGCTGCCACCCGGTGCGCTGGTCGACCTGGTAAGCTGGTTCCTACCCGTTTCTCTCGACAGCGAAGAGAGCTTTGAGCCGCCCTTCAATGGAATCGCATTGCTAATCGCTATTGTCGCGCATAGAGCAGAGAAATCCTCGAAGAGTGTATAACCAGCATAATATCAAACACCGTGTTGTCATGCCATCGCTCGGAGAAGCTCCTCCGCATGCAGTCAGCGGCCACCCAAGCCGAGTCGCTGGCCCTCGCCAATCTCGAACCGCAATCGCAGAAGAACGCAAATAACAGCCAGCCCTCCGTCCCTGCCGCTGATACACACGCTGCCAAATATGAAAATGGACGAGTATTTCTCAAAGGAAATCCGCTTAAATCGACGCCTGAGATCATATGCCCGCACTGCAAGTTGCCACGCTTGATGCATCCAATCATGGGCAAGGGCATGCACAATCCCGATCTCACCAAGGAATACTGCATGCTCTATCCATGGGTACAGAGGCCTGGCCACGATGTATACGGCAACCCGTTTCCGACAGACATGGCCAAGAGCAAGAAGGAGCGCGAGTTGATGAAACAGCAGCAAAAGAATGCAGAGAAGGAGAGTGTAGGTACACCAGGCTCACAGGATACAGATATGGCTGGAGGGGAAGGACAGAGCAAGGAGATCAAACTCAACACCGGCGGCAAACCTGCATCGTATATACCATGGCACACGTGTCCAAACTGCAAGCGCAGTCTGCTCATCACCCGTTTCGCTCAACACTTAGAGAAATGCTTGGGAATTAGTGGTCGACAAAGTTCTAGAAATGCGATGGCGAAGCTCTCGGGACAGAATGGCAATGGCAACGGTAGCGGAGTCGGTAATACCCCGCTGGGCAGTCGGATGGGCACACCAGCACCCGGCTCCCAAAACGACCCTGCCATCGCCAAGGCTAAAGGAAAAGGCATCAGTCCGGTGAAGAAAGCCACCGGTGGTGGTGGTGGTGGTGATGACGATGATGAAGGCGACAACAATGATACCCCCGACAAGAAGAAGAAGAAAAAGAGTTCGTACGTCAAGAAGGCGGACCGGGATAAGGGCGGTAAAGATGGTGGTCACATCAAGGTGAAATTAAAGACGGGTAGCACGGAGCGTCGACAGAGCGAAGGCACCGAAAAAGCAGAAGGAAAGCGGGAGCGTGAAGCCGATTCCATCGAATCAGAAGGTGCCCCCAAGGCGAAGAAGATCAAACTATCGCTGGGCAAGTCGGGAAGTCCGCCAGCTGCAGCACCTCCGAGTACCGCCGTCCAAGACTGAAAAAAGCGCATACGCACACAAACTACGAGAGACTTGTGGTATATCAGGCGGATACCCCATGGTAGGATATTGGAGCATCTTTTAGGCGTTTTGGGATACCACGGACAGCAGCCGGATTGGCTCATGAATTGGGGAAAGTATATGCTCTTGTTTTTTTTTTTGTTTTGAATTTGGGATTTGGATAGGTGACC
This sequence comes from Periconia macrospinosa, assembly GCA_003073855.1. Taxonomy (NCBI): domain Eukaryota; kingdom Fungi; phylum Ascomycota; class Dothideomycetes; order Pleosporales; family Periconiaceae; genus Periconia; species Periconia macrospinosa. Next base: position 81,526 of record KZ805312.1, read on the forward strand.
TCGCAACCCATGCCGTGAAAGCTCCGCGTGGGTTGAGAGAGGCAAGAGTTGGCGTTTATATTTTTGTATGCTTCATTCCCTGCTTTTTGTTTATCCCCCTACCCCTTTCACAATACGCCTTGGCTTTTTATCTCTCTCTCACTCTCTCACACAGCCTGAGAGAGGAAATTGTTCACATTCATCCGTTATATTGTTTTTTAGTTTTTTTCTCTCCATTTTCTCGGTTTCTTTCCTTTTGCTCCCCCGCGTTTATTCCACGGTTTTCTCGATTTCCCGAGTGTTGAGAAAGTAGCATTATTGTGTATTATTTTCAAATGTCTCTCTACATTATGGAGTTTATTGCCAGGTTGCGAGGGAGGGGGGGCCTGCCCATGAGTAATAGTGTGTCAAAGGTATTATATGAATTGTCTCTCTTTTGCTAGCTCTCAACTTGATATGTAGGTACGGTGCTTGCTACAGGGTCAACCAAACAAAAATTGTCAAGTCTATATCATTGTCCATATAACCTTCTAAAATGATTCTAAAATATCAGCCTCTGGATTCACCATCGGCTTCTTTCCTCGCGACCTCTTCGTCACGATCCCACACTTTATTCCCAGCAACCCACGTCTGCAACACCTCGCCCTCCTCGTTCAACACGCACAAATCCGCCCTCCTCCCTTCCTTCAACACGCCGCGCCCATCCACGCCGTCAATGCCCATGAACCCAGCGACATTCTCCGTGACGCTAGCCACGGCTTCGGCGATGCCGCACCCACTCCAGGTCATCAGATTCCGCACGCCTTCCTGCAAAGGGATGCAGCCACCGATCAGGGTATCGGTACCGGCGATGGTCGCGCGCGTGCCGCTCTTGGTCTGCTCAAACGGAATCTGCGCGTGGCCTGGGTATGTGCCGTCCGGGAGCGAGGCGAGCTCGATTGAATCGGTGATGAGGATTGCACGCGAGGGGTTGGTGCGATGTAGAAGAGAGACGGTGGATGGGTGGAGATGCTCGCCGTCTGGGATGATGGTGTAGTATGGAGCTGTGGGATTGTCACTTTTCGACGCGGAATCTTTGCTGTCTCGAGGTAAGGAGATCAAGCCTGCGAGACCGGGGGCGCGAGACCCCCATGGCGGCATGGCGTTGAGTGTGTGGGTGAGACATGTTGCGCCTGCCTTTAGACCTTGCAGGCCGTCGGTGTAGGACGCGGTGGAGTGACCTAGGGAGACGCGAATCCCTGAGTTGACGAGGGATTGGATGAGTGAGGTTGAGGACGGGAGCTCAGGCGCGATAGTTGCGAGTTTGACGGTTCTGCTGAGGTTTGTAGGACCGTAGACGGAGGAGGCTGGGGTGGTGCAGGATTGGAACAGAGAGTCGTTGTGGGCGCCCTTTTTTGTTGGGTGCAGGTAGGGTCCTTCGGTGTGAGCGCCTAGGAGGGATGCCGAGTTTGGGATGTCGCGAGGGGCCAGCGAGGGAAGGATCTGTCGGGGTTGGAATGGGAGGTTAGTGACGTGGCGAAGGATGAGATGGTGGGGGGGTATGTTTTGTTTTCCCTTCCTTCCTCAAATCCTCACCTTGTCCTTTTTGGGCCGAAACGGAATATAATGAAGTCAGAGTGGATCAGCTATACACACCGTCTGAAATTCTTCAGGTTTGACGGTTGGGATTGTGGCCCAGAATCCCGTCACGCCTTGGGTAGCATAGTACCTTGCGATGCCGTCCACATTGGCTCTATACGTGTCCGGATCCTTGAAATGGGTGAAGTGAAAGCCATTGGCGCCATTGGTGTGTAATTCCAGAAACCCAGGGGCGATGATGTTATCCTCAAGGTCGACAGCCTCGCCGCCTATATATCCTTCCCGCTTGAGGATGCGGCCCGTCTCGTCGGAAATAACGAGGTGGTCTTCGACGAGCTGACCATCGAGAATGTAGCGACCGTTGGTGAAGAGGGTGAACCAGCCGGACATGGTTTAGATTCGCGTTGGGTAGCACTAGGAAGGATAGCTCAGACCGTGACAGGTGTCGTAGGGCCACGATGATGGCAGTCAGTGTCACTTGTAGACTGAAGACGAGTCGGAGACGCGGAGACGCGGGGTTGTTTCCGGCCAACACTGTACAGGTGCATGGTGGTCCACCATCAATTGTCTATAATTGGCGACACGGCGGGTATTGCGGGCGAACCCCACTCGCTCAGACGATCACAGCATGTTCAGCATCTCGATCTCCATCGTCTCCATCGCCGTGATCCATGCGCGCGGGCGACGATATCTCCAAGTGAACCCTATGATGTCAAGGATATGCCAGGGTGCCGGACATGTCGAAGCTCTAGCAGCCACACCTGGGCGCCACAGTCACCACCGTATGCGCATCGTCAATTGCTAGCACCGTGGCATACGAGATGCAATTCTTTGTGAAGGATTCTCATTGGGAGGTAAGGTTAGCAGCAAGCTTGAGACGAACGTCGACGAGGGGCCGCGGGGAACAGGATGCGAGGTATGACATCATGGCCATCTCTTGTTCCTTTTCGTGGCGCCTCAGCCAACGCGGCTCTTCCTTGTTTGCTTAGCATCATTGATCACGAAACCAGGGCACCACCTGTACCTGTGCAACTCAAAATCTGGTCTGTACTTGTTGGGTCCGCGCGTCTGGACGTAATCCTTCATTCTTTCTCCTCTTTTTCTCCTCCTCTTTACTTTTCTGTTTATTCAACCATAACAACCCTCAATTGCTGCCTGCTTTCCCGCGCGCTTGCGTGCAGCTATTGATATAGCTATAGCTCTCGTTGTATTGTTGTCTAAACGTCAAGCATCATGGCCGAACAGCAGCAGCAACATGCTCCTGGAGGCCACTACTCGGGCCACAATCCCGTCCCGACGGTGAAAAAATTCCTCGAGAACCTTGATAAAGACAAGGCTGAGAGGGATCGCAAAATCGATGAGGAGAGCAAGACGAACAAACCATCCGACCCAAATGCAATTCCTTCCTCGCTGCCGACTGCTGATGGCGAGGCAGTGCCCCACCGACCTCAGAAAGCGGGCATCGAAGGCACTCAAAAGACAGTTACCGACCCTACCACGGGAAAGCAGGTCGTTATTGAAGATGTTGGAAAATCCATGCTGGATCAGGTGGAGAACCCTACAATTTCGGTGCCCAATGCCAACCTTAATAAAGAAACCGTAAGTTTGCCCATCTCATCTTCTCTAGATGGCAATTGCCTTTCGCAAAACAGATTCGCTTACAGGCACACAGCCGATCAAGACAGATCCCGATCAACCGCTGGACGAGTACAAGTACAACCAGGATATCACAGCTCCACCTGACCCCGTTGCTGACGGGACCACTTCCGACGTACCCATCCATGGCGAAAAGACGAATGTCTTATTCCATCCCACCCCGAGCGTTACCTACGAGCCAATGTTCGACGCCCTGGAACGGAGGGGCACTATCCTCTGCGCAGGCATCTTTTTGGGGACTGTTTTCATAGGAAGGATGTTTGGAGGCGCTCTCCTGGGCCTCACTGCTCTGGGAATGTGTCTGTCATCTGGGGTTTACCTATGGGTAAAAGAAGTCATCAGGAGCGGTCGCGAAGTCGAATGGCACAGCGAGAGAGTCCGCGGTCAAGTGGTACGTATTCGTTAGTCTCCGTGGATGTTCTAAAAAAATTAATAGTCTATAGGCTACTGCTAATCTTCTTCCCGAATCTGTCGAATGGATGAATACCCTGCTGTCGATTGTCTGGGGCTTGATCAATCCGGATATGTTCCAGGGTGTGGCTGACACTCTCGAGGATGTCATGCAAGCTTCTGTCCCTGGTGTCATTGAGAACGTGCGCGTTGCAGAAATCAATCAGGGCTCCAATCCCATTCGCATCCTCAGCTTGCGAGCCCTACCCGATGGTCACATGACGGAGTTGAAGGAAGCCATTCATGAGGAGAACAAAAAGACTAAGGATCCACAAGAAGCTGCCGCGGACGAAGAGGGAGGTGACTTCTACAATCTCGAGGTCTCCTTTGCCTATCATGCAAAGCCGAGTGGAAAACGTGTATCCGACAAAGCTCGCAATATGCATATGCAGCTAGTCTTCTATCTAGGTATCAAGGGACTCTTCGGGGTCCCTCTTCCCATTTTTGTTGAGCTCCAGGGTCTTGTTGGAACGGTTCGACTGCGCATGAACATGACGCCCGAACCTCCATTCTTGAAGACTTTGACTTTCACCCTAATGGGTACGCCCCAAGTCGAAGCTGGTTGCATTCCTATGATCCAGAAGGGTCCGAACATTCTCAACCTTCCCTTGATCAGCAACTTTGTGAACTATGCGATCAAAGCTGCAGCAAGCAGTCAGTATACCTGCTCGTCACCTTGTAATTTTCAGTACTAACTTTCTTTAGTGTATGTTGCTCCCAAATCCATGTCTATTGACATGCGAGCTATTCTCCAAGGAGATGGAATTCAGAAGGATGTCGAGGCTCTCGGTGTCCTGTGGATCCGTATTCACCGTGCAAAGGGCCTCAGTAAGCAAGATCGTCGTGGATCAGAGCACGGTGGAAGCGATCCTTACATTACTCTGGCATTCAGCAAATATGGCAAGCCAATGTACTGCACCCGCGTTATCACAGACGATCTAAATCCCATCTGGGAGGAGACGGCCGCTCTCCTTGTTACCCCAGAACTGATCAAGGCCGACGAGAACTTGAGCGTGGAACTTTGGGATTCCGACCGACACACAGCCGATGATATTGTAGGCAAGGTCGAGCTTTCAATGCAGAAGATGATCCAGCACCCCGGGAAAATGTATCCTCAGGTCTCTAAATTGGCCGGTATGGACGCCGACAGCGAGATGCCCGGAGAACTTCACTGGGAAGTTGGCTTCTTTGGCAAGCCCAAATTCCGCCCAGCCCTGAGAACCGACGGCAAGAATCCCGCACTGCCCGATGAACTTAAAGACAACCCTAAGCTGCAAGACGAGAAAGGCGTTATTAACAGCGAGGAAGATGATGCCGTTATGCACACGCCCCCTGACCCACTATGGCCAAGTGGTATCTGCAGTGTCGTCGTCCATCAAATCGTCAATCTCGAACTCGATAACGTCAAAGGCACCTCCGGTTCCCGAAAAGGCCGAGAATTCGAGCCTGCGAAGCCCTATGGTGAACCTAAAGAAGAAGTTGGTGGTCAACTCCCCACGAGTTATTGCACCATTTTGTACAACGACGAATTGGTATATAAGACACGTTCCAAAGCAGTGACCTCACAACCGATTTTCAATGCGGGTACAGAGCGTTTCATTCGAGACTGGCGATCAGCTATTGTCACTGTCACCGTGCGTGACCAGCGCAACCGTGAGCATGATCCTATCTTAGGTGTTGTTCCCCTCAAGCTTTCCGACATTCTTGAGACATCATCGCAGGTCACTCGCTGGTATCCATTGGATGGCGGTATTGGCTTTGGCCGTATCCGAATTTCCCTCTTATTCCGGAGCATCGAAACTCGTTTGCCTCCACAAATGCTTGGATGGGATGTAGGCACCTTTGAGTTCCGTTCTGATCGTGTATTGGCTGTTGGCTACAACCACGAGCCCAAATTGAAACTTAGGACCGGCGGAAGCACGGGCAAGCTCGGTCGCACTGCAGCACACAAGCTTCTAGAAGGCGATGGCTATTACTGGGACCTGAAAGAACACGACGGAAAAAATAACGTCCGTCTCCCCGTCAAGTATCGCTACCGATCACCGATTGTTTTTGAATTCCACATCTCCGGTAAACGTAAAGCGGATGCATATGCAGTCATTTGGTTGCAACACTTTATCGACAACGAAGACGCGGATATCAACATACCCATCTGGACCACTAGAAATCCGGCCCGTCTCACCCAGAACTACATCACCGAAGATAATTGCCATAACGAGGTCGGGTTAGAGGACTTGAAGGAAGTGGGGCGTCTGCAATTCCGCGCACGCTTTAAAGCTGGCATGGATCAATCTCACCATGAATTCATTCACAACAACGACACCCGTGAGACCTTTGAGACGTGGGAGGCTTGTATGACTGAGGGTGTACGCACTGACCACGTCGATAAAGAGCTGCCAAAAACAGTTCAGCAGCTCCATGAGGAGAGTCTTACTCAAGGTCGCGACATCCTCAAGACCGCTGATGATGATGAGAAGAAGAAATGGCTATCCAAAGACGGCGAAGATTGGAGCGGCGCGTTCGGCCATGATCCGAAAGCTTACATGGACACCAAAGGTCGCAAGCGCCGAGAACCTGGTGTTGATCAACCACTACACGATCCCTTCCACCCATCTGACGACGAAGACCATGATGATGATTACGACGACCAAACCGATTCCGAATCCTCGTCCGATCTCGGCGTCAAAGATGCCAATAACGCAGGTAGCGTGAAGAACATGGAAGGAAAGCCTGACTCTGGTACCGCCGATTCCCAACCCGACGGAAACGGTGATCTTCAGCATCAAGGCACCGATCTATCTCCCAATGCTCCACGCTTTTCTCAAAGCTCCGCGCGCACAAATGGGACAGCGGAAACGGATCTCTCAACCTCGACATCTAGCAGCAACAAAGACATCAACCGTCAGAACAAGCGTGCCGAGGAGCGCAAACAGAGGGGCATGATGCAGTGGAAACCAGCCAGGAATGCACGATTCGCCAAAGACCAGGCACAACTCGGACTTAAAAAGCTGAAGAAGAAGGTCACGGGCAATTTGGACGGACGTCAACCCGGGGTTGAAACTGGTGAGTTAAACTTCTTTGTCGATTTTATCGAGGTCTATCTTGTTTATATTTGCTAATTCGCAAAACACAGAAACCGGACAGTAATAGCATCATTTAAATTGCAAAGCAGATGCGGAGCAAAGAGGCGAAAACAAAAAATCATGATTCCAATGATAGCAATGACCACGATGTAAGGAACGGGATATGTGGAAAACACAGGCGAACAGTAGGCGTTATACGGGCACTTAATTTTCACCAAAAGCTCAATTCTTCCTCTCCTATTCGGGGTTTTTTTTTCTTGCTTTCGTCGGCATCGATCTTAATCATTTTATTATCTGATTGCATTCCTCGGTTCTTAAGGTTTCTCTTACCTGTATGTTATGATAGTGATTGAAAACAAAGTAATGACACAATATGAATATGATCCATGATTTTCCTACTATTATTTCTCAAACACGGTCCATCTAAGCGAGTTGGGCTGTTTTACATAAATATTTGGCGTGCTCTTATGAATCGTTGTACATGATCGCGTTGCTGCTCTGGTCGCCAACTACATATGACGGCCCATGTGCTATTGAACACCCCTTTTTTGTGACTTTTTGGTGATGTGGTCTTCTCTCTTTGCTAATTCTATTTAAGTCTAATACCTTTCCTAAGTGTTGAGTTCAAAAAAAAAATATTTGTACGATCAATCTGAAGAATGTTAAGTGTTGCTCTACAAACGTCATTATTCGCAACCTAGGTACGAAACCAACACTTGACCTTGGCCGTATCCTTATCATCGATTCACTAAAAAAAAAACGAAACTAACCAGAAATTCAACCATCGTTACATATAACATCCCACCTCTCTTTCAAAACCCTCGCGAAACGAGAATACATTACCGTTTCCGTTATTCATTTCCACGCCAGTCCCCGCGACCTCCAACACACACCAACAATACCGTGCAATTTTTTTTCCGTACGTATTATACTCGTTGCGTGCCGTTTCCTCATGCTGCTGCCCATTCCAGCCCCAATCCCACTCTATCCATTTCATCCTCTGACCGGGCATCGCGAAATGAAGGAGGGGGCGGGCTCACATGCATATCCATCCACTCAACCCAACGGCTACCCAACCCACCGTCCAAGGGCTTCTAGTCAAGGGTATGTATATGATGTGTTGCCCGGGATGTGGGTACACCCTGAGTTTTCTTTTACTCCAAGCGCTCGCAGTACGAGACATTTAGCACTGATAGGTCCCCGTCGCCGGGAAGTAAGCCCTTCAGCCCATGAAGGTCTTGGGCGTTCGTCCACTCATTGCGATCGCTGATTCCGACGTTAGAACGCCATCGTATGACCTTTTTTTTAAGGAGTCACGCCTTCAGGTCATACTGATGCACAACTCACGGACTGGCCGATTGATTGATTGATTGACTGACTGACTGATCAATGAACGAAAGGACGATGGCGGGCTCGGTCGCATTCACGTTTCCGCCCCTTCCATCATCCTCAACGTCCCAACGTCTCGTGCCTGTGTCGCGCTGCAGCATACTGCGGCGTGTGGTGTGGTACGGTGCAGTGCATGCGGTGCGGTGCGGTTGTCATCACACACCCATGTTTCAGGCATGAATGCACGCTCAGGCACACTGTAGCATGCGGACAGTCAGATAACTCGCGAAAAGAGAAGAAAAGAGTGCAGTTTTGCAGCCATAGTGTGGCTTTGAGACCCGAAAACTGGCCACTGTCAGCAGCCTTGCTTCGTTTGTGGTATGAAAACCCATGCTTGTGCACCGTGATCTTGAGTTCGTAGAGTACAGACTCAGATGACGACACCCTTTTGTTCCCCACAGTACGACAATGACTGATCGTGTTGCATGAGGTGAGCGCAAACGAATCATGTCAGCGTTGAACCAGTCTCAGAGTGAAGCAGCCAATTCTAGAAAGTGAAATGAGTTGGTCGCACTTGGAATGACGGGAAAAATTAACGAGACACTATTGACTTGTTCTCTTGACTGGTCCGCTCTATGATAGCGAATCTGCCGCATTTGAATGCCGCACGGAGCTAAGAAACCACTGTGCTCGAAGAGTGGACAGGAAAATCGCCCTTTTTGCCAGTTTTGTCCAATACGGTAACAATAGTGGTGATTTAAGGCGCAGGTGGGTTGGTCGAGGCTCTCATTAGCTGTTTTCGCAGCATCGACCTAAGGTGGTGGGTGGATGGTTGCTGCGCCGCCCGCGCCTGCAGAAGAGTGCCTGGAGCCTGGTGATGTACGGAGTCTCGACTTCGAATGCTTTCATGCAGACGCAGTACACGAGGTCAGTGAATTCTTGAATTCAGAATGTTTCTGCAGCACGGAGATGTCCGGTCGTGGTGCAGCGCAAAGCAGAAGGACGTGTGAGCGCAGGTAGGAGTCATTTTCAGTGACACGGCATTGCATGACAGTCGAAGCTATCTTCTCAAAGCGACCATTTACGACATCAGATGATATCGTAGCTCGGAAAATCCTTGATCGCCATGATGCAATCGTGTTGGACGTTGAGATACGGTTGTTGGTGCTCGCCAGGCTATCCCAGTCCGCATTCGCATGCTGCACGCATGCATCAACGACCAGTCACGTGCCCTGAATGTCTCGGTCAACGGGCACTGCTTTGCGTGAGCTGTATTTATGTCGCGGAAGAAGGGCCGTCACTCTCTAGTACTTCTGCCGACTGAGCCATGATGCGGTGTCTTTGTGATTCTCAGCCGCCAATGGTCCCTCATTCTCTTCAAGTGAAAACAACCTCAAGCTAACGTCCAAAATCCTTCGTAAGGATTCCTCGGTTCACAAGAGGCACAACAGCGGAACTCGCCAGGCGGAATGGGCCGAAAGGAAGAGCGGGAAGTGCCTTGGATTTCCCCGAGCTTACCTCAGATCTTTGAAACTTTAACGACAGAAATATATACTGGATACGAAAGCAAAGTGTGAGAAGGAACGGGCGGCGAGGCTGTCGAGCGGCTACACGCTCCCGGGTGGCGCTGCAATGTACTTCACAACCATTCGTTCCGGGCGTTCTCATATGGGAGGTGGCGCATTTTGATTTCTAAACTCTTGCCCTTGCATATGAGAAGAAGAGAAGTGGAGATCTGTGCCTCTTGCGATTTGTGTGGCATCTATGGACTGTGTTTGTGATTAACTTGACCGAAACAAACAGCCCTAATTCAGTTCATGGATGTGGGGCTAAAAAGGTACCACTTCAATGATTCATTAATGCACCCAAGACCGGAATCACACATCCATAGATCTGATTGCAGTCTAGTGAATGGTGCGCTCACACAGGTTTTTGTGACTCGACTCCAGAAAATCATGCATCGACAGTCGTATGCCTTGGTCCTGGTTTTTGGGGGCGGATTCAGAAAATTTCTCGATAAAAATTTTGGATGATGATGAGTGCTCCCATTATTTCTTACGAAGGACCATTTCTTGGGGGCGTGTCTCGGTTGGTGCATAGTAAACTGAAGATGATGTTGGAAAGACGGCACGGGCAATGTCGCAGTAATCGCTCACTCGGACAAGCTGCTTCCGCCAATGGGTGGTCAGACCCAGAAGCTACATGCGGAATAATTGCTCGAGGAAGTCGCGACCTCGGAAAAGATTCCAGAACTACCCAAGATCCAGGTTATGACCCATGCCGGGTCACAACAAGATTGGCTGTCCCCATATTTGATTATCTGGGGATATCACTTACAGAAGTGGCGCACGTCTGAACCTGCCATGATCATCGAAAGTGGCGAGATCGCAAGTTCTAAATGTCTAATGTGTAAAGGTATTATGATGGTTGATGATAATCTCCTGTCATGTTTCGCTCCATCCTCTTAAGGTCTTTATTTCATTTCAGTTATTTCCTTGTGTGACACTGAAAATGGCAGGTTCCAAAGAAGTGAGCGTGATCCCCTTTTCTTTTTCTTCAGGGAGTGGCAACTTTACACCCTTGCTAGATTTGTCTCAGTGGCTCGACGCAGCCCAACAGAAACACAGTCGAACCGGGCATCTTTCTTGAGCACCTATGAACTCTTGAATTGACTCTGGCGGCGTTCGCATGTCTGCACTATAGTCTACCGCCACACTGTTGGTTCGGATATTAGCGATTGAGTACGCAGGATGTTGGTGCGAGCAAGGGGGGAGCGCACTTTTGAGTGTATCCTTGGGAGAAATAACCGGAGTATGCAAACCGATTCCCGAGTGTAACCTCGAGGAGTAAATTTGTTGAAAATATGAAGTCTCAAAGCAGTGACATTGTACATGTTGGATGACTCTAACTGAAAGTCAAAATGACAAACAAAGCAGGGTCAATCATATCTCTGGAATACAGCATTGAATAATAGTTTAATTCAAGGAATGAAAGTCGCAATTAACTGGCCAAAACCCAAAAGTATCCTGGTTCTCTGGTGAGAGAGAAAACGACAGGCGTGAAACAAAATTACCCCTAGCCAAACACCAAATATATCAAATCAGTCTAATTCCAAATTTGCAACACAAGCAACCACATCTAATGCCATTTAAAGAAAGCAAAACTGAATCCCATATAAACAATATTATGAATGAGTGGACCGCCAACTCCTTGGATTCGAAAAATAACGTGCGTCGGTCGGTAATATGGCTGGAAAAATTGTTCTTGTCGGTGCGAGAACAGTGCAGAAATGGGCGACACGCGGTCGTTAAGCGATCGATAGGTTGTGTTTAATATATTCCTCGTGCCTTTGAGAATCAATAAATGTGCGTAAAAATGAGAGACTGAACCTCGCGCTCACCCTGCAGTTCTCACAGGTCGTACCACCCACAGAGACCCAGCCGTGTGACACGGATGAATCCATATCGTTCCTGCATCTCCATTGTCCATCCGCCATTGCAAGCTCGCCGCCGGAAACGATGTTTTTGATGATGGCCATTGTGATCTTTGTTGATAAAGGAGTATCTGATGATATGGTTTGTAGTTGATAGCTGGTGAAAGAAGCGAGGAGATTGTGTTGAATGTTGGGTGGTGTTCTCATCTGGAGCATGATTTCTTCCCATTTATATTGAAAGCCAGAAGGCATCATGATTGCATTGTCCGTCCAAAGGTGGGATATACGCCTCCACGCTGCAGGACTTGGAAAGAGCTCCCCCAGGCAGAATCACCCTTTTGAGATTCCATGCCCTTCTGCCTCATAACCTAGCTCGAACATGGAAGCGGCGAGGAACATTCAGAATGACTTTAGTTCATTATTGCTTAGTTAGTATGATCGGATTTGAACGGCGCACGCCACAAGAGGCTCCATCATATGGCCCCCATTCTACGTCCGAAGAATGGGAGGGGGGGACGAACCGACACCAATAGATAGCAGGGCTTAGAGAGCTATGGGTGCCTGTCATGGGTCCTTCAAAAAATTACATCAGCTCTGTATCCAAAACCCTGACTCATCCTTAAAAGATACGGGTGCTATGCTTCGTGCTGCTCATGGATGAGGCCTAGTATAAGACCGCGGCCGAATTTGTGACCGCAGCGGTAAAATGAGGCACAGCTTTGTCACCCGGTACTTTACACCATTACTTTTCACGGTGGCTGTGTAACATTTAAATAGTACTTAGTATGGCGTCATCAAAATTCATAGGTGGACAGCGACGGATATTGTATCAGGTTGGTGAGCCAGGCAGCTCAGCCGGCACAAAGTGGAGCGACAATCATCCATCATAAAACAGTAAGTGTTCGGATGCCTAACGTCACCTAGTCCATTTGTATGACGGTTGCCCTGTATATCATGTGTCGTTCTTCGGTCAATTATGCGTCCATAGTGGTTTTTTGCCGGATTCTGCCTCGAGCTAAGGTCTAGAGAATGTTTACCTCACCTCGTTTCTTCCAGTCACTCCGTATGAGTCAATTTGACACACTAATATGTCTGCGCCCTTCGAATAAAATCAGACTTCGTATTTTGACAAATTTAAAGGCGCCAGGCAGTCTTATTACGCTGTTTCAATTCTGAAATATCTGTAGTGAAGAAGTAAGACGAGCCAAGGAAGAATGCACCTCAAAATGCAGATCACTATCGTTAAGTTGGAGATCCAATCACTAAACGTTTTGAGCTTATTTTCCTTTCTGACCGTTACTTTCAATACGAGGAGAATATGTAGTACGAGTACATGGTTGGAACTCCTCATTCGACACTGTTTAACCGCAGTACTGTTGAGTAGCGTGATAATTGTAGAGATATCGCTTTAGACCAACTACATTCATATTGAGGCGAATTGTTTGGTAATATCTGCGCTGTTTGAGTAAACTGTAGATTATGAACAGAACAATTCATCGCTATCCAAAAAATCCCGGAACAGTCAAATGCAGCCTCTAGCCTTTATGGCAAAGCAGAAAGAGCGTCTGTGCCTACTATCAAACCAAGACGATACTATATACTTTCACAACTAATTTAGACTCCACAAATTACTACGTGACCCGATCTACTCTGCTATGAATATCATTCATTCGATTTCGATTTTGAACATTTTAAGAAGCAATGTACCTTGTGCATAAATGAACAAAAAAATTAGTTCCCGAAAGGCTATACTTCTCGTTAGCATCACAATGGATTCAGAAATTACCACTAAGCAACTTGTTGGAGAGAAAAAGGATCAAACAGACACTCCGCTAATCGGAAAATGGCAGTGAACATAGCACACTACATCTCTCTTGCTTAATGTCTTCATAGTGAATAAATAGCAATTATGAGGATCTGTAACAGAAGAAGTTAGTGAGATTGTATATGTTTAGGATTTACTTATAATGTTTATGTCTTAAGCATGGCAAATGATGAGAAAAGAAAGGGGAAAAAAAGTAAGAAAGAAAATGAAGGATAGACGTTTACACGGTAAAAAAATAAGCGGGAAAGCTAAGTGAGAGGCCCAGAGTAGAGACTTATAATTAAGTCAAACTGGCTTTCGCAGTTTATTAATAACATCGCTACAATGAGGGATTTTATTAATCCTTGAGACCGTTAAACAAATCTTGTTAATAAAACTGCTGCTTCTCCGCTTTTTTCTAACACAGCATTCGATTTATTCAATGTTATTTCTTTAACCATGGAAGGAAACATGCTCGATATAAATTAGCACATAAGAAAAAAAGAGCGACCACAATAGAAAGAATGGCAAGCTTCACTGTGTAACGCCTGTGGAAACTTTCTCATTCTTCTTTATATGCGTGTTGTACCTGTAAAACTCACTGGGTTATAGGATATAAGTTAGGTGGAATAAAATTACACACGGTATACGAAACGAGCTTTTTGTGATACAGGTGGCCTGCCCTTTTTGTTAATTTTAGTAGTTTATTAATGTACATATGTGTCTACACAGTCATTGTTTTAGTTTCCCTAGAGGGACAAGTTGGTACGCCATATTAATGGTCTTATCTTAACTAATACATAAAGAGATAAGAAATATTATAAACTACCTAGCAACGCATATACGTACACACATTCGTAGAACTACATGTCTAATAATTAAACACACTATTAACTTCTCGTAGATATACGACAACATCTTTACCTCTGAAACGCAAAAAAGGCGGACTCTAAGACGGCCAACCAAATCTACGTACAAGTATCTTACTCACGTATCGTAAATTACTAACTATCCTAATAAACACTTCTAGCTACGATGCTTATTTTTCACTTGAAGTAAACTTCTAGCGATTATCCTATACAAATATCTTACATTCTAATAGACTCTTATTAAACTAACAACCTATTACATTATTACACGATCTAACCTCTATCCTACTAAATTCCTGCACTTCCATACATAAAACTCGCCCCGCAGCACGAACTTAGTCCCACCAAAACCCACAACATAAGTTCATCCCGGTCACCCGGGTATCGCACCTGCCATTCGGCACACACCACTTGTTAACTGACACAGACACTCCGTTTAGATATAACCGTAAACTCCTAAGTGTCTGCCTTAATCAGCGGAGCCAGCCTTTTAATCAGCCTGCAGCCACCTTACCTATAAATAGGCTTTACTAGGGCGCATCTTTTATGTATATAACTCCTAGTTGTAGCACGTCTAAATACCCTACGAGAGGTTAATTATATAGACGCTAAATAAATACAACAACAGCAACAACATAAGTTCACTCCCTCTTCCAACAAAAACACCACTTTTCAACCACCCCGTTCAAAGTCCTCATATTAGGACCTTTCCCTCTCGAAAGATAAACCCTTAATATGACTAATCTCGCTCTACCTGTCCTTACTTTGCATTTCTTAGGTAAATCGTACGGTTCCATCACAAGCCCTTTGCACAGGAGCTTACACCTAATACTAGAAGAAAAGGAATTTATACTACACTATAAAACACACTTACTAGATAAGATCGCTGTACCTATGATGCTTACCTACTTACTTACGAGTCGTATATATGTCTTAATTACGCACGCACGTACGTACTTACTACAAGTAAAAAATACTAAACTAAAATGTTTCAACAACATAGAAAAAAATAAAGTAAAAAAAAAAGAGAGAAAAGAAAACAGAAACACTGCCCTTATAGAAAAGAAGTATCTATCTTTTTCGAGAAGTGTACTACCACTTTTCACATCTATTCTACTCCTACGTTCGTTGTCTGACAGCTATATATATATATACGTATACGTATACGTATGTAATACCAAGTACCTAGGCATGCAACCCCCCCCCCTTTATCTCTTATACAAAAAAAGAAAAATTACAACCCCAAAAGTCGGAAAATAGTATTTGCCAACACCTCAAACATTAATAAATGTTGGTGTTTCTTCAATTACGGTACAAAAATCCATCTAATCTCAACACAATACATTTACATGGCGCGAACGAGCAGCGTTTTATCTACCGGAAAAAACTTCCTCTCCCTCTCACCCTTCCCCCCTTTTTCAACAAAAGAGTTTTTTTGTCTTCTTTTCTTTTTGTTTATTCCTCCTGTTTTTTTTTTTCTTAAAAAAAAGGGAGGAATCGGCGACATACATACACACACACACGTCCCCCATTATTCCAATCAAAACTACATAACCAAATGAACTTCTTCTTCCTCCCCTAGATGAGTAGTTCATTCTATTATTAATCCATTTAAAAACATCTACTTCTATGCCGGCTACCAACCAGTCTATTAGTTGTTTGTTGTGTCGGTACACCTTCCCTTCCCTTCCCTTCTTTGCGTTTTACCTAACTAACTTATTTAATAAACACTTATTCGATAATGTAACCTAATCCCCTTCAAATCCAACTTCAAAAGATCCCCCCGCGCGTGCGCGCGGTTCCTCACTCACCACAAAAAAATTTTTTTTCGGCAATTAGATCACGCACATGAGAAGGTTGAAAACGGTTAACGGGTAAATATCCGTCCGTCCGTGTTGTTGTTTATTTCGAGAACGTTTTTCTTTTTTTTTTTTATATATATATATGTGTTTGGTACGTACGCGATGGTAACATTGGACTATAAGTACCACGCGTACGGAGACGACCGAGAGTTGGAATTCTTGAATTGGAATATAGTTACTAGTTAATAAATGAATGGATGGATGGATGGTTAAAATGGTGGTAAGTTTGCGGGATTAGTGTACCAAAGTACGTGAGTAGTTTATATGTATGGTACTCAGGTATCTTTAAGCAGTGTGACGCCACTTGGGGAAAGTTTAAATTTTCAAAGCATGGACATCATCGGAGATACCGAGATAGTTTCGTTTTTTTTTTTCTGGTTTTTGGTACCGAGTAGACATGTTAGATGGTATGGTACGCGGTAGGTAACTATAGGCATTCAAGGGGGACGGGCGAACTTTGTTTTTAAAAAACACTTTCGTTTATTCTTACGCAATTGAACTAACTTATGTAGTGCCTGGACTGAACGATCGGTATGTATGTAAGCGTAGAAACTTGTGATGATTGATGATGATGGGGTAGAACGAGTTTTAAGTGGTTTGTGTTTGTTTGTTCAGCCCAGCCCGTTTACCACTCACTATCTCGATCGACTCTTTTTACTACTACCGCGGAAAATGTTGAAGTATACACACACACACACACACGAGGGGGGGCAGGTCTAGATATACGTTTTTGGGTAGTTTTATGTGCGGACGGGACGGGACGGGGGCAATGCATTGCTTTTGTGTTAAAGGAGGGAGTACAAGAGCGAGACGACGAGATGAGACACACACACACGCAGTGCAAAGAAAAAAAAAAAAAAAACTCTGGAATTTTTCAAATTTCGCAATTCTTGAAAGAAATCATGTATGCGATTTTTTTTTGTTCCTGCCCCCCTCCCCCCTTCCCCCCCAAAAATATTTCGCCAACAAACTACCTAAACAACCGAGATGCAAGTAAGAAAAGAAAGAATGCACGCACTTGTTCGGATATTGCAGCTTAGTTTGGGTCAATGTAGCCCAGAGCGTTGTGCGTGCGTCCTTTCGTAGCCTCTTCGAAAACGTACGGTACATGCAGCAGTACCTGACGAACAATGCGATGAAGATGATGATGAAGATGCATGAAGCAGGCGATGCGTACATACATACAGGATACGTACATTAGTCTCTTTTTCAAACTAATTTAGTGATTTTCGACTTCGCTTGGGCTGCGATTGCGATGGGGGATGGAGCGGCACGCAAGCGTTCCGCTGCGCTGCGCGCGCTATAGACGTTCAGTACCAAGGGAAGCGGAGCGGAGGAATTTACACAAGTGCGTGGTTGGCCGAGCGCTTGCGCATACGCCTTTAGATGAAGGGATGGTGATCGCTGATGGGTAAGCAGGTGGATGGATGGCGTGCTTGCTCGTACATATAAGGCATTGACTGGTTGTTTTGCATTGGAATTGGTTTGTTATATTGAACGGTGGTGGTGTGTTTTGGGAAAACTTCCTAGAATGGACTGCATCGCCGAATTGCGAATGGGGAATTTCGTCCAAGGGACGGAGACCATTGCCATTGTCTATTTTACCGTCGTTTAGCGAGCTGGGGGAATCTTGAAACTAGAGGGAATGGTAGTTCGCGCTTGGATTGACCGCCTTTTTGCCATCTGGAATGGAGGAAAGTGTTGCCGACGGCCTCTTTTCTTGCAGTGCGAATCGGCGCCGCCAACGTCGATTCAGCGTCTGGACATGGGATTTTTTTTTGTTGTGTGTGAAAAGGGCCTTCACCCAAGACTTTGAAAAAACGGACAAAAAAAAACCAACAATGCGCGCAAGTAGGGCAGAATGCTTCATTGGGCATATCCGTAGGCCGGCATTATTGTGGGAGTATTATTAGCTTACAAAATGAATGATATCCTCCGAGATTAATCGGCGGTGGTTGTGCCCGGGTCAAGGCGTCTCTCGTCTCATCTTGCCTGCTCCCGTTTTTCTGATTTCTTTTTTAGCACACTCGCACTGGCACCTTATCTCTCCTGTGCAGCATTGACCTCTCCTCGCGCTCGCCGCCCCGCAGGAGAAAAATATGGCATGCGGGCATGGCCGCCCCCCCCCAATATCACATGTCGAGAGCAAAGCACGAGCAGTTGACGTGGGTAATGCGGAATCAGTGTCATGCCATTTTGTAGTGGTGGTGATGTGAATCATGGATGGTGTGGATGTAAGGCGCAGATAAGGCGCAGGTACCGGTACAAGATGCCGCCGTCAAATACGGATGCTTCCATGTTGACTGCTACAGGCAGACAATATTTACAAAGGCGTTCCTGAGGGTAGAGGGTGCAGGCACACAGGCACAGGCAGGTACTGGTACAGACAGGTACAGGGCAGTGGATGATGAGGGAGGGAGACACGACTGCACTTGACGGTCTAGCTGCAGGTGCCTTGGTTGCTGGGCTCTTTGAATTTGGACCATGTCAAGTACAAGTATAGCATCAGAGCGTGGAGGTGTTTAGTCAATCCGATCAGACCCCGTGAGGCTCTCTGGAGTCGTGTGTAAGCCTTGGGCTAGGTCAAGTTGGGACGGGTACATAGGGTAGCAGATGTCATGGCGGATCCTCCGATGCCCCTGCTGGTTAAGGACATGTGCCTCGCTCGGGGAGCGGTAAAGGCGTTGCTGTGGCGGGGGCCACCGAACAGCAGGCAGTGGTGACAGATGAGAGGGCGGGCGGGTAACTTGTGCACACGAGAGGTACAGAACAGGCACGCACGGTACGGTACGGATACGAAACATGCAGGACATGGCTGCCAACCCGACAAGGCAAGACAAGACAAGACGGATCAGATATCAGATATCAGATTCAGGCATGAAGCCATGCAACTTATCGAGGAATCCAACGAAATGATGAAGGGGGAGATGGCAAAGTCATGTCGCGAGTCTGGCTCTCTGGGACTCTGGGACTCTGGGACTGTGGGAGCGGATGCATGTGGGCAGCTAGCTAGTGTGGTTCGTGGCTGCCCTGCTGCTTCCCCGCAACACGACACATACGATGGGCGAGACACAGTGTCAGTGGCTCTCAGCGTGTCACGGCAGCAGCCAGCAGCCAGCCAGCAGGTAGCAGAGCGAGCCAGCAGATTGGAGATGCAGAGTGACTGGCTGGCGACGGCGTCAGGTACATTTGCAGTGTCACAGGAGGGCGAGCAGGCGTGAAGCGAATGGGAGACATGGCGGCAGCAGCGCCGGGAAAGGGCACCAAAAGGGTTAGCCCCCGATGCGCTCCATGGAGGGATACCGAGGGATGCTTTCAGCTGCACGGGGCGCGAACAGGCGCGGGCCCTAGGCTGTGGTAGCAGAGCAGCAGTCTAGTCTACTGTAGTCTACGACCAAAAGGTCCTCGGCCTGTTTAGTGAGACTGTACGTTAGACATGATGGATGCGACAACGGGACGCCATGGAAACAAACGGGCGACGGGGGGCGGGGGCATGTTTGGGGACGGTAATGAGGGACAGCAGCAATGGAGATGAGGAATGGCAGTGCTGGCATGAAACGGTGCGGGGGCCTCTGGCGATGGTGGCAGTCGTGGTGGTGGTCGTGGTGGTGATGGTGTTCTGGTTCTGAAGGATGGAGCGGAGGTTGGAAGCACGCCATGCCATATGCAGCTCTGTCCAGATGAGCGAGGGCGCGATGGAATCGGCGTGGGGGGGCACAAGGCAAGGCAAGAGCAAGAGCAAGAGCAAGAGCGAGCATGCTGTCATTGATTTTGCTATCCGAATCAGATGAATGCAGATGGCGTTATCACCGCTTTGCCCACATCGGATCCGCCCGAGCGGAACGCCAAGCCTAGAAACTGCTGAGAGTGAGACTGCCTCTCTCTCTGCTAACGTACAGTAGCTAGCACTCAATCGCGCACTCAGCACAGATGCCCCATGTCTCTCAGTGCCTGCCCTGCCTGCCTGCCTGCCCCCCATCATCATCAGCAGCCCTCTTCCCCCTCCCTCCTCCCTCGCCCATGAATGATCCCATGTCATTCATGTCGGATGGCCCATGCCAGTGCTGGAGAGCGAGTTGCTGCGGCAGGACAATGTCCCGAGGCACCGCTGGCCCTCTGCTTCGTCGACGGCCCATGGCCCTCCGCGCGCGTCGCGCACTGCGAACACACGGACACACCCCTCGTCCAGTGCAGCACTGCATTTGGTTATTTCCCATCATGACGATGACCTACCGTACCTTTGGCTGCTCCGCCCGGTGCGTGCTACGAATGGGGCAATGGGAAAATAGGCTCTGCGGGTTTGGCCGTGTCGATGGCAGAGTGAGCAAGCAGTAGTGTGGCGGCTACCCTTGGGTAGTTTTTTGCTTTGCTTGGTCTCTTTTGGGCGTTTGCTTGGCGAGACATGCTTTCCCTTCTCTCGCTGATTGTCTCTGTGGATGGTGGATATGGGACATGGCGCGCGAGCTAGAAGCTGCACCATTTCCACACAGGTTCGGTGGGCTGCAGTGGCCAGCAGCCGCCTCCAACGGCCGCGCGCTGGTCCGCTGATGCCGTGCTTGCCACAGCAGAAGTGGCTTTTGAAGCTCGCTCTCCTACAGCAGTACTGTAAACCCCACAACAGACAGCCCATGAGCCTGAGGGTTACATCGTCGCTATCTGTATGCAAGACGGGAGAAGGACTACCTCCACCACCAATCACGCCCATGATCTTCGCCCGCCTAGCCACGACGGTCAAATGGCCTGCGCCGCGCTGCCTGGCATCCATTCCTTCCATGCCCCTGCCCACCCTGCCTACCCTGCCTACTCTACCCTGCCCGCACTGTACTGTACAGCGCTGTGCGTGCAGTAGGTTATCCCTCGGCCTTCAAGTGTGCGGCCGTGGTCGTGGTCGTGGGTGGTCGTGGTAGGGGCCCCTCCCCCCTCCCCTCCCTAGTCGCCACGGACCCTTCGACGTCGGCACCTTTTGAAATTGTAGCCAAAGGTCCGCCGCAGGATGACCGCTACCGCATCCCTGCCGTTCATCCTAGGAGAGGGAACCCCTGGTGGCCGTGTGGTGCACGGTAGCCTGCCTCTCCGTCCCTGATCCTGATGCTTATCAAAACTGCTGAACCAAGCTTTACCTCCTCCACCTTAATACCCACCGGGACGCGCTCTCATTGACCTCCATGAAGAGAACCCTCGTCGTTTGTTGATTCTTTTTACACCCTACTATATACCCTTCCCTCTTGCAGATTGCTCATACATTGATTGCTTGCTTGCTACCTGCAAATTCCACCAAATACCCTTTATACCTACATACATACATACACCCACCTTCTTTTTAACTTTACCCATTACATATACCTCCATGACCATGTCTTCTGCCGCCGCCACCCAACCAGCTGATATTCAGACGCAAAATACCACTGCAAATGCCGTCGCCCAGAAGAAGAGGAGGAGAAGGGCCCCCGCTACCGGTGCCAGTGAGGACTGCTTCGCCTGCAGGAAACTGGGCGTCAAGTGTGACCGCCGCCGAGTACGTTTCCAACGGCCGCCTGCTTTACCGGCCAGACAAACAATCAAACAAACATTGGCTAACCTTCTGAATTGCAGCCCTACTGTGGCCAGTGTATCGACCAAGGAAAGCAATGCAGTGGCTACCGAACCCAACTAACCTGGAATGTTGGTGTGGCTTCGCGCGGAAAACTTCGAGGCATGTCACTACCCGTGGCTAAATCGCCCACTCAGGCCAACTCCGCGGCCCGCGACGCAAAACCCCGAAAATCCTCAGTGGCCTCCACTAGCACCACCTCGTCGCAGCAGCAGCAACAGCAGACCCAGCAGCAACAGCAACAGCAACAGCAGCAGCAGCAACAACAACAACAAACGCAGCAGCGTCAACACCAACACCAACACCAGCCCCCCGCACGCATTGAAACCCGCGGGAGCATCGACTATGGGATCCACTCCCCCACCAGCCCTACGAGCCCACACCCATTCTCCTCTCCCGAGTACCAATACTTTGGCCACCCGACGAGTCCCATTCCCATTCCCTCTCCCACCACCTTTTCTGTTCCGGGTTTTGGGGAGCACGTAGATCCATTTCACCCGCATTCATCCAAATTGCAGCGCCCACATATCCAGCGCGGTTCCCTGCAAAGGATCCACACTTCCCTCACCGTGCCCTATGAAGAGACTGGACTCTCCGCCTCGTCGGCCTCTCTTGGTACCTACAGTGACAGCGATTTCCCTTCCCCGGGCGAGTACCCACCCACTCCTGTGGATGAATACCCATTCCAAGACTCCTCGGCCCCTCGCTTTTCCACCTTCAGCTTTCAAGACCAACATTCCATTGGCTCCTTGGACAATGTTTCCTATCACGGCGTCCCTCGCACGCTTCCCTTGGCCGATGACGTGAGCTCCAGCATCAGCTCCGACCAAAGTGTGGATTTCAACGAAGTCAGCTCTGCCCCGCAGACCATGGGACCACCAGCTAGCTGGCCCGAAATTTTTGTAGAGGGGGAACTGGGTACAAGTCTTGGGGCAATGTCTCACCCTGGCTTTTCTTATCTTCCGGAGGGTACGTTTGGCTCTGGCTCTTCCCTGTTGTTTAACGAATTGACGCTCACCACATCCATTCCTCAGAGTCCCACCGTCGCTTCCAACCTGCCTATGAGAATTCGCTACCTGCTGGATTTTTTCGACAGTGGAATATGTCCAGTGCTAGTGGCTGGTGATGACCACATGAATCCATATCGCGCTCACCTATTACCTCTCGCCCTCCAGAGCGACATGCTCCAGAGTGCGATTGCCGCATTGTCCCTCAACAACTTGCGGATGCGTGGTGGGATCGAAGGGAGGCGGGTCAGTTTGGCGGAAGATCTGGGTCTGTTACCAGATCATTCCTTTTCAAAAATGACGGCCCAAGAGCTGCGCGAGATGCACGGGGGCGAGCCATCCGCCGAGGAAAAGCACTACAAAGCCAAATCCATAGCTTTGTTGAACAAGAAGTTGGCGGATCAGGAGGCTGCGGCCGAAGACGACTCGATCCTGGCAACCCTTCTTGTGCTCTGCCTGTTTCACGTGTGCGATTCTGGCTTCAGCCGCTTCAAGACTCAGTTGGCCGGAGTCCAGAAGTTGCTTAGTATGAGAGATATGACGGTGCAGTCGAGTTTTGTACGATGGATTTCCTTTTTCTTCACGTGGTTTGATGTCATGACGTCTACGGTAAACGATCGAGAAACAGAAGTACAGGGCGATGCCCTGGATATGATGAATTGGACAGCAAATCTAGGCGCATCAGAGCATTTATCAGGGTGTGAAGGTCGTTTGTTTAAATTAATCGCGAGACTTGGGAGACTGAACCTCCTGAGCCAGAACCGTCCCGTTAGAGAGGACAATTCCACACCGTGCCCCTCACCACGACCCCAAAAACAGCGCGATTTCTATTCCTTCAACTTCAACAATATCGATGGCAACGGCTGGACGCAAAGCGCTGATCTCGTGCTGGGCAAGAATCCTTTGAACCGGGTCGCCCCTGACAACGATCGGCGCTTGGGATTTTGGAACGAATGGAGCGAGATACGAAACCGCCTACAGGAATGGGAGTCCGATCTGTCCAACGGTCCCTCGACTCCGTCGACGCTGTCATCGCTGTCGCTAAGTCCAGCCGAACTGGCCAGCCTGCACATGAGCGAAAGCTTCCGCTACGCTGCGCTGCTGTACACGGAGCGATTGGCCAACCCGTCGTCGCCATCGAGCTTCGTCAACTTCCAGAGCACCGTCTCGCGTGGCCTGTACCACATTTCCCAGATAGGCATCACCAGCCCCTACAACAAATTCGTACTCTGGCCGTTGTTCATCCTGGGTTCCGAGGCAACGCAGCTGGAGCACCGTGCACTGGTTCGCCAGCGCTGCATTGAGATACAGCGCGAGTCGGGCTTCTACAACAACCTGAGCGGGCTCGAGGTCCTCGAAAAGGTATGGCAAGACGACGACAACAGCCTCCTTCTCGGAGATGACGAACGGTCACTGCCACTGCAGTCGCACAGCTGGCCACCCACGAGCGACGGAACCGCCGGTGCAACATCACAGCCACAGCAAGCCTTCCGATGGAGAAAGGCCATGGACCGTGTCGACGGAGAATACATAATCATTTGAATTTTTTTGCCCCAGTACATAATTTTACTTTTTTTCTTTCTTTGGTTCGGGATTGGTCGGATTTCATTGCAACCTTCTTCTTCTCTGGACATTTTTTCCCCCCGCGGACATTTTCTCTCTATTTTTCTATTTATAACAGGGTACTTGGGGGGAAATGAAACACGGAACACGAACGAACGGACGTTTAACGCAGGTCACGATATGATTGGTCGGGAGTCGGGGAAAACGGTGTTGGTTACATTTTTGCCCTGGCACGGCGACCCCCGAAAGCAACCAATTCTTGTAACAACATTAGTTTAAGCCATGATAACAATGAAAAAAAAAAAAGATGAAACTCGCGGACACTTCCTTGTTCCATTATCCTTAGAGGCGCAGTTAACCTAACTAACGCTCGTTCGTTCGTTCGTTCATGCATGCAAGAAAAAACTCACGTACCCATTTCACATCAAAGCCATCCCCATACCATGCCCCATCCTACGCTGTGCTGCGCTGCGCGCGCGCCTACATATACTTTAATCCCCTCCGGCAATTAACTCAACAATAAGATAAAAATAAACGCACACATACATAAACATCTTAATCTTTAAAAAATCTAAAAATCGTCGTTCTTAAAAAAGTACCTACCTAACTAACTAACTAACTACATGGTACATACCATAACTATATCTAGGTATATACTATACCCAACCAAGGTTCTAAAAAGGTACAAGTAAAAGTTAAACTACCCCTAACTATATAAGCTGTTTGAATAAAAACGAAAATAGAGGAAATTAGGGATTTGAGATTATGGGAAATGTGGTACCTTTCCTTTATTTATGTAGGTAGTGATACATATGTTTTAAGAGAGAGATAGAGGGGGGGAAATGTATTGGGGGAATTATTTTAAGGATTTTGTTTTTTGAAACATAAATTAAAGAGAGGTTTATTTATTTTATGTGTGTTTTTTTTTTTTTTTTTTTTTTTTTTTTTTTTTTTTTTTAAAAATTTTTGATTTTTTTTTTTTTTTTTGGGGGGGGGGGGGGGGGGGGGGGGGGGCGGCAATTGTTAAAAAAAAAAAAAAAAAAAAAAAAAAAAAAAGTTATTCCAATGTAGCAATGCACATGCATGCATGTTTACTTACATGTACATACCTTATCTAAAGAAAGAACAAGTTACATCACCACCATCATCATCATCATCATCTCTCACAACATTCCTCTTATCTCCTCCATTTCTTTCCATTTCTTCCATTTTTTTCTTTTTCTGTCTTACCTTGCCTTGAAAAAAAAAAAAAAAAAAAAACAGCAAAGGATCGATACATCCGTCTTCTTCTTCTTCTTTTTTTCCCCTTCCCTTTTCAAGTTTTTGTTCTAAAAAACATACATATTGTATAGATAAGAAAACTCTATTACCCTCCATCCAGCAACAACCCAAAAAAATCAAAAAAATCATCGAACAATGACGTCGGTTCGTTTGATTGCACACACACACACAAACATACACATACATGCATGATTATCCCTCCCCCTCCCTCCTCGCGCGCGCGGCCTAACACCTACACCTACTACAAGTACAAATGTACACATGTACATCCAATCCTTTTAAACCTAAACTTCTAACGTTTTGAACTACCTGAAAACTTTGTTCGACTCTAATCTATCGAACGTATCTGCCCTGCCTTGCCCTGCGTACAAAGTACCATTATCAGATGTGCGTGCATCATGTACATACATAGATTGGGAGGGGAAAAAAGAGAGAGAGAGATGAACATCTGCACACGCACACACACGCACACACACGCACGCATATCCATGTCAAAAGACGTAGGTAGGGGAGTTTAGACTGACATGTTCGCGTGCGTAGCGTGCGTGTGCGTGTGAGTGTGTGAGGTTACACAGATAAGGCGGTGGCGGATTTAAACATTGTTTAGTTTTTATTTGGTTAAGAAGTAACGTTTTAATCTATTTCTTTTTCTCTTTCTTTCCCAAACTACGAGAAAAGTTTCGCGTGAAAGCGGCACAGCAAGCAACCCCATCATGCGCATGCGCGCGCGCGGGCGCGCTGCATGATGATTGATGCCTTGACATCTGCGTTAGCTCACCGGTTTGTACGTGCGTGTGTGTGCGTATGTGTGGTGTATAGTGAGGGTGATGGGCGTTTTGCAAGTCATGATGGACAGACAGACGGACGGACGGACGGATGGATGGATGAGTGGACGGGTGGTTGTTTGGTGGTTAGTATAGTAGTAAGACTAGATGCAGATGGTGTAGTATGGGGTATGGGGTAACATAACAGTGTGTGCGCGTGGTCCCTTATGGTGCGCTTGCGATGTGACGCGCGAGGGAGCGCGCGCGCGTGCTAACTTTTTTCCTACGTGATCATTGATGTTGATTGATGGCCTGGGTTGATGGGATGGATGGTCTAGTTCCACCAGGGCTTTTCTTCATTACGTGAAGGAAATGCGAATATGCCGGCACTTTTCGACATTCGACATTTTTCTTCGCGCGCATAGCGCCTTGCCAGCAAGCAGCATGCATCTGACTCTGACTCTGACACGCACATGTGCACGCACGCACGCAGGTGGAAGCCATCACATGATAATTGGGTAGACAAAACCGAATCAAAACATCACACTTGAAGAGGGAGATGACGGCGCGCGCGCGCGGTCGGTGGTGGTGCCAAAAGTACGGCAAATGGGATGGGAAGGGCGATGCGAGCAGGTGGAGCGGAACGAACAGAACGACCACCACGAAGGCCCTCATGTGGCTAGTGCGACGGATGATCGCGGCCCGAACGGAAACTCCTCGTAAGCCACAGACAGTTTCTCACCTTATTTACGCCCAGCGGTTCGAAGGATCAAAGGATGGAAGGATTGGAGGGATGTGGTGCAAGTATTGATGTGGACAAGGGAGGGGTGTCTTTGGCAACTGTGTGGGCTTTTGTTTGGCTGTCTTGTCTTGTCTTGGATGTACATTCGCTCGCTCGCCATTGTTCTGTTTGGGAAGTAGTCATTTTGTTCGTGGGAAGGCTGGAGAGAGGAAGTGAAGTGGCGGTGGTGGGAGGTAGTGGGTACTGGGTAGGGATGTGGGTGGTCTGTTGGGTCCCTGTTTACGGCCCCCTCGGTCATCCTGGTTGCCGGGCTGTGAGTGGCTGAAGGTCGGAAATGTAGGAAGAAGGTTTGGTTCGCCGGCGGTAGAGGGCCGTGATTGGCTGGGTGCTTCGCATGGAGATGGTGGACAAACGCCATGTTAGAGTGCTGACTACACACGCGCGCAACGCGGACGGGCCTGAGTATGGACGGGGTGTATGGCTCTTGAGTCTTGACTGGTTTCGGTCATGCCGACTGCTGCCAGGCAGCTTGCTTCCCTTACCGATCGCGCAAACAAACATGAGGCTCTCCATGTCTCCCTCTGCACTGCAGTCATTCAACTACACTTCTCCACTCCCCCCTTTCGGCGAGGGCGAAATGCGCTGGGCGGATCGTCTGGCTAATCATGGCCATTTTCCTGTTCTCGTCTCTGCGATTCGGCGCCCAGCAAATTTGCGACAGCTTTCGGCCTCTTTTTTGCAAGATTGATAATGCGGCCTCGGCCTATACGACGTTGGGAAGGGAGGGCACTAGGGGGATTGGAAACGCCCAGGAACCTCCGTACCTGTACAGTGCTGTGTACAGTAGACGGTAGACCAGACTAGACTAGCAGAGGGGAGGGGGGAGCTAGCGCGGATCATTCGTAACAGGGGTGTCTCTTGTAGGAGGGGACCCTTATTTTTTTTGTCTGGTTGCTCAGGCTGTGCTGCGCTGTGCTGTGCTGTGTGATAGGATGGTTCCCCCTTGTCGGACCTTTTTCGCTCTTGTGTCATTATCGATAACTGAAAGAGGCATCGGATCCGCTGTCGAGCCTCGGAGCAGATAGGCTCACCCCGGCGGTATATTTCCGCCGTGCTAAAGCCTAAGGATGCCGTCCTCTCTTGTTGTTGGCTGCTGTGCTGTGCTGTGCTGCTCTTTGTTCGGCGGTATCAAGTACTGTACAGTAAGTGCTGTACGGTGTACCCAACATGTACCATGTACCATGCATATCCCACACATGACATGCCACGCCATTGCTAGTTGCATGTACTAGGTACACTCTTGTACACATGTACAGTACCAACCCCACAGGAGGTGTTTGTGAAGGTCATTGGCCACGGATGTTATAGCGTAGCTTGATGCACCACTTTGAGCCGCGCGCACAGTAAAGTTATCGTGTGAGAAAAACAACGAAGAGAGGACGGGTCAACAGGATTTGATGCCATAGACGAGTGCGAAGTGAATCTCTCGCGCACGAGCAAGTGCGGGGGACAGCAATCACCCGGATAGCGCCAAGGCACTCGTATCGCATCGCACAGTCAGAGCGCTGCCACTCTGCTTCCTGCATTGCGAGTGCGCACTACCAAATCGACGCACCGTGCTCCCGTCCATTTGCATGAGGAAATGGAGCGAACGAGGCCGACAAATTCGACGAGACATTGCATTACCCCACGCCCGCACAGAACCTGTCTGTCTGACAATTGGTGTCTTTGCACACCCCGTCAGGCTATCTTTGGGAGGTTCGGTGCCGAGGAAATTGGATTCTGAGGAGATTTAACTGCCATTGATCTGGTTAGGGCAGATGCTGGTAGGAGAGCACGCAGTAGTGTGCAGCAGACCGAGCGTCTCTTTCACGCATCGTCAAGGGGCGCCGTCAAGTCATCTCCGGGTTGCTAGCACCATAGATACGATGGATCGCATTCTGTGGTGTGGAGGGTTGTGCTCATAGCAGCGGTATACTTGAAGTTGTACTACCGTGTGGATGCCAGTAGTCGGCTTTAACCACGCTAGATAGCAAATGACTACGGGACCAATGGAAACACGCTGAGCTCTGGCCCCGGGAATACACGGCGGCCCAATCTGGTAAGCTACGCTCTACCGTGGCTGTAAGGGTGTTTGTTGATCATTATGTACTGTAGCATTCACTACCCAGGTAGTCTAGAATTAGCGATGACTACTACATTCGCGCTGAGAAGAACTTGTCCACTGAGGATGCAGAAGCAAGCAAGCCACGCATGAGACACGGTACAGCACATGACAAGGCCAGTACAATAGGCTATTGTTTGTGTGAAGGCAGATGCTCATGTGCAGTCGGCCGTCGATCCAACCATGGGCGAGTACACAGCACAATGCATATGTACATGTAGTGGCTAGCGTACATGTATGCGGCCGAGCATTCAAGGAAAATAACTAGAGGGAGCGAAGGAGCCAGCGGGAGAGGTTCATGGGGGCGAAGGCGATACGAACGTGTCGTTGCAGTTGCTTGTACGTAAAAACGGTTTCTGGACAATCAATCAAGGTCTCACTGACCCCTCAGCGGCCTGCAGCAGGGTAAGCCACGTATGGGAGCACAGGTACAGTACCAGAAAGTACATTAACACGGGTGTTATGGCGTCGACGGTACTGATGAGGAGCTGCATCCTTGCCCGCGTAGGAATGCGATGAGAGCAGCGTTCGACACGAGACAGGGCAAGATGTGCGGGAGTAAGCGGTGGCTTTTACGAGCTCTAATCTCCTATCGCGCTGGCAATG
Organism: Periconia macrospinosa; assembly: GCA_003073855.1. NCBI lineage: Eukaryota > Fungi > Ascomycota > Dothideomycetes > Pleosporales > Periconiaceae > Periconia > Periconia macrospinosa. The sequence continues at coordinate 111,286 of KZ805312.1, forward strand.
GCATCCATCGGCGCACCTTGCTGCTTGGAGTAAGACAGGAGCAAAGAAAAAGCGTTAACGTTAACCATCAATGGTGAGGTGAATGGAGTGTGGTGTTCAATACTCGCCTGGACTGGCCTGGCGGTGCCTGAATCGCTAAGCTAGGCTAGGCTACTGTGTAGGACGGCCCCCGCTGGGAAGATGACGACAGCAAATGGCGCTAGCATCTTTCCATAGCACCCGATCGAACTCTCGAGTCTGGGCGATCGCCGGCGCCATCGTCGTTGTGCCCACTCTGTCCATCAACACCGTCCACCACCATCTCCACCATCTCAAACCTTCCTTCGTAGTGACGTCGACGCGAAATGGCGCCTCTGCTCGACGCGTCCGACTCCCAGGGCAATTGGCCTGTCCAACTTTCACCATGCGTGCATCTTCACTCTACTCACTCCCCTTTCTCCCCAATCCAATCGCTCCCCTTTTCATCTCATCATCATCTAATCTTCATTGCGCGTCGCCATTGAACCACGGCACTACCTTCGCCGCTTGCCAATTCCTAACAGGGACATCGGGCAATTAATTCATGCTGCGCTTTGTTCCTTGTTCGTCCCTCGCAGCCTTGACCAGCCCCCAAGTCGCACTCAGAACAAGCCAGCGCGCACCGCTTTGGGCCCATCTACACTCTCCATCACCCACCATCATCAGCATGGCGAGCAAGCGCAAACGCTCATCGGAATCCGCCGCTGGGGCCAAAGCCCTTTCAGAGGAGAAACCTCGGCCCCGTCAGCGCACCGCCGTGCCTGCACCCACTGTCGCCCAGGCAGAGCCTCCTCAGCCACTGCGGCGCCAGGCATCCCGCAAAAACGGTGCTGCAATTACTGATCCAAATTCCAATCCAGAAATCCTCGATGGCGTATCCTCATTACGGGCTTCGCCAGATGCTGTCCCACCTCCCTCCAAACTCCGAAAGAGTGCCGCCGCCAAGGAGGGTGCTGCTCCCTCCCAACCTGCAGAGCACGTCCCCATACCTCGACGACGTGGGCGCACTGCGACAACCACCAAAAGTGTCACTGCCCAGGCGCCAGCGGAGGATGTGAGTGATGCGCCTGCGCCAGGGACATCCAGGACGGCTGTGGCTGATCCTGATCCTGATCCTGGTGTGCCTGGCAGCAAGAAGAAGCAGCATGTGAAGGTAAATGGCGCAGAGGCCACCGCGCCCCCCCTTCAAAATGGCATCGCACCATCTGGGCAAACCATCGACGAGGCCGTGGGGGTGACAATCAGCCCGGACGACAACGACGCTGGTCTACTCGACGAGGATCAGGGCGAAGGGGTCGAGGATGTCGCGGAAGCGCTATCGCGACCGCCACCGGTCAATTCTGACTATCTACCCCTTCCATGGAAAGGGCGGTTGGGATATGTACGTTTGACTCCTACTGATCACCCCTCCTTGCGCGGAGCTAACACAAGTGATAGGCCTGCTTGAACACCTATCTGCGAAATGCGAGCCCGCCTGTCTTCAGCTCCAGAACCTGCCGAATCGCTAGCATCTTGGAGCACCGACACCCTCTCAAGGACCCCTCGCAGCCCGAGCACCCGACCAAGAACCGCCCGGATAAAGACCAACCTGCTGATGTCGTGCGGGGTCAAAAGTTTGTCGAAGAGCTCGGGCTGGCCAATGCGCGTGATGCGATCAAGATGCTGCGGTGGAATGACAGGTATGGAATCAAGTTTATGCGCTTGAGTAGTGAGATGTTCCCTTTTGCCAGCCACGCAGAGTATGGCTACAAACTCGCCCCTTTTGCAGCAGAAACCCTCGCAGAGGTAGGTAAAGTAGCCAACGAACTGGGCCATCGCGTCACTACGCACCCAGGCCAGTTCACCCAGCTTGGCTCCCCACGTAAATCAGTCATTGATGCGTCGGTTTTGGATCTTGCCTACCATGAGGAGATGTTGTCGCTCCTGAAGCTTTCGCCCCAGCAAGACCGAGATGCTGTCATGATTCTGCATCTTGGAGGCGCTTTTGGTGATAAGCCTGCCACACTCGACCGTTTTCGCGAGAACTATAGCAACCTCCCGCAGCGTGTGAAAGACCGCCTTGTACTTGAAAATGACGATGTAGTATGGTCTGTGCATGAACTCCTGCCCTTGTGTCAAGAGCTCAACATCCCTTTTGTCCTTGACTTCCATCATCACAATATTGTGTTTGACTCTAGCAAGATTCGAGAGGGCACAAAGGACATTGTAGACTTGTTTCCGCAGATTCTCGAAACATGGACCAGGAAGAACAAAACACCAAAAATGCACTATTCCGAGCCGTGTCCAGACGCCATCACCGGACGTGCTCGTCGAAAACACTCACCCCGCGTTATGACGTTCCCGCCGTGCCCTGATACCATGGATCTCATGATTGAAGCGAAAGACAAGGAGCAGGCGGTTTTTGAGCTCATGCGTACCTTCAAGCTGCCGGGCTTTGACACTTTCAATGACATGATCCCCCACGTTCGACCGGACGAGAACAGGCCTCTCAAGCCCAAGCCGAAGAAGGTAGCAAAGAAAGGGAAGAAGAAACAGACAGATGACCTGGAAGATGTCGATATGAAGCTCGAAGATGCGGATGAGGATGAGAAACCTCCTCCACTCATACCAGACAATGAAGTTGGCATGGGCGGGCCCGAGGGCAGAGTGTACTGGCCCCCCGGCATGGAAGACTGGCTGCGACCCGCCAAACGCGTGGTCAAGAAGAAGGAAGAAGGGGCCGCAACACCTGCAAAGGGCAAGAGAAAGAAGAAGGCAGCCGCAGACGAAGCCTCCCTCAACAGCACTGAGGGCACACCCACCCAAACTCCTGCCAAAAAGGCCGCGTCGAAACGCGCAGCCTCCACCAAAAAGAAAGCCCCTAGAACCGTCCCCACGCCAAGCGCATCCGACGATGAAGATAGCTCTCCATTGAGCGACCTCAGTGACGGCGAGGGTGACGACAGTGCCGTCGGGCCCCTCGTTTCTCGCCCGGCTCCCACAAGGCAGCGGTCAGGTCGCGTAGGCGGTCGGCGAATAAGCTACAAAGAAGAAGCAGACGACGCGGATGAAATGAGCGTGTAGCATTCCCACGTTGCGTCCTATGTGTTCCTGGGCGTTGCATCTACATACAGCGTGATGAGCAGGGAGTCAAAATGCCATGTCGACGGGGGTTTAGGTAAGGCAAGGTAGCTTGCAAGCTTACATATGTAGCTTAGCTGCCTTGCCATCAAACACAAGACGCGGGATAAAGAGGGGTCGTTTGAATCATGTCCCCCTACTACACGTACACTGTAGCGTAGCATTGCCGGGTGCGCACCGCTCCCACGCAAACGCGTGGTCACGCAGCCCGCATTTTCGTCCCCGGGACGTAACTTCTTGTATTATACCCTCGCCATCTATACTATAGCATTACTGCAACACCATGGTCAAACCTTCTTTCAACCTCATACATCGTCGATCCCTTTTTTCAACTGTTGGGCCTAGATTGTTTGCTACCATACATACATACCCTACCTACACACACTCATTCCTGAAAATCCCCTGTGGGTATATGCAACAGTTACCTGCTGTACACGATTAAAAATCAAAAGAAATTATCCCCCTCCCTCCCGACATTCACCCCTCCCTCCCACAGGGAAAAGAGTGCTCAAATGTCGTAGTACAACCAACAGGTGTCGTCGTCGCGCACGCACGTTGCGAAACGTTTTCTACATACCTACCTACCTACCTTACCTCTTACCCCACATTATGTCTCTCTCTCTCTCCCCTCTTTCCCCACACCCCTCCTCTCCATGGTGTTCTCGTATTTCACCGTAGCATACCGTACGTGGATGTGTATACATGCACATACAACTGGCATGTTGCTTGCTTGCTTGCTTGCTTGCTCTCTCGGTATGCGAACACGTTATATTTAATTAAAAGTTCTACGTTGCATGGGGGGTTTTGTCTGGTTGTTTGATTATTTAACAAACTATCAATAGTAAATACGGCACGGCCAAGTGCTTCTCTAGTGAGTTCACGATGGGCTTGAAGCTATTAGAGATAAGAACAACTAGCCTAGGGATTGAATTGTTTATTTATACGTATGTATATTGTTAGATCTAAAAGGTTGTAAAGCATGTATGTATTACGAGAGATCTGGATTTTTTTTTGTATTTTCATCTCTCTGGCAAAGACTTCTGTAGTTATCGCATTTACATGTCCCTTACGCGTACATATGTAGGTAATGTAATGTAATGTATCGTCACGTCTGTTCAAAAGAAAAACGAATGGGGGGGGGGGGGGGGGGATTCAAAAGTATCTTATCACACATACCGTTGGAACATTTGATTTAAATCTCGAATATCTACCTAGTCTTTCTACATACAGAGGTAGGTAGATACTTGACTGGAAAATCTATCCAACAAAACCCCCTCCTCTGTTGGTGATGGATACCCCCATCCCATGACTGACCTCGGGGCACTGCTATTGCCCTCACCTACCTACATATGTACCACCTATATCCTCACGCCCACCGCACCGCACCGCACCAAAAACCCACACACATACACATACACGCACACGCACACGCACGTAATGCCCCACCTATATCTCGTCTTTCCCGCACGCACCGCACCACGACCTGCAGACCCTCCCTCCCCGTGTGTGAGCGTGCGTGCGCGCGCGCGCGGTGGTGGATCTCTTTCAAAAGAAGCGAGGAGCCTCACCAACCAAAAAGAAAAAAGTGGATAATTCATCTACTCAACTCTCTAAACTCTTACATATGTAGTTTATGCGAGGAGCTTTTTGTACCATTCGTAATTTTGCCTATCTATCTATCAATCTAGAGTGTGGATACTTTAGGTACAAAGGTTATGATAACGAAGCGAGTTTTTTTTCGTCTCGCTTCGCTGGGGTGGATTGGCATCGCTTTTATTAACGAGAAAAAAAAGTGGAAATGTTTGAGATGGGAATTTAAAGCGAAGTTTGTTGTGGGGCGGCGGCGGCGGCGGAGGACGGACGGATGTGCGGGATGGGATCTATAGAGGCACATGTCTACGTAGCTACGTAACTTTACACAGTAAGGTAGATGTGAAGGGGAGGGGATTTTGAGGTTCCACCAACCAGGTAATTCGCTCGGACGGAGGTTTTTTTTTCTTCTCTTTCTTGGAGTTTGTTGGGTTGTGGGATTGAAGGGGAGGATTTGGTGACGTGCTGTTGGTTTTTAGGTTATGGACTTTTTTTTTGGTTTTGTGTTGGTGGATTTTTTTTTTTGATGGAAACTTGGCGTTAGCATTTGCTGTTTGTATGTAGGAGGATTGTTTTGTTGAGTAATCAATCGAACGATAGATTAGAGTGGTTGGTTGGTTGGTTTCGATTTCATAAGATGTTGGATTTAAATGTGCAAATGTTCAACTGTGTACATTAACTATTCAATAAGAAAAATCCAGACTAACTATTGTGCAATACAATGCGATCAAACCCATTCAAACTTCCCCGTTTCAAAAGTCCACATTGTGGGGGCCAATCAACAGGCGAGAGTAAATGTGGATTTTTTTTTTTTTTTAAAAAAAATTCCGTCTTCTTTTTACCAGCGGAACAAATGTATATCTGATACATCGCAACTCGCCTATGAAGCCCCGGAGCGTGGAACAATTATCCATCCGAGATAAACGCTAATAGGTCCAGCAAGAAATCACTTTAGCCAAACGATCGGGCTCCTCCGGCTATATCGTACCTTACCCTAGAATATACCATAGGTACGAGTCATGGAGAAGAGTTCTCTATATAGCATACAATAGCGGTTTTACCATGCCACTTTTTTTTCCACGTACTACGCCTTGCCGCGGATTATCACCGCTGATCGTGTAGTGGAATGGGGATAGAGGTAGATATCGAGACGAGGGGGCATGATTTGATCAAGTGGGGCCTTTTGGGCTGGCCTTGTTGTCAGTGGGGAAAGATGAACGTGCGCGCGCTCGCGCGCACGTACTGTGTTGAATTGGGTAGGGGGTCGCGTTTGACATTTCAGATGTTCGTTGTTTTGTTGGCGGGATGTCGGGAGGGAGGCCTTCTTCTAGAATCGACTCTCTCTCTCTCCACGGAGAGCAAGTGCTGGGGACGGGGTGAGCATGGAATCAAGTCTAGTCCCCCTTGACTCAGTTGTGGAGGGAGTGATCGTCGTTGAGAAGATTTGCGGAGCAAGGCTGAGTGAGATGTAACACTTCGCGTACAACGTTGATTCCAAAGGGGGGAAAAAGACGAAGAAGAAAAGATTAAAGGGATTGTTTGGGTTCGTTTAGCGATGTTTCTTCTTTCTGTCTGCCTTGCAAAATCTTCCCTCCGCGGGTCTTACATTGACTTGAATCGTCAGAAATTTGTTGTCGTGCCACTTCGTATTTCAAATCTATAATTCCCTCTATTATTGATGACTTCGCACGTGCTACTCTACTATAGTTGCAACAAGTCCCGAGTTTCTCTTACGACATGTCAACTCCCGAATCCGCGACGTTATTTCCTTCATCCTTTCAGACCATGATTCCATACAAGTCCGGCACGATCGGAGTCCAACTAGAGTTTTGGCATCCAGCTGGCTATACCGCTCGTGTGCTAAGTTCCAACTATTGCCCAAAGCCTCACCAAAAGATAGCTACCCCGCGATAACCCTCGTCCCGCTCCCAACGCTAAGCTGCTTGCGTCCTTGCTCGCCACTTATACTGCTTCGAGGTATACTCCCGCGCGTGCTAGAACTAGAGGGCATTATTCGATGCAGCCGCTTTGCAGGCGAGAGAATGCAGGTGCTGGATAGTCTAACATGGGGATTGTGGGAGGGGGGCTGGTTGTTGCAGGTGTGCAGGTGCAGCTAGCTTTTAGCGGCGCTATCGATTATGCATCCTGTAGCGAACGAAGTACATGGCCGGGCAAAGGTTAGGAAAAGGGAAGCGTGCAGCTGCTGCTGCGCGCGCACGTTCGTGTCTAATGTATGTATCTACGGTAGGTTATGCACGTACTGTGTAGGTACGTACCTGCTACCGTGACTTGTACATGTACATGAAGCTTGTCTGACGTACGTGGAGCTTGAAGATCCAAAAAGCCATGTCTTGGAGATACGGGCAGAGGAAGTCGTTACGAACAAGACGAAGGATTTTCAAAGACACAGCCAGACTAGGGACGGTCCGGAGGTCAGCTGGGATTCAAGAGGTAAACAGGCGTGATCTTGTGGTGGATGTTTCTGATGACTGTAGAGACAGGATATCCTTTCTTCTTTCTGACGAGGCAGAGATTGGGCTAGAACTCGCACTCCTTCTCTCATCGATGATCTGCTGCCGCTCTCCCGCTCCTTCGCTTGACAGGAGGGGAGCGATGCTTGCGCGGTCGAGATGCCGTCGACGATCGGAGATGAGTCGTTGGGGAAGTTGATGGGGGAAGAGGAGAAAGACGGGATGAGGGTGTGAAGGCACGGGAACGGGAGCGGGCGGTCATGGTCGAAAGCATATGTGGTGGCATGGGACAGATGCAGAGGTAGGTATGGGTATGGGTATGGGTATGGAGCATGCGGTGGAGGGGCAGGGACATGGGCGGTAATCGTTGCTGGGAAGCCTACATGGCGTAAAACGTGTGCTCTCTAGTTAACTGATGTAGAAGCGAGCCTCTGAAAGACTGACGGGATAAACGTCCGAGGAATGATTCATGGCTCCAAGATGAATACTTAGTGCCTCCGGTGAATGATCCTGTTGTTGTAGTACGCTAGGACATGTCGATGGTATAGGAAAAGTCCCAGTCTACAGGCGCTAGGAAGACGGCGAGTTAATGAGACATTCAAGCAAGTAGCAATACACACACACACATTATCATCTCCGAGTTTCATGCTCTGATTTTTACCAGTCTGCCCAAAAGAGGTTCATCTGCGTGCTCACTCTCCTGTCGTCCAGTTTCAAATACCCTCTCCCAACGCCCAACGCATTCTTAGACCACTCCGTTCCTCCGTGCATGCAGATCCAAGAACGAAGCCACAACAAGCTACGCAGCGACAAGACATTCGCTTGCGTGACAGAAAACGCTGGTCCTGCATACCACGCATTATGCATAGACCCTCGAAAATAAAACAGAATAATGGCGCGCTACACTGCCGTCTATTCCCTCTTAGCTTCTTGCTCGTGCCTGTTCGTACCTGACTGATCTTCCTCCGCTGTATTGTATCCCACGCTCTCGCTGCAGCGTAAGCACAGCATATATTGGTACCAAGCAAACTCTCCGGAACCAACCTGTGATAAGCTGGAAATGCAGCGATAGGCTATGTCAGGCTGCGCGCCAGCGAGCTTGGAACCCAATGCAAAGGGAAATAGTGCGGGATCGTGCGGATAGCTTCGGCTTTCGTAGGGTCGCCCAGGCACGATGCGCTATTGACGGTTTGTTAGTCGGCGATTAAAACGTGCCGTTGCGCCATGGCCCATGGGAGGTGACGGTTTCTGTGATGCTTCGAGAAGCGTAGGGGTTAGCGACTGATGAGCGTCATGGTATGCAATGCAACAGTGTTGGTGCTGTAGCGTGGAACAATAGGGCCGCACGAGGGGGTTAATTGCACCGAAGATAAGATAGCATTTGTTGAATCCGCTATAGGTTTGTGTCCTTGTTTTACGTGGTGAATTACTTATGCAATATTTGGAAATGCAAATGCGGACCGGAGTATGCCGTGGGGAATTTGCGGCAGGCGGAATGTAGCTAGAATTACATCATGAATCTTTACTTCATTGCAGATAACCAGAATCGTGCAGGAATAGAGCGGGACAGCTAGAGTGTAGAAATGTGCAAGATAGAACGAACAGCGGCATCGATTGCGTTTTTTTAAGCAGCTTTTAAGTTGGTTTATATTGAGCCGCTAAATCATCACGAATGCATAGCGGATAGCTACATAGTGCCATTTTCGAGTGTCAAGAAAGCATTTTCATTTCAAATTTGAGGGACATAGAGTCGAAATTGTACTGAAGATCTAACTGCCAGACTTGATCATCTTCGCCGCTTCTTCCACTGACAGATTGAGATTATAATGATGCGTACATTTCTTAAGTAGCCAACCAGTCGGATCAATCCCCGCTGCAACCTTGGGACATTGTCACGCCTTGTCCTTTTGCGAGTGACAGGAGTAAAGAAGGTTTCTGCGGACGAAGTAGAGAATCAACTGTATACAATCAACTGTATACGAGCATACATTCGAATATCATTGTAAAATTTGCGGCAAAATCTCGTACTCGCAGTGTACATTAATTGTATCCACGAAACCATTGTATTGCCGTACTTGTAAATTCGAAAAGGAGGAGTATCCAAAAGATTGGTTCGACCATGTAAACAATATTTGGATCCATATTTCACTTACCGACGATATCCACCACGGTCTACTCAACATCACGCGTTCTTCCCACACCTCTTCACTCAACTTACCACTCACATTCGCTTCCGGGCTACCATTGCTTGCTTGGAAACCATCCTTCCGGAAACTACTCGGCTGGGTGGAAGTCTTAAAACTCTCTCACTTTCCTCGGGGAGCTGATAATACAAAGTCCCCACGCTGTTTAATACTCCCCTTCCCACCACCACCTTTCCCACGCTTCCTTAACGACCGACCTCAAATTGCTCGATCTATAAATAAAGAGAACCGTCCCTAGACAAAATCATACAACACACACTGAGCTTGAAGACCGCCACCAAGCTGATCAGAATGCAACGGGCAACTGCCGGGCAAAAACGTCCGCTTGACAGTGATTATGAGTATACTATTCCAAAGAAACCATGCAACTCTGTACGTTTAAATAACATTTAGTGATCCCAAGTTTCAAAATAATGACTGTGACATGGACAGAATGAGAAGCTGGAACGGTTGAAAGTCGAGAACACGGTCATATACATCTCTCAATTTCAAAAACAGGAACAAGCGATCGAGTCCGTGTACCGCGAAAAGCTAGAGGAGCAGAAAAGAGAGAACAGACGCCTTCAGAGGCAGTACGATTGCTTGATGCAGGATTATCGCCAAACACGAGAGGACCTCAGAACAATGGGGAAGGAGACAGATACTTTGCTCAAACGGGGACGCGACCTGGGCAGGGAGAACAACATGTTAGCAGATGTGAATAGAACCCTGGATGCGCGGGTTTCGAAGCTGGAAGCTGAGAAAAAGAAAATGAAGGAGAAAATCGAGTACGCCGGCCGCGTTCTCCGTAACTAAGACGCAACTAACTGTATTGATGGGTTGCGCTCTCAAGAGGGATATTCACACAATTTGGCATCGAGTTTTCAAGATCAAATTGTTGGTAATGGTTTTTCTTGAGGAATTATTTGGTTTTCAAACGCGAAAAATCGGACACAAAGAGTCATTCTCAGAGCCTGCATGAACTTCTCTTACAATGCCACCTTCTCACCATACTGTATATTTGCAATATATGTGTCGAGGAGGTATATGTTCATGAACCAATTGATCGCGTTTCAACGTTTAGTTCACTCATCATCAATGTGGGCGCCGCTGTCCACTTCACGTCCTCATCCTCTCTCACTCGAGCTTTCACTCTCCTGCTTATGTTGTCCGTCTTACTTGCTGCAGTCTTGACTAAAATTGCACTGTCCAATAGGCTGCATTATTAGACTTCTCTCACTTCAACAATGGGCGAGGCGTTGCAAGTATAAGAGCTGAGACTGCGTCCAATCCTCCGCCTCTCTACCGCCTACCTACCTCTCTGCAGCACTAGGGAAAGGAATATCGCACACGCTGATTGCCCTTTTTGAGGCTAATTTGGAGCGCACACCCCGAATTTAAAGATAGATCCCGACGAACAAACCATAAGCTCCTCGAACAAACTTCGCAGAAAACGTTCAATGGCCATTAACGAAGAGGAAAACGTAGCCAAGAGGTTACGAAGCACAGTGAGTGAAACTTAAAAACCACTGACAAGGACACTGGGGCTTATTGTTCAAAAGGCAGACTACGTGGAGCTCATTCAGGCCGAGAAAGCGAATCTATTCAACGAGTTGGAGCGATTGAGAGCTGAGAACAGAAAATTATCTGTCAATGTGAAGTTTGAGAGAATCCTCAAATGCGCATATCGTATGAAACTCTCGGAAGCCGAACACAGTGAACAGAGGGCTCGTAGGAAATTGATCTTTATGAACAAGAGATTAAAAACGCGAGATGACCTGTTGAATGAAATGGAATCGGAGGTCGACAACAAGACCAGTCAGCTAAACGAAAAGACAGCATTATTGGAGCAACGAAGTCAAGACGTCGAAAAGCAGAAATGGCTACTGAATGAGTTGAGCAAGGCCGCAAAAAGACGCTACCTGGAGGACAAAAGAACTGGGCGTCATTTCGATCAAAGGTCATTTGAAATTGAAAACATGAAGGGAATTGAGAAAGAAAGAGCTTATAACATTACTGAGTTGCTGTTCAGCCCTCTTCGATGAATTTTGAGCTGTAGTTATCAAACAGATTGTTTCCTATCCGGCATTCTTTTAGATCTTCTTCTGCTTCTCTCTTCGCTCTTTGCTTCGTGAATTGATGTGCTTTGGGTTTTGTTCCAGTGGCTTGTCATTTTAGGAAACTGCGGTGTGGGAAACTGCGGTGTAGGAAGGAAGCTGCGAGCATGGAGTCAGCGCTGTCGACCGCGCCTTCCCTCCGTGACTTCCTCTCGTCCCACTCCCGGTCGTCCGCTCATTCAAGCAACACTCTTCTCCCTACCATCAACAAGACCCCCATTCTGCGCTTCACCGCACAATACAAGTCAAGGGCTACGACATCATCGAGCGGTCCGAGATGTCTTTGAAAAAGCCCGGAACGAAACGACCAGCAAACGGGCTTTCTGAAGGCTCGCAAGCAGAGGACACTCCTTCGAAGAGACTACGAATGATGGTAGGTCACACCATGATATGACGGCTATCAAAGATAGAAGGGCTTACATTGCAAAGGCCGACGAGATCGATCGCTTCCCTACCGAGAACGCAAAGCTCGTCGCTGAAAACGCCAAACTCAGGGCAGAGACCGCCGACCTTCGCACCAAACTTGAGGCCAAGAATCAACAAGCCGACAGGCTTGAGCTGAAGCTGAGCCGAGTGAACGGGATGCTGGCGGAGCAGGAATTGGCGTCGTACAAGCTGTTGGACAGGCTAAGAGCGGAGACGCAATCTCAGGATGAGCACGAAATGGAGACAATACGTCAGCAAGCATACTCTCTTGAGAACAAAGAGATGATCCAAAAGTTGAAAGAAGAGCTCAAGACCCTGGCTCGGAACGTTCGCACTATGGAGTTTGATATGGATGATTGTCAACGTCGGGTTGAAGAGGCTGAGGAGCGGTTTGCATACACAGAGGATGCTCTGGAAGATTTCGACGGTACAATTGAAGACATGGCAATCAGGGTGTCGGCAGTAGAAGACAGGCTCCACCTGTGGGACAAGAGTGGAGACCTTCGGCTCAGTAGAGGCTACCTGCATACAAGAGACAAAGAAAATGGGAGGAACTGCACATCCAACGACAAACAAATCATACCAGGACATGTATAATTTAGCGGTGAGGACACTTGATGCATGAATAACACACAGATATAGAAGTCTTCCTGTACTTGTATCTTACGAAATATCAACTCTACCCGGCCCATTAACGTGTTTATTCCATTGTCAACCCTTCTTTCTGTTTCTGTTGTTTTCTATTATCACAAACTAAAAAAGCGCTAGGCACGGTAAACAAACCTGCCACCACGGGCAGTTGCAGTTCAGGCAAGTGCGTCAATGTCTTTCATCTAGACATCCACCATGGCCGGTGCCAACCGCGTCCCCCCCGCGTATTTAAATACAATACTTACGCCCTCCTCTCTGCTTGAGGTTGGAATTCGAAAGAATGAACACAGCAACTAAACCCAAGTGTATTGTTGTTGTATTGAAGCTTAACCCGGACCTGTTAAAATCCTTTACGTCAGGTGCGCAAAGCACCATGGTCACCCTCCCACCCTCGCCGCCGTGGCCGTCTACGATGCCTGAACATACAGGAGGCAATAAACATGTGGGACATCCAGAATCTCCTGCCGCGAAGCCGTTGTTGGCGACGTCTCCGTGCGAGAAGCGACTCAGGCAAGACCCAGAGCGCCGGGTGCGAAATAAACTCGAAATTATGAGGAAAATGGTACATATCAAGTATACCTAAACTAAATCAATATATGGTAACTAACAGGGACACAGATGGAAGAGACTATGGCGGAGGATGAGCATGAGCAAAGAGCGCGGTTTGACGAGAAGAACAAACTGAAGCTGGAGCTTAGTTCTAAAAATAAGTTCATTGAACGACTCCGTGAACAGAACACGGGTCTCTTTAATCAGATCAACAGCCTCGAGAAACAGGTTGGGGACTTTAAGGAAAAGAATGCGGACCTCGATAATGAGGTCAACAGCCTCAATAAACACGTGGAGGAGTTTGAGAAGAAGAATATGAACCTTTATAATCAGGTCAACAGCCTCAAGAAACAACTTGAGGAGTCTAAGAAGAAGAATGCGGCCCTCCAAAACACCGTGGAAGTTTTTAGCGCAATTGAAAAATTGGTCGAGGGCCACACCTCCAAGAGAAAGAGAAATTCGTAGCAAGTTGGTCTAAATTCATGGACGGACTGATAATGAGGGGACATGGGAGATGGATATTGTTAATTTGTAATTGGTGGATGAAGAGTGTTTAGTTTGGATGTGTGAGACAATCAACCAACCGTGGATACACACGTAATGACTGAACGATACCCAACTCAACCAATCTTAGAGCTGATCGAACTACACATAAATCGCTACAAGAAGAATTTCAGCAAAGCGTTCAGCTCATATATTACCAGCACAAAAAGTCGGAACCCCTGAGCTGCGTCCACTCCCGAGTTTCTTCTTTTGTTTATACCACACGCCACGCGCCACGGATGATGATTGATAAAGTTGTGGATCTTGCGCTTAGTAAGGCAGTTCATTCTCTCACACATTTAAGCCCGCAGCTATGGGTGACCTGGAAATTTCCCCGTCACTCCTCGACCACTCCATCAACCCCCCACTTCAACCCCCCCCCTCGCCGGCCCAATGATTGGCAATTCAAAGGTCCAAAAACCGACCCGCCGGGTCGCGTTGAAGCTCAAGCCGCAGGTTCTGGCAATGCTGGACCAAGACAAGATTGTCCGAAACGAGGAATTTCGAGCCATGTACCAAGCAAACCGCGGCTATCAAGTACAAGTTGGAAATAACTTTGTCCCAACGCATTTCCACCTCCCTGAACGTCAACAACGTCGAAGCCTCCCTGAACGTCAACAACATCAAGGCACCACTCCCCGGATCCGGTTGAAGCGTTCTGCATCTGAGCTCAACGACACCGCCTTCAAAAAACTGAATGCTTCGGTAAGTTACACCCTCATCAAATATTTTTGTTCGACTCTCGTTAATAACTGCCAGGTTAACGATCTCAAGTCGGAGTACTTCAAGGTCAAGGAGGAGCGAGACCAATTATTACAGAAATCTCGTTTGGATCGGAGCGAAGCAATTAAGGCCAAAGGCGTGAGTGTCACATATCTGGAAGATTGCCTGACCAGCAAGAACGACCGAATCGAGGCATTGGAGGCGGAGAACGCAAGTCTCAAAGCGAGGCTCCAGCCATTCGAAGCGATCGAGGCTGTTTTTGCCAAGCATGCGCCCAAATAGGATGGGAATTAGATGTGGATCTGGTTTTCACCAAGATTGGTGCGTTTTTGAGGAGGGACAAGTCCTAGCTACGACTTCGGCTCAAAGGATATATGTACCAGGGCCCGCCGGAATGCCCACTGGGGCTTGAAATAGGAAAGATTGAGAGAGAGTACAACTAGCTTCGATAGTCCTTGAAGCATCATCAGAAACACTGATGAGTTGGAATCACAATCAGAACTTAATATCGCCCTCTAGTATGAGAACCACCCTCTGCTTGTAGTCGTGAATCTGTTGACCACCAATGAACATCTTAACTGTAGCGGTGAAATGCTTTCCTCCAATTCTCCTCTAAATCACTTTGACCACGCAACATGAATGATGATTCGTTGCACTGGCTACTCTAGGCTTCCTTACCTCACTCTCTCACTCAATATACAGTTGACTAACGTTTGGTTTCGCCGCTCTTTTACTTGAGATCAATAACCACCCCACCCTCTTAAGTCTCCTCTCTACTTCACTCCACCCCCCGAACGAATGTCTACTTGTACCGACACCGAGAAACGGCCCAACAGAATAGTATTGAAACTCTGATCAGAGTCGTTGGCAACATTGGGCGGCGACGAAATTCCAAGATATGAAGTCGATACCTCGTACTCTAAAAGCCATTGTGAGCTCGCAGGAAACTGATGAAGAAGCCCACATCGAAATCTCTCAACATCCTGCTCCCCCAAAGGACTCATTGATTACTCAAGCGCTGGAGAACGAGACACAAACCCTTGAAGTGCAGCAATCTCAATTTTCCACCAGGAAACAGCTGTCGAAAAAGCCTGCAAGGGAAAGTCGCAAGCTTGCTGTGTCTGGTTCGTACCGCTCCTTCAAGAGGATACATGCTGCTGTAAACTTCACTGTCCAAAGTTTTATTTTCCAAAGACCGTTAACCATTGTCAGCTAGATGAAATCCAATCGGACTACGAGAAGCTGATAGGTGAGCGAAACGACTTGCGAGGAGAGAAGGACGACCGAGAATATAAGTTTTCAATGTCCAACCTGAAACTCGCGCAGGAGATAAACCGCAAGGACGATGAGATCGCAGTCCTGCAGTCGGAGAATCAGATTCTTAAAGAGCAGCTTCGAGAGTATGAAGCAATGAAAGATATGGTGACAAAAGATACAACTTAGGAAGAAGACTATTAGACTTGAGCCAGGTCTTTATCGAAACAGGCAAACATTTGAGGAGCAACCAGTCAGGCTATGACAATTTGGTTGGGGCCATTCATACACACGGACAGAAAAGTCAGGGACACCACGATCAGTTTCCAAGCGTTCAATAACACATGTGGAAAGCTACATATCCTGTAACTATTTGGACTTAAAATAAAGGATGATCATAACTTTACAATATGAAACCTATTCTTCCATTGCAGCTGTAGTCTCCAGTTATGACGCATTGACCACGCAACGACCACGCAACAGCTTAAGCTCGGTGGGAACAGCTCCCCCGGATGATCTTCCCCACAAACACCCGTGTCCAACCGCTTTACACACCACACCACCAACGAAACACCAAACACTATCGCAACCTCACGACTGCAACACCTGTTTTCTTCCCCTTCAATGATTTCCAAATTCACCTGCTTGCGCACATTGCGCCTGGCAGCCCGCCACCCGTGCCGCCCAAGAAGCCTCGCCACCGCAGCCCCCAACCGCGCGGCGGATTTCGTCCGCATCGTCGAAGTAGGACCAAGAGACGGCTTGCAAAACGAAAAGACGAGCATCCCCGTTGACACAAAAATAGAGCTGGTAGAGCGTCTAGCGCAGACGGGTCTTCGAACCATCGAGGCGGGCTCGTTCGTCTCGCCGAAATGGGTTCCCCAAGTAAGCCTGAAATGCCCCCTCATCACACCACCCATACCCACTTTCCAAGCCCGAATTCATTACCATCTGCCTCGATACAAAACCGAAAACTAACAATTTTACGCTTTTTGCGTAGATGGCCAACTCGTCGGATATCCTCCAACACATCCTCGCCTCTCCACCCAAATCCGCAGCTCCCATAACGTACCAATGGCTCCTTCCCAACGTGCGCGGCCTAGACAATTTCCTCTCGGCCTGGGAGGCCAAAACCTCGTCCACCTCGATGAAGGATAACGCCGATTCTGCCTCTCCGCTCCCGGAAACAGAACTCTCCATCTTCACCGCCGCGACCGAATCCTTCACCCAGAAAAACACAAACTGCTCCATCGACGAGTCCCTCGCGCGCTTCGAACCCATAATGTCGCGAGCAAAGGACCTCGACCTTCCTGTGCGCGCCTACATCTCCGTGGCACTAGGCTGTCCCTACGAAGGCCCCAACGTAGACCCGCACAAGGTCGCCGAGCTAGCTGTCTCGCTGTTGGAAATGGGCGCCGATGAGATCTCCGTGGCAGACACGACGGGCATGGGTACAGCGCCTAAGACGGCGGAGCTCCTCAAGACACTGAGTGCAGCGGGCATTGAGAAGAACGATCTGGCGCTTCATTTTCACGACACGTATGGCATGGCTCTTGTAAACACCGTCGTTGCTCTTGAGCACGGCATTCGCACTTTTGATGCGGCTGTTGCGGGTCTTGGAGGTTGTCCTTTCAGCCCAGGTGCTACGGGAAATGTGGCTACTGAGGACTTGGTGCATCTTGTGCATAGTCTGGGCGCGAAGACGGGCGTGGATATCGAGAAGCTGGCCGAGGTTGGCGAGTGGATTTCCAAGGAGATTGGGAGGTCGAATGAGAGTAGTGCAGGGAAGGCTACGCTGGCTCGGTTGAGGAAGAGTGGGCGGTAGTTGGTCGGGAGATGGATGGATGCAAAGTACATAACGACGACAAAGTACATAACGAACAGAGGACATGATTTCACGTTTTAAAATGATATGATGATGGTCATTGTGAGAATTTGATATCGTGATGTTAACGATTGAACGATTCGATCGTAACGCTTGACCTCAAGCTTCGAAGACAATACGTAGTCCTTTTTCAGTAAGTTTCCCAAGAACACCAAAGAACATCCCACCAAGCAATCCCATCTTCATCAATGTCAACTTCTCCTTTGATTGACCTCCGACTTATCATCACATCATCATCACATCATACCCATGACTCAATCAACTTCCCCATCAAATTCCTTTGACCCTCGCTAGATACTAAAACACTAAATACTAATAAACCAGCTCTTCTCCCCTTCATTCGGTGTCACCCATGCGCGCTTCACAATCGGATCCGCGCAGCTGACCCTGATGCGCTCGGGCGTAGCAGGACTCTGGAGCTCGAGGACGGCCGTTTCGCCAAACTCGCTGCGCGCGGCCTTGAGCGCGTCGCGGATGGCGAAGAAGACGGCGCTGCCCATGAAGAGAGGGGGTTCGCCTGCGTTGCATGTTAGTCTTCTGACTTTTCAAGATTCATGGATGTTGTAGTCAGACGCGGGGAGATGGAAGAAAGGGACATAGACATACCGATACCCCTACTCCTCTGGATCGTGCGCAGATTCTCCCACTGCACGTCCTTGAGCAGCGAGACGTTGAACACCTGCGGGATATCCCTGAACCCAGGGATCTTGTACGCGCCGGGACCCTTGGTGAAGATTCCTCCAGTGTTACGCTGCCACAAGCTTTCTTCCGTCGTGAACAGACCCTGACCCTGTACAAACGCGCCTTCAATCTGTCCGTAGTCAATGGCTGGGTTGATACTCCGTCCAACGTCCATTTTGATGTCCGCCCGTCGACACGTCCAGTCGCCAGTCAGCGTGTCGATTTCGACTTCAGCAGCCGCGACGCCTTGCGTGAAGTAGAAGAACATTTGTCCAGTGTTTTCTCCCCAGACGTAGCCAATATCAGGAGTCTTGTAGAAGCCCTGTGCGGAGAGGTTCACGCGGTCGAAGTAAGCAGCGTGGGCTATGTCCTTCATGCTGGCATCGGGTCCAAGTTTCTCGCGGTATGGCTGTAGTCGCTCGTTGAGTTGTTTGCATGCATTGAAGATGGCGTATCCGTTCAGGTCAGAGGATGCGGATGCTGCGGTAGAGGAGGCGTTTGCTACGGTATTCGTAGCGGTTTCGGATATGAAGACTGAAGATAAGGGAACACCGAGGGCTTCTGCTGCGATCATGGTCATCTTGGTGTGTAGACCTTGACCCATTTCGGTGCCACCGTGGGCAACGAGAACAGAGCCGTCATGGTAAATGTGAACGAGAGCACCGGCCTGGTTGAGGAACAGCGCGGTGAATGAGATGCCGAATTTTGTGGGTATGATGGCTATGCCGCGCTTGTTCCATTTGTGTGTCTTGTTCCACTCCTCGATTTCGGTTCGGCGTTGCTCGTAGGCAAAAGATTCTTGTACTTGCTTGTACATCAACGGTACATACCAATCTTTGATCTCCTGGTTGAAATGAGTAATCATGTTGGTCTCTGGGGAGTACATGTTAATCTCTCGCAGCTTCTCAACCGGGATTTTTAGATGGTCGGCAATCTCCTCCATATATGTCTCAGCGATGAACATGCCCTGCGGTCCTCCAAAGCCTCGGAAAGCCGTATTAGATACAGTGTTCGTCTTCGCGACACGACCACGGACATGGATGTTGGGGATAGAGTAGCAGTTGTCGATGTGCGTCAAAGAGCGCTCAACGACTGCACCAGACAGGTCTTGACTCCAACCACCATTGCAAAAGACATCTGCGTCAAGTGCTTGTAACTTTCCGTCTTTGTTTACTCCCACTTTCCATCGGGCAAGGAACGGATGCCGTTGGCCCGATGTCAATATGTCTTCATCCCGATTTAACATGCATCGAACTGGTCGGCGAACTTTATTTGCTGCACATGCTACAATTGCCGCCAGTTGGATTGAGCGAGTTTCCTTGCCACCGAAGCCTCCACCCATACGCTTCACACGAGAAACGATTTTGTTTGCTGCTACACCAACAACTTTTGCAACGTACGCTTGTGTCTCAGCAGGATTCTGGGTGCCACTGAAGATTTCCATCTCGCCGTCTTCGGGCTTAGGCACTGCTACGCAAGCTTGTGTTTCGAGGTAGAAATGTTCCTGACCACCCATGCGAGTAATTCCGGTAAAGACATGATCAGCTTCTTCAAATGCCTTCTCAGTGTCTCCTTTCTTGATATGAGGGAAGTGGTTAAAGTAGCTTTCCTTCGCGATTGCCTCCTCGATTGTAAAGATGGCCGGAAGCTCTTCGTATTCAATCTTCACAGCCCGTGCTGCTTGTTCTGCACGCTTCGCGGTGTCTGCAAGGATCATGCCAATAGGCTGCCCTGCTGTGTGCACTTCGTCCACAGCGAAGAAAACCTCGTCACAGGCGGGAGCGCCCCACCAATTAGCTTCCGGGGAAGATACATCGTTGTGATCTACCCACGCTGCTATTCCTGGAAGGTCGAGGGCAGGCTCTGGGTCGACGCTGACTAATTTTGCATGAGCTTTTGTTGACAGGACAAGACAACCATAGAGCTCATTCTTCTGCACTGGAATATCATCCGTGTATTGGGCCTCGCCAGTGCACTGCTTCATGGCAGCTACATGAGGTTTTCCAGAACCCAAGATTTTCTGTGCATACGCTTCCGTAACAGTTTGATCTTTCTCGCCCGTGCTGATATCTCTTTCAATCTCACCGATGGCTTGAGAGTCAAGTCCAGCCGCTTCGGCGTTCAAACCTGCAAGAACCTCGTGATAGAATTTGTAGAAGAAACCGAGAGCGAGAGATTTCCTGTAGGTTGCCATTCCACCTGGTACTCCGAAGCGTAGATCGAAGTCTTCCTCAAGCGCCGCCATGACGCCCTCTAGTGTGGTAAGATCGGTGAATTTCTTGCCTTGCAGGAAGGCCATCGCCTTTTTCGCCGCTATTGTGGTAGGAGCCATGCCGCCGTATACGAGATCCACGCTCTGCACGAGATCGTCCTCACCAAGTGATATCCGCAGTGCCGCATTCACAATGGCAATATCGTCATCTTTCCTTTTGGCTTGCTTGTATGCTCGCATGAATTCCCCCTTCTCACTCGCAACCGGGATCTTCAAACTTGCGATCACCGCGTCGGGGGCAAGTGCCGTGGTCCGGTAACTCTTAAAAAACGTTGACATGGGGATTTCAGTAGTCTCATCCAAGCTCTTCGCTACAAGGGTAGAATTACTGGCAACAAACACTGGATTCAAATCGGAAATAGGGCTTGCGGTAGCCAAGTTGCCAGCCGGTGTGCCTACGTTACGGATCTGTCTACCGGCAAAGTATCTGATTTGCTTCAGAATGGCAGCAAATGGCTGGCCTCTTACTTCGCCGTAGTGCCTGACAGCGTCACGACAGATCTGTTCAAGATCGGTAAGCACCACATTTCCGCCAATTTCGAGGTAGTCATCGTGAAAGGAAAATTGGCGCAGCTCTGCAATGTCGCCAACAAAAACGGAGGCACTGTAATGCTGCGCCTTGAATTTAATTTCAATCTGCGTCTCGGTGCTTCCGCCGATGATCTTCGCCGATGGATACGCACTTTTGATCTCGAGAAGTTGTTGCAGTGTCACAGGCCTGTACCACCTCTTCCTCTTTGTACCGAACGCCAGGGGTTTGAATTCGTGCTTACGCAATTGTGGAGGGAAAATCAACTCGGTATCTGGTTTGTATTCAATGAACCCTGGAGGCGTGAATTTTTTGATGGGCTGTGATTCGTCTCCGTTGCTCTTGCAACATCCCCCATCGGCACCTTTCTCCATGCAACATCCACTACCCCCATTCGCTGTAGCTTTCCCACATCCCGCTTTGGAACTGAAACTCTGTGCTGCATCTAATATGGGACGATATCCTGTACACCGGCATAGGTTTCCGTCGAACGCTTCTTCTACGTCGTGTTCGGAGGGTGCCTCGGTATTCCGCAGGAGAGCGTACAAGCTCATGACTATACCAGGGGTGCAGAATCCACACTGGCTGCCATTTCCCTTGGCTATCCGCTCCTGGGCTGGATGTGGGCTCTTTACATTGCCTATACCCTCCACAGTTATCACATGTTTTCCATCAACACTAACGAGCGGAGCGAGGCATGCGTTCACGGAGGCGTGATATATCTTTTTCGTGGTGGGATTGTATTGTGAGACGACCTGCAATTGGTTAATATTACGTTTTCTTTGGAAGGCTCAAGCAATCAACTCTGAACAGTATGGTCGTTTACGTGCGGATTCTCAGCATCAGTGGCAAACTTACAACTGTACAAGCTCCGCAACCCCCCTCGGCACAACCCAATTTCGTGCCGGTGAGGCCGATACCTCTCAGGTATTCCAGAAGAGTGACTTCTGGGTCCGCAGAATCTAGCACGACCTTTGTTCCATTCAGGTAGAATCTCAGGGTGTCGTCGTACGAAGTGGTAAGGGAGCTCAGCGACTGGGACGCATCGTTGGATACCGCGGGTCCTGATTCTATGATACCAGGAGCCATGTCGACCAAATCACCACGGAGCTATACGAAAGAAGAAACAAAAGGTATAGGTAAGGGGAAGAAGGTACAAAGACAGCTACCCAGACCTCTAGATGAAAAGAGACATGGAAAGCTTTCATAGAGGAAGTGGGGAATGCATCATAAGTAGGTTAGCTGTGGATTCAGATGGCGGCCGTTCGACCCCACATTGCCGGCGCCCTTTCGCGAAAGCAAAAAAGAACGAATGAAAGGGCGCATGGCGATGCTTATCTCCAATTCCACCAGGTAGATCCCGCGGCAAGCCTACGGTCGCTGAAGGAGCTCGGCGATGGCCGCTGCCCTCTTTCCTCTTTGGCCGCTTATAGAGGGGCATCCGCTTACCGCATCCGGTTAGCATCAACCATCAGCCGCGTCGCGTGCCAAACTCAAATCTCTCATCTTCATGGCAAACAACATCCTTCACCGATTCCTCTTGAAGACACCGACTACTACATACCATGATACTCTTGGGGGAAACCGTATTTTCCAATAACTCGTGAGCATCTGGTTAACCATTAGTGGTATTGTTCTTATTATAGTCATTTTTCAATCCCTTCTCGCGGTCTAGTCATTTCGCGGAGACAGTTTGAAATGTAGCACTCGATCTCGTTTCAGGAACATAAGTTTCCGTGAATGCCATTCTATATGAGCGTGTAGTCTGTTTCGTCTTTAGCTTTTGTGTGTTTGTGAACTACACGAATTGAAGTTTACCCGATCTTCTTTTATTAACGGCAAGTAACCCAACACCCGATGAGTCCATATCGCCGCTACAAGCATACCGATTTTTCCTCGGTACAGAACTTCACTTCACAATCGTATTCACAACAGATGGAGAACGATCCGATAAAGCCAATATTCATATCGATGTATAAATTCCCATGCAGAAGCAACTAACCACAAGCACGCGATCGACCATATAATCAATCACAGAACCATAAGCTAGCCATATGGGTACCTACGTAAGTAAATACATCAGATACCGCCATCCACCTTCAATCCTTCCATTCTCCACCCCGACAACAACCGCTATGGCCCCCTTTTACTGGTAGCTGCAGCAAATATAGCAATCCGTGTCATTGTCCTTCTCAAGCGTCTAAAATACCACAAAATCAGCAATCGAGCCCACAAAAGCCTGTAATATGATATACGGAGCGAAGCAAAAGACTTACATATCCAGGAGGACAGGTCGAAGACTCGACTCGGCATGCCAACTGGCATATCTTAACCTGACGGGTTTCGAGAGGAGAAGCCGCGACGAGGGCAGTGAAGAGAGCAGCGAGGATGGTAGAAGTGCGCATTTTTGTTTTTTGCTTTGGAGCGATTCGGACGATTGATCGACTTGTTATGGAATAGATAGATAGATGGGAGAGAGTATTCGAATGGGAAAATGATTTGCGTGCTGTGGAATAACAATAACGTAGAGGGGCGCCTTTAACGTGAGTACTTATACCTTTTTACCTCCCTCATGGTCCTAAACCTCGCAAACAGAACTCACATCGTCCTAAATTAACCCTCCAAACGAACGTCCAACGCAATACGATACCAAGTCCGACAGAACATCCCCCAAACCCCAGCCATCGACAATAAACCCCAGCAAAATGTAACGGAAAAACAGCAAACACAGAGATACCGCCAAGCTTAACACCCAATACCAAGTCCCCAAATACTACCTCGTATTCCCTAAGCGTGTTGACATCTTACATGATGCTCTGGAAACACAATGCATGTAGGTAACATTCAACTCGCCCAACACCCCAAAAGAAAGAAAAAAAGACTCGTCTCACGCGAGCGCGTGTGCTAACGACCTATCTCATCTACTACCTTTTTTTTTGCCGATACGAAACCACACCACTAACCCCTTTAGAGTAATTATCGTACATTTTTACCTATTTTTGTTTTATATGTAATGTACCCTGGGTACTCACACAACGCACGTTCCTGTGTAGTGTATGTACCTGCTCAGTGCTAGGTACATAGGTATATTTAGCCCCCATCAATTCATCCGCAGTCGCATTGATCCCCCACGTGATTCTTACTCAGTCTATCGTAAGTAAACTCGTACATTTTTGCTCGAAAGAGTAAGAGGACTTTTATTACATCTTTCCCGTAGATAGTTCTACTCCGCGCGCGCGCTGTGTCTGTTTGATTCCCCATTCCTCTCTCGGTTGGGAGGGGGAGGGGACCTTTTTTATTATTCACCAGCAAAGGTAAAGACGTTAACATAAAATTATGTTAAAATAATGAAAGGCAAGGATTGGGTTCCTACGTTTTTTTTCTTTCGTTTCAATAGTTTCCTGCATATTGTGTTCGTTTTTACTCGGGTCTCTTGTTTGTTTACCTACTTGGCTCTTGTTTTTACTCGGGGCCGCTTGCACTGTTTTAGTCCGTTATCTGATAAATTTTTTTGGTTTGTTTTTGTTGTTTTGCTCATGCCCGTGTATGCTGTTTATTTACCCAATGTGAAAAGACGGTGTAGGTATGTAGGAATATGTGGTCACGCGCGTCAGGAAGAAACGGATTATGTAAAATGAATTGGAGCAAAAACTCAGCTAACCCTCCCCAGAAAGCGAATTTGGGAGGAAATAGTAATTGCTCTTCCCTTTTGGTATTTCCTGGCTATGATGGTGTGTATGCAGCTACATATTATAGACAATACAGTTGTGAACATAGAAACGTCTCGCTTCACTAAATGTTCTGATGATAGCTGGCTTGTTGTCACGACAGGAATCCCATTAAAATAGAAACTGCGTGATATGGTATAACTGATCCAAAACGCTATTCGTCATCAAAAACGATCGATACTTGGGAATTTTTCTCATAGAGCACATACCAAACCGAAACACAACACAATACTTCGGTCATCAAAATCAATCGCTGCGTTATTCCATTCTGATCCCAAGAGAAAACAATTCCCTCAAGCCACTTCTTTCTCCCCTTCCCTATTCCACACTCGGCAACTGATCCCCCACCCTCCTCAACAAGGGCACCCTCTCCGCATCAATCAACCCATCCGATTCAGGATCCGGGTCGGGGTACTTCATAATTCCAAACTCACCTCCGCATACCTTACTAACACGCCACGAACCTTCTTCCTCCGCCGCCCGGAAGAACCGCTGGTTCTCCTCGAACGAGCGCCCGCCTGTCTCGGGGAGGTAAAGCCACGTCCACAACCCCGCGAGGGCATTGCTGCCTGCGAACACGACGAAGATGAAGTAGGAGAGGTTATTGAACATGACGGGAGTAAGGAATGTTATTCCGAAATTCGCCAATCCCCACACAATGACAGATATCGCAGTGCCCTGGGATCGTGCGGTGGTGGGATAGATTTCCGTAGGGATGAGCCAGACGGTGGTGAGCCAGCCGATACCGAAGGCACCGGTTGCGACGAAGAGGACGACGGTGCCGACTGTGCCTGGAATGATATCAGGAATGGAAAGGTGGCTTGCGTGTTGCGAGAGGCCGCCACAGAGGGCGAGGAGCAGGAAACATGTGCTTAGGAGAATGGAGCCATGGATCAGAAGTTTGCGTCGACCCAAGACATCTATTAAAAGCCAGGCGCCTGTCATGAGGAAGAAATATGATGTGTAGTTGCCAAGGGTAAGGAACTCGGAGGCGCGAATGGAGAAGCCGAGGAGCTGGTGAAGCTGTCAGTTGAGAATCACGGAATAGACAGGAGCAATCCACGCAGATATGTTAGAACGTCACACAAATTACGGAACAGCAGACAAAGAAACGATAATACAGCCTGACAGACGCTGTTGCAGGATGACACTCACCCCGAAAATTTGCGGTCCGTACACCGAAACGGCGCCATACCCAGTAGCCGCTTGATTGATCTGTCCCATCACAGTTACAACAGTAGGATGGAACTGGGGATGGCTAGGTTTCAGCATGTCAAAATACCCAACATGCTGACCCTTTTCCTTCTCATGCGCGTCTAGCAGTTCATCCAGCTTAGTATCGCCTTCGTTACCGTAGATATCGTTCAGTGCTGCTTGCGCATCGGTTTGCCTTCCTTTGTATATGAACCATCGAGGAGACTCGGGAAGATGTTCGATGAAGGCCATGAGTAGCACAGGATAAACCTGCATCACGATAATCGGGGTCCTCCATGCCCACTGGCTCCATTTTCCTAGGGCAATGGTACCTCCGAGGTTGATACCAAAGGCCATCAACAAGCCGAAGATGTTTGACTGGAATTCCTGAGCCAATGCCTTCCCACGCGCCTCATCCTGCGAAAGTTCCGAGCTATATGTTGGAATGACCGCGTCGACGCCTCCGACGCCGAGGCCCATGATTACTCTACCCGCCAACATGACGGCGAGAGCTCCTTTCGAGTATCCCAACCCCGATATGAACATTATCAGATTCCCGAGGGAAGCAGTCGCAAGGCAGAGGAAGATGGACTTTTTACGCCCCAGATTATCGGCGAGTTTCGAGAACAGGACAGAACCGACGGCACAGCCGAGATAGTAGACGGCGACGATGATACCGACTACGGGAGAGTCTTTTGCGATTCCCATAGTACGTAAGTAGTCGTAGTTTACTGCCTGATATCAGCTATTGTCCAGTATCCTTGACGTGCCTTCAGGTCCGACCATCCGGTCGGGATTGAAGTGAAGTTTTCGGAACGTGATTTTAACGTACCATTGATGAGCGACATCATGCCCTGGTCGTAGCCATAGAGGGCAATTGCCGTCGAGCTGAACAAGACGACATGAGTCTGCTTATCGTGATAGGCGGCACGTATATGATCCGCAATGAAGGACATGGTGGTTAAGGATCACCAATGGCATGGAACAAGTGGGAGGGGAGAGAGAAGGAGTGGAATAGGAACGGGGGGTGGGATTTGAGGAATTGCATGGCGGTCTGGGACGGATGAGGGAATTGGATCCATGAGGGTCATGCGGATCGTGGATGCAGGTATGCGGAGAGTAGTGCGGCCGGGTGACGATGACGATGGTGGGAAATGGACCGACCCGCACAAGGAAAGCGGAAAGCGAAACCTAGTCAGTCCCCTGCATAGGATCGACTGCTTACTAACTTGATCACATCGTGAAAATCCCACTTCGGCACACCTCCTCCTACATACATCATAAGAGAAGTGCTGTAGAGGTAACCAAAAGTGAAATGTAGAGAAAATGGCTCCATTAAAAAAAAAATGTTGTTCAACAAAGATTCGCTTTTAGGACTTGCACAACGTCTGCGTCATCCACATGTCTATCACATATATCCAACCGCTCAAACAGTGGTCCCCACAACCCTTCTAAAGCAACGCCGCCCAATGCAAGTCTAAGATAGTGTGCAGAGCACAATAATGACGGCAAGGTACATCTTCGTGGCCGTGTATATCTATATCTAGTCCGCTTCATCATCTGTGTCCGGGGGCTTTGGCGTACCCTATTTCATGTTAGAGTGCTGCTTCCTCTTTCCAAGATTTGATAATGCGTACCTTTGGAGTGTTCAACCATTCAATGTGTCTCAGCTTCCTCCTAACTTCTCGCTCCTTCAACTGCGCCCTAGTCAACTTCTTCTTCTTGCGCGCGCGGAATTTCATATCGTCCTTGTTGCCACCCTCGGCTTCGCTCATGACGGGGGTGCCGACTGTGCTAGGGTTGACAGAAGAGACATTCGAGCTCGCAACGCTAGATCCAGGACGAGAATCTTCAAAGCGATCAAGCGAAACGGCAAGATGACCCTTGTGTGCAACACGGCCATCGGCGACGTGCCATTGTTCAGGGCAGAGCGCGCCAACGAACTCCTCGTTGTGAGAAATCATGATGACACCTCCCTTGAAATCACGAATGGCGACAGCTAGACCACCGAGCGAATCGCGATCTAAGAAATTGGTAGGCTCGTCGAGGACGAGTAGATGCGGGTTGTTCCACATGGCACCGGCTAAAACGCGTTAGCAATGACTAACAGGATTGGGGATAATGAAACTTACCAAGAACAACCTTGACCTTCTGTCCACCGGATAGACCAGAAATCTCGTTGTGGTTGGCGATTTCTGGATCCATACCGAGGTCCTCAAAGTGCTTGGAAATAACCTTTGGTTCCAGCACGCGGTAACCCAAACCTTCGCGGGATGCTTCATGATCGTCAAACTCTTGAACCATCTTTTGGAAGCCCTTCTCCATGAGCGTGTCGTATGAGATCATCGTATTGTACTTAGGAAGCATGTTGCGCCATTTGATCTCGTACTGGTAACTCTTCTTGTACTTTTGGCGACCGATAATGGCCTCAATCTTCCGTACGCCACGGCCATCACCCAGATCAATGGGCGTCTCCATTTGCGCCTTATCCTCATCAGTGAGAATACGAGTTTGCTTCATAAGCACCTCGCGATCGTCGCCGTTCGCATAACGCCACTGGAGATATTGGTTGGGTGTCTTCTCCAAATGCATTTCTACGTGCTCAAGCGCATGCTGCTTGATATATCCAATACGCAAATTGGGGTGTTTTTCCACCTTGCCTTGCTGAGGAATAACTTCGCCAGTGAGAATTTTGATTAGCGTCGACTTTCCGGCACCGTTGGCACCGATAATGGCGACACGAGACGAGAGCGAAAGACTGCAGGATACGTCGTGAAGAGAGGGCTTTGACCCTCCAGGATACGTGTACGTGCAGTTAGTCATCTTGAGAATGCTACGCGTATTGGACTTGACACCAGTGAGGATACCGGGTGGCGGGAACTTGAACTGAACCATGGATGAGGAGAGGGTGTAGTAGCTCTTTGCCTCAGGCTTGACTTTCACAAAGTCTGCAAGGTTTCCTTTGTAGCAGACAAGCTTCTTCTGTTCGTAGTGATAGATGTCAGTGCAGACCGCGTCCAAAAACCCGGAGTCGTGAGAAACAATCATGCTGGTAATATCTGTGTGGCTCTTGAGGTACTCCTGCAACCAAGCAATGTTGGCTACATCCAAGTGATTGGTGGGTTCGTCCAAAAGCAATACATCGGCGCGCATAAGCATAGCGCGAGCCAACGCGAGCTTCATCTTCCATCCACCAGAAAGAGACCCGACTTTGTGGGATTGCCTGCCCTCCGGGCCGGAAGTGAAACCAACCTCTTCTAGAACCTCAATGATGCGTTCTCTGCTTTCATCTTTGAAGCGAGGATCCCTGCAGATGTATTCAAGAATAGTCAGATCGGCATCTTCGCCTTGATTGTGCTCCACAAAACAAGTCTTTACTTGATCTTGAGGCGGGAATCCCTCAAGCTTTCCGCCAGCAATGCTGCGCATCAAAGTGGATTTACCGGCACCATTGCGACCACACAGGCCATAGCGGTGGCCCTTGAGGAGCCTGAGGTTGGTATGCGAAAGCAGCAGCATACCTCCGTATCCGAGGGAGAAGGTGGCATTGACAATCTCGGTCTCGCCATCATCTTCTTGGACTGGCTGGCCAAATTTGCGGTGGTCCTCATCCACGAAATGCTGATGAATAGTTTCTCCAGCCTTTTCGGCATCACCTGGGTTCATAAGTGGGCCAAGGTAGGGCACGATTAGGTTGGGAATCCTGCTGATTGCGCGCTGATTAACATCTTCAGCCAGCATTTCGGAGATGTAGCCTTTGGCAACGGCCCACAACTCGGCATCTCCGGGGAGATTTTGCAACCCTCCAGCAGCGTTGACCTGCTTCTCGAGTATATCGGCCACATCTGGACCGTGCAGACGAGCAATGGCACCACTTGAGATGTTACCATCCTTGTCAGCCATGGCCTTCTCAATGACATCCAAGGCCCTGGATCCAATTTCGCGGACCTCGGGGAGAGACGCGCGATCTTTCACGTTCTTGACACCTGGCTGAAGCTTGGGCAAGAAAGCGCGTGCCTCAATTGGGTCGTGGACAAGTTTCGTCAAGTTTTCCACAACAACAACTGTCTGACGAGTAACTTCTTGAGAAGTGGAAGGCGAGTTCAATGAACGCTCAAGCAGAGGGGTGACGAGAGCAAGAACGGGCGAAGTAACAATAGCGACAAACGTAGTCTGCGACAGGGCATGAATGGCCTTTTGCAAGCTCTGCGCGGAGGGGTCTTCGATGGCTTTGACAAGCAGGGGTATCCGGGGAGCAATGTCGTCGTTTTGTAGGAGCGTGGTAAGGCTGTTCATGGTCTTGATGGCTTGCTTGCCGACCTGGATGACTGTTAGTACCTGCGTACGTCGGAGATGGAGCGATGAAACATACTTCTGCCTTGAGGTCGTGCATACCACCCTCAACTACGGGGATCAAGCCCTCGAGCTGTTTGCCCATGGCTTCGCGAAGCACGTCTTTCTCCTTCTCCACCTCGAGGCTCTCCATGCCAATCTTGGCCTTGTCTGCCATGCGGGCGATAAGCTCGAAACCGCCAACAGCGCCCTGCCATTTTCCAGACTTCTTGCCCAAGTATTTGGTAAGAGCGGGGAGCAACCCGAAGACCTTGGCTTCGGCACTCAGGTTGCTGAAGAGCATGTCTAGTGCATACTGGGCAGACTCCTTGACAGTGGTCGTCTTGTCGGCCAGCGCATCCAGCGCAAGAGCAACCACGCTGGGATCTTGGACGAGAAAGATAGCCTCGGTGGTTTTCTGCACAGGCAGAAGGCGCTCAAACAGGGCACCGAGCGCGTTCATGGCGCCTTCCCTTCGGCCAGGGTTCTTCTTATCTCCGGCAGCCTTCTTTATCTCTTGGAGGATCCCATATCCAGCTAGTCCGCGGAAGCCGACTGAGTTCTGGAGAGCAGCGCACAGGGCATAGGCGGCTTCGACCGAGGTATGGGATAGTTTGGCCGTGAAGATGGTGTTCAGGAGAGCGGCAATATCTTCGTGCGAGGGGGCGGGGCCGTCGGCCTTGTTCACGACTATCGCGGGAGCCATGGCGGGCGACTCAGAATGGGGCATGTCCCAGTGCGGGAGGGAGCGTGCCGTGGGTATATAGAGCGGTTGAAGAAGTCGTGCCGGTACGGCTGGACTTTTCTTTGAGGGGCAACGTTATCGATAGGTGTTCGCACGGGCTAAGAAAAAAACAGGTGGAGGGGTCAGCCCAATCTTTTTTCCCTCAGGGAAGCGAGATAAGCTTCGAGGCACACAAATGCACCAGGAAGGGGGTAGAGTGGAGAGTCTACCAGTACAAAGAAAAAGAGGACGGAGGAGGGAAAAAAAGAAAATGCGGAAGAAGAAATGTGTTGCACCAGCTTGGGCAGACACGGCACTTTTTTAGGGTGGGTACCTAAGCACTCTTCGGTGAATGAAATTATGGCTGATAATCATGCTGACTGATCCACTTCCGCCCATTCAGCGTCCGAGCGCATGCACGTTTTTCCTTTCCTGCGCTAGCCGCTTTCGGATGTAGGGCTGAGGTCAGGGTTCCATCTGAGATTCTGAGGGCTCAAAGTTGGACCTTCGTACGTCACTCTATCAATCTATTTAACTATTTACCCATCACCTTCTCGCTGTTGCGTGCACCCCTACCAATATTGCTTGATCTGCAGTGACAAGGCACATGCATTCGAAAATCTAAGTACATGTACCTCGGCTGATGGGGGTCAAGTATTCAATTGATCTTAGAACCGAGTTCAAGCTATTGATCATGATTGCCTTCATATGGATTCAGAGAGACTCCACTTGATACTTAATCCTATCTTTAGTAGAAACATGGCGTCCGCCCCAAACAGCAAAATGCGGCAAGAGTGCCGGACGTGGTTTCCATATGCCCCGCATCAATGATTCCGAGGCTCACGACCCCGGTTCCATCTTCATCCAATGCGAGTTCAATGACAAGCATTCTACGGTTGCCTGTTAACTAGTTATGCCCATATATCGTTGTTATACGAGGAACTTCCTGCGTCTCACCATCGGCCTTGAAACCAAACTCATAGCCGAGCCTTCCCCTCACTTTTCCCCAATCTACAAAGTAACACTCATCCCCAAGATTGCAGATCAGAAGTGGCAAATACCTTTTGTGTATAAAATACACATCGCCATTTCGTTTCCCTAAAATTAATATATTCTCCGTATCCTTTTTTTTCACTACAGCCCGCACTATGACGCCATCCCCAATCCAAGTTCTCTTCTTTTCGCTTACTGAGGCTGTAGTAGGCTTCTATCTTTTTCCTGGTATATTTCCAAAGGGTTCCCTAGCTTCTTTCTTGATCTTTTTCTCCTCTTTAAACTTCACTGCGTATTTTGGTTATGTTTGCTACATATATCCCTACTTCCGCAGTCCACTCCGGCATTTGCCACAGCCACCACCAGCGAGGTGGCCTCTAATCCAGCATGGCTCCATGTTATTTGAACGAACAAAGGGAGAAGCGTTTTTAACCATGATGAAGGAGACAGAAGATCACGGATTAATTTACTTCCGAAGCTTTTTCAACGCGGCGAGAGTGCTTGTGACCGATCCTGCCGCATTGGGGGAGGTACTCGTCAACAGGAGTTACGATTTTGAAAAGCCAATGTGGGCAAGGCAATTCCTACGACAGTTTCTAGGAGACGGACTCCTTATAACGGAAGGCGACGAGCATAAACATCAACGAAAACATATCATGCCTGCCTTCAGCTTCCGCCATATCAAAGAGCTGTACCCAGTCTTCTGCGCCAAGTCATTCGAACTATGCAAGGTTATAAAAACAGAATTGGCAGAGAGTAAAGATAATGTTTTAGAAATTGGCCACTACTCTACTCAAGTCACCATGGACATCATCGGTCTTGCCGGCCTGGGCCGCGACGTAGGATCCCTCCGAAACAGCGACGACGAGCTTATCAAGAACTATGAAGAACTTCTCCAACCCACAAACGAAAAAGCCATATACTTCATTCTTCACATCATCTTCCCTCAATGGCTTATTCAAGCTTTGCCGTGGAAGCTGAATCACCGGATCAAGGTCATCACCTCGAGTCTGAAAAGGATATGTCAGGATTTTGTAGTAGAAAAGAAGAGCAGAATGAAGGTTGAAACTGAAGAGAGCAGAGATATCTTGGGTATAATGTTGCGCTCTAACAACTTCTCTGATGACAACGCTGTTGATCAACTTCTTACTTTCCTGGCAGCTGGGTGAGTCCTTGCCCCCCACCCAATTCTCCTACCCTATTCATGAGATGAACAAGAAAAAAAAAATCCCCTTCTAACACCAACTCAGTCACGAAACAACGACTTCTGCATTTACCTGGGCCACGCACCTCTTAGCCATTCACCCAACATCACAGTCACGCCTCCGCGCCGAAATCTTCGCCGCGATCCCCTCACCCTCCACCCTCCTTTCTCCAACGTCCACCTCCTCCCCCGATTTCCACGACAGCGCCACCCTCCTCGAATCCCTCCCCTACCTCAACGCAATCTGCAACGAAGTCCTCCGCCTCTACCCAACGGTCCCTATAACAGCCCGCACGTCCGTCCGCGACACCCAGATCCTTGGGCAGTTCATCCCGCGCGGGACGCTCGTCCAAATCGTACCATGGGCCATCAACCGCAATCCCAAGCTCTGGGGCGCGGATGCCGAGACCTTCAACCCGGACCGTTGGATCGATGCCGCGTCCGGGAAAGCGACAATGAATGGCGGCGCAATGAGTAATTACGCGTTTTTGACGTTCCTGCATGGACCGAGGAGTTGTATTGGGGAGAGGTTTGCGAGGGCTGAGTTGAGGGCGCTGCTTGCGGCGATGGTGGGGTGTTTCAAATGGGAAATGGCGGATCCGAATGAGAAGATTATTATTGGGGGGACGATTACGAGTAAGCCGGTTCAGGGGATGAAGTTGAAGTTAGTGCCGATTGAGTGGGGAGAGAAGGTGATGGCGGAGAAGTGAAGTTCGATTTTTGAATTCGGAAAGGTGTGAATATCAATTGATGAGATAATGTTGCGGAGACGCCTACTATGTTATAGCTATGCGTAACAATCATCTGCTAATTAAAAACCTAACAATAGTCAGCTGCATTAGAACATCTATTAGTTTCCATACATTTGCTGTGGAGGCGCGGTACATTTCAGTTCTTTACGCAACGCACCAATACACATGCAGGCAACCGGATCTGTGAAAAATCAAGTTTTTCTCTGTGATCGGTGGGCTGTTGAATGCATACACCCCGATTCATCCGTGTTGTAGGGTCTCCCTTGCTTCAGCTAATTTTCAAAATACGAACGTATAATTAAAGTTTTGGCAAAGTGTATCGGCCCTGTCTTGGTCATCAGCCATCACAAAAAGCAAACCCTATCACGAATATCTCTGATGATTAATCAGTTTTGACATATAAGCTAATGATTCCGCAAGTACCGCCGAGAACGTACTTCGCGTTGATATTGCTCGTAAGTTGATTATTGTTGGGACGACAATCTCACAGTGGATGTGGCAACTGCTAGATATCTGGAAGTGGAAATTTGCGCAAAAGCTGGGCAGCTGAGGCGACAGCCAGAGATGTAAAATTGCATTGAATGAGATTCTAGGATAGTGTCGTTGTATGAGTGAAGAAGACGAGACAAAAACAATGACGAGAGATGCTGTCGCCACAGCGACATACTTGTAATCCCTCTGATACGTAACGCCTGGCCTATGCCGACACTCCGCCCCTTGGCATAGTAGGATGACCCTTTTACTCCACAAATGCGGCAAAAAGAGATCGATCACGTATGTCACCCGGTTATCGGAGGATACTGTATTGCCCTAGGTAATTCTAGCCGATGCTTATCATTTGAATATTATTTGTTAAGAGTATATAGATTGCCGAGCTGCACGACCGAACCCTAGTGCCTACAGGTTGTTCCTGCCGCTGACCCGGTGAGTTTCTCATTCGTGTAGGGGTATAAGGATACCGTCGTCACACTGATTCAGAATGTGACATGGCAGGGAGAGCCTTTATTATTGCTGTTTTGTCAATTTTAACGCCCAGAGTTGGAACTTAGGGCTTCAAGAGATACTGTGTAGATATCTCCCCGAATATCTGAAAACTGGGACAAGGGGGCATATCGCCACGCAGATTGAGACGATGGATTTGCATCCTGGCCCACATGCGGCTCTTCGATACAGCTCAGGCCAAGGGGAACTTTAGGCGCGCGGTCATGAACGTGCATGTACACAGTAGAAAAGAGGCAATGCCTCAGTAGATCTGTAATCCTATTCATTCGGTTGGCCAATCCTTCTATTAGATTCAGCACACGGTTATCTTACAAGGGGTAGGGTGGCAACAGAAGGGGGTAAATTGAGCAACACGTTCCTGCTCAGCCTTACATGTCCAGATCGATCTTGAACTCCATCTCATCGCGAACCCAACGGTGAGGATCACGTCTTTTCATACCCGGTTCCCCACCGATGGCGACCCTCTTATCTTTTGTAGTAAAAGTTATTGAACGGTATGAGGCCTTCAGCTCCAACGCCACAAAGTGGCCGGTCCCGGGGATGCACGCGATTGGGCTTTTGGTTCCGAGTCCGCAATATTTTATATGTTCACATGTATATTGAGAGTATTGGTTGTTCCAAGCCACCAAGAGTCAAGAAATACAGCCCCATCTCGATCTGCTGATGTATAATTGTAGACGGTAGGCGTTCGTCGAATCAGAAGGGATCGATCGTCGCGAACTAGTATGCATAAGTGATCGCTAGGAAAACCGTTTTGTACCAATTTTGTGGCGCGTACTAGCTAACACGGAAAAAAAGTGGATTTGTCGGAGAGATTGATCGCAGCTGAGTTTACCCCATCGAGAGCATTTCAGCTGTCAACCCTGTGCTGCATCGGCGATTGATTCATACCATATTCAGACGTTTGACATACAAGCGCGAAAAAGTATAAAGCTGCCGCAGTGTTTGGTATCGCATGTTTTGATTTGATGCCCACAGCGGCATTACTACCCATCAAACCGTAGCGTGTTCCTGGGTCATTGTATCCCGTCGCAAACTCGCAGAATACATCTGCAGCTTTATATGTCAGATGCAGGAGCAATAAATGTTACTGCTACCTCGGCGCAATGTCCCTGAGGGTAGGGGTTGTGCAACACATAGCATCGCTTATGAACCTGTTGCCCTCTGGTTGTGTGGTTGATTTTGGCATAACGAGACAAGGCCGTCAGGTTTATAAGTAGCCACCAGGGCTTCATTTGGCTAGCTTTAACGTTCCAGCTTCCCTCACATTCCATATGTCCCCACGATTATTTGTATTTGTTCCCAAGGCGTGCAAATAAATGCTCGGGTGTGAAAGTCTAAGTCGTGACGGGCGCGTTCATACGTGATGGTGCAGATCTTCGCATATCGAACGGTTGAAGGAAGAATGGATCGCGGTTTTTTCCTCGGCCACAGCCCAAATGGTCTGCATCCGTAGAAGGCGAGATGGTATTTTGAGTGAGATGAGGAATTGCATTTCAGCGAAGCGGTTTGTATGTTGTGAAGATCCTCTTATACTACGCAGTTCGTATGATGCGGTGCGCTCGAGCGGTACGGGCTACCCCCAAGGGGCTGTGAAATTCGTACACAATGTATTCGTTCGTTCGGAGATGCTCCTGATCGTTCGACGTTGGGAGAAGAATAACTCGTGAAACCGCGGCAGTGGGACAGACGAAGGACTAGGCTCTTGCTTGGTTCGCCGACAAATGCATTGTGCAGGCTCTGAGGGGTACAAGAGGGGTTAGTCTTAGTGAGCAGGTATAAAGGGGCGTATAGGGTTCGATGGTTCGCGAATCCTGGACAGCACTTGGGTAGAACACAGGAACAAGATCAGGTCGACAGCGACTGCTTGAAGTAGGCGGGGAAGCAGAGCCATTTGTTAGGCCAGGTTATAGAAAACGTGAATCCCCAAATTAGTCAGGGGCATGGCCATCATACTACGGCTTCCTGTACCGAGCAAATGATACCACGTCACCCATATCGCCATGCCATTCTCCTGCCGCCTCGTTCCATGCTCCACTCCCTACATCTGGGAATTGGAATAGCGCCAGAGATCGCAGCCGACGTCGCTACTGATTGGTCACGGGATGGTCAGCCGCTCAGTATCTTTGTAGCTGATCATTGGACTGGAATGGCTGCCCAAAAGAGATCCTGACACTGATCGGCTGCTCGAGGGACACACACACCCAGACACACTGCTCCATCGATTA
This sequence comes from Periconia macrospinosa, assembly GCA_003073855.1. NCBI lineage: Eukaryota > Fungi > Ascomycota > Dothideomycetes > Pleosporales > Periconiaceae > Periconia > Periconia macrospinosa. The sequence goes on from KZ805312.1 coordinate 148,455, forward strand.
TCTTGCTCTTCATCGGTCCGAACATACTCCTCATACCACAGTCCCATGCTCTATGCTAGCGAAACAGCCTCCGCACGTCATTTGTTTTTCATCACTCTCACCAATTAGTTGAACTTGGCAGTCGACCATCAACGTCGCTCGCAGCACTCGACATCTGTCTGGCCGTCAGTTGAGCTGCCCCACTGACTTGGGGTAAATTTTCGCGTTGTGCGCTGGAAAAGATAGCTGAAGGTTTTCCTTCTAGTTCCAGGGTGGCACATGTCGAACGTGGTCCACGGTGGCGGCTACGGCGCTCGCAAAATCGCCATTCCACGTCTGCCTCGCGTAAACAACTCGCCGACAGCACCGAAAGAGAGGAGACGGGTCGCCAGAGCATGTACAGCATGTCGAGCTCACAAGATAAAATGCTCTGGCGATAACCCGCAATGTAAGCACTGTGAGTCAACTGGCCGGGAATGCGTGTACATCATGCCCCGAAAAGATCGGTTGAAGATGTTAGTGAGCCTTCCCGGTTGTACTCACCTGTAATTGACGAGAGCAGTGTTACGGACCGATGTGCCCAGATGGCTGGTTATTTGAGGACGTTGAGAGGTTGGGCTAGTGAGGAAGACAATATCCGCATTGGCGAATTGTTGGACGCGGTATGAGGTCGACTAAGTGAGCGCCATCCTTCAAATACTAATATTCGTAGGTGGATGAGGACACTCCCGAGATGCCAATGGGCGAGCAACCTGCCTCCGTTGCAGATACCGATGGCGATGACTCTAGGGCGGCGTCCCGCATTTCGCGGTTTGATGACAGCATCGTCGAATCGGACGAACAAGTCGACATCAACTCACTAGATCTGCTCGATGAGAACTTGCATGAAAATGATCGGTCTCGCGCCACGGGCTTCGTAGGAAAGAACTCAGAAGTCCAATGGTTGCGCTCTTTGCTGCATTTTGAAAAGGCGGAAGACGATCCATCCAAGGTGACCGGAGCAACTGCTAAACGGAAGATCTCCACTGTGACATCCGGATACAACGAACAAGTCAGCGTTGTGACTTTTTACCTAGACAGTGAAGACGTCGACTCGGACTTTTACGTTGATCCATACGAGTTACCTACTCCCGAGGCCGCTGAACGACTGTTAGCAATCTATATGGACAAAGTACACGGATCTTTTCCTATACTCCCTAAAAGGTTGTTCGAAGACCAGTTCCACAAGTACTTCCTGGGTTTGAAAAATGGTACAGCACCGCGTCTCAATGCCAAATGGCAAGCGATTCTCAACCTTATTTTTGCCATCGGTGCGCGATACTCACATCTCATCAAAGCCGAATGGCGAGGAAACGAGAAGGACCACTTGGTATACCAGGCTAGAGCGCGTTCGTTTGCGTGGAACGAAACGACTCTCGTACAACATCCAGACCTACCTCAAATCCAGGTGGCTGGTATGCTAGCCTTTTATTATCTTTCTGTTGGCCAAGTCAGCCGGTACGTGAAGAGCTGCGAGTTTTGGTCAAAATTTATCGCTAATATAATCAAGGGCCTGGATCGTTGCTGGCACGGCACTCCGTTTCTCACAGGCTCTCGGCCTCCACGTTAGGAACGAAGATCCTTCTGCCTCCCCTCCGAAACGAGAAGTACTGGTACGGATATGGTGGAGTCTTTATTATCTGGAAAGGCAACTTAGTGTCATAACGGGGCGACCTAGCGTCATCGTTGATTCGAGTTGCTCTGTTCCACTACCGTTGCCTGTTCCAGAGAGCCATATTTCGGAGGATGCTCCTTCGAGAAGAGCGAGCACAGTGTCCGTTTATACTGATCCTCCATCGACGCCTACAGGTCTTCGAAGGCCGGATGCCAACTCCGGCTCTTATATAAAAGCTGTAGTACAGATGGGCATAATAACCCAGAGCGTACTGACTGGACTGTACTCGGCCGGCACAATGATACGGTCGCCGGTTGAGATCCAACAGGATATCATTCAATTGGGGCAACGGCTTGACAATTGGGCAGCAACATTGCCAAATGAGTTTAATCCTCTTGTTCGGTTTGCAAAGGGAAAGTTTGGGAAAGAGTTCTTTCGAGAGCGTATGCTGTTGGGGTTCCAGTTCTACAGTGGGAGAATACTGCTCACGCGTCCATGCCTCGGGGGCCTGGGACAAGCCGGAAAGGATCGGGGAGATACTACCAACGCAGGATTTCTGCGACAAATGGCCATGATTTGTCTGGAAGCGGCCAAATCACAATTGGACTTGTTACCAGATGACCCAGACCCTTTATTCCTTCTTGAAAACGGTCCTTGGTGGAGCATAGTGCACCACTTCATGCAGGCTCTTGCTGTAATCCTTCTCGCTCTTTCGTACTCTTCTTTAGGCCACCAAGAGCACAATGTACTTTCCGGTTATGCCAAAAAGTCGATACGGTGGTTGCGATCCTTAGACGACCCTCTAGCTGATCGTGCCTCCAAAGTAGCGTTCAATTCGTTTGAGTTGGTCGCAAATCGACTCTCACTGGATATATCGGATCTTTGGAGTGAGTATACCCCTGTATTCCCTGGGATGGCATCTGGCGAGATCCATGATGGAATTGGGACTGCGCCATATCCAATTCCGAGCAGCAGCGGGATCTTCAATCCATCGGCCAACATGTTCGATCCAGCGTTGGGTATGCCCATTCCGAGTGCTCCGCATCCTTTATTTCATCTGGATGGAACGGAAGATAGCCCAACGTATGGCTCTGCACACGGTGGGCCAGAGTACGACAGCTTTAATCCCTACCGACCATCAAACTGAGCAGCGCAGGAGTTCAACGTGCAACGACAGGACCGTAAATTCGAATTCGAAGGCGGAGTAATAGGCGAGTATATCACCGTTTTGTTCGGGCAGACAGCTGGTCTGGGGCATTCTCGATACAAATAGTAGCACGTAGATTTTTTTTGACGGCAGTTAACGACTAGAGCCATGACTTTTACGTGAAACGACGCAAGAAATAAGATGGAAAATAATTGAAGGGTTTGTGTACATCAATGTGCAACTCGTATCGAGAAATCGAGATTGCAGGTGTGACGTCACTGGATCATCGCGCATGCAAGATCGTGAAAGGCTAGGGCCTCGCTTAAGTGCGACTTATTTTGTTTTGTGAGAGAGGGTGCAACGACATCATCGATATACAATATTTAGTCCTCCAAGAACACTCGCAATATTTGAGGTACCTACTCGGCTTGGTTGTGTTAAGAAATGATCTGCAAACTAAACTAGTGCGGCTTCAGCGATCAATTAATAAGTGGTCAGTTTGCCCCAATGAACTTTTTTACCGTGGAAAGAATAAAAAAGGACCATGCCAATGCTCTTAGCCGTAGAGAAAAAGCAATACAACTAGCTCTTAGATTACTAGCTACTCCTCAACTACATTTTACGCACTTTAAAGTAATAGTTCGCTGTATCTACTAAGCCTGTACAGTAGTATTTCCTGCAGCCAAGAGCGTTGGCGCGGTCCTTACTCGCGAGCTTCTGCGGTATAGCGGGTGGAAAAAGGATTTGGTAATTCTGCAAAATAGAAATAGAGAAATGTGTCCTTTCCTGTTGAAGCGTACTCGCCTAAATCTAGGTGAAGCGCGCGTTTTTGCAGCAGTGCAAATGCTTTTTTTTTTTTTTTTTTTTTTTTTTGTTAAACAGAATTCACTTTGAAAAAGGGCCCCTGGTCTGGTACGTACGAACCAGTATGATCACGAGAAAGAATGATTCGATCGGTAGATTTGTCTTTGGAAAGTACCATCACTATTAAATTTGAAGTCCTGCCTGAATCTGTCCAAATTGCTCCTGAACAAAGTAGTCCATTTTCCTCGTTGTCATGGCCTGTTCGGGTGGCTCGATATTTACGTGACGTGTCGGAGATGTGGGTACTTGTTGGTTGAGCAGTGAAATGGTGTCGATCTAAGATGATATGTTAGCGATTCTTTCCATTCCTCCATAACTTTTGAGTTGCCAGTATTGAAGAACACCACATTGCATCTACTTACGTGATCCGCGTCTTCTAATGGCTCTGTGGCAGATTGGCTGGATATGGTCATATTCGTTGTTACCTTGATGGCATTTAGATCTTTGAACTCCTCATGACACGGTGGTTGATCCTTTTCTTGCCTCCGAACTTGTGGTATGCAAGGATTGGGTGTATAACGCCGCTATCGGTAGAGTCGTTCCGTCGATGAGTCCCTAGTAACCGTCGGCTGCGGTTACTCCCCATCCGCGCTGGGATAAAGTTTACAACAGAGTTCCTCCACCTGTTGACTGAGTGTGTTTTCTCTTCCTCGTATGCTCGAAGCGGTCCTCCCGGGGTTTCCACTGTCTCGTTCAAATCCCTCGCGTTTGACTCCCGGCTAGACTTCCCTCCATCCGATCGAGAAGCAGTTAAACGTTGTTTCACGTTCAACTCTTGGGCTGTAATAAGCGCATGGAGACCTGGCACAGACCCTGCCATCAAAGCGACAGCAGCTTCGCAATGCAGCATGAAAGTAAGCCACACCATGCTGAACTGTTTGTTTGAGACAACATTAAAATGCACTCCGCCAGCCATACGGATGATACCTATAACAACACATGCTGTAGATAGGCAAAGAATAAGAACTAGTCGGAGCTTGAGCTGTAGCCGTAAACTTGACATGCGTAACAGCAGCACTGGTATCGAAATAACTATAATCTGAGTCAGCGATGTGTATGACAAGGATGACTTTTACAAGAAGGGATGGAGGCATACCCATTAAGTCCGTAATAATATCGAGTGACTGAACTACCAATCCTGAGTGAATAGTAAAGGTGTGTCTGGTAGTAAGAAAGCATTGCACGGGCCCTTCTCCAAAGTGAGAGCACAACTGGAAGCTTTCCAGCAACACAGCTCCGGCACTGATAATCGTAAACCCCACAGTGGTCCAGAACCAAGTCATCAATTTTTTATTGACATTGCGGAGCATTCTGTAGAAAAGCGACAGAAAGCTTGCTTTGATGGAAAATATCGCGAGCCATCCGAACAGGAAGTATGCATTCACGGTTCCTGCACCGATACTCATGAATCTTTCCTGAAGATCTCGACCGGATGTTCCGTCAGCGGACTGAGCAATGTGCTTTAGTACCGGACGCTGAAATGTGGTGGCGTCAATCAGGTATATCGATGGAATGAACGAATACGTTAGCCCAGCTTCCACCACAAAACATATCGTCGCGAGAAGGATCAGGTATTCTTCAAGCAAGAATGTTCGTTCGCGCAGGTATCGTACGAAAAGCCGAGCTGCTGAAGCAAGAATCGCGCAAGATGTGAATATGATACTCCACACCTAGATGAGCATTGTCAGCGGAAATTTGAAGCATGGACACAAGGCCATGACTCGAAATGGCTATAATCATTCAAAGTCAAGCTTACGTACCTTGAAGCTCAGTTGGTCGACCCGGCACGCATGTTCAAGCGCCCAGTGCACTCTTTCTATAGGAATTTCTGGCGCTCCTTTTACCGCATCGGAAAAGCGGTCCATCGCGTTGAGTGTAGTGTTGTTCGGAAATAATTCCCGGTCACAAGCTTTGTAAAGAGAAGAAAGCGGAGAATTTTATGGGGGAAGGCTATTGTTGAGTGTTCAAGTTCGGACTTCGAAGGCTGCATATGCCCAAAGGAGATAATTACATTCGTGCCGATCGGTGCCACCTTGGGGTTCTGGGGACGTACGGCGAGGGTTGCAACAAAAGAAGGCAAACGGAAGCACATTGCATATCCTGGGTAGGAAATGGAAACCCCGAGTTGATCAACAAGATACCGATTTAAAGAGGATGCAATGTGAAGAGAAACAGAGAATTCTAGAGGACTAATACCAAAACACATTTCTTTATTGCTTCTTTTACATATTTTCTCAAACCAACATGTTATAAGCTCCTCTTCAGCATGTAATTTCTCAGCCCCTCTTGTATATCTCAGTGTTACGCTTCACATCATTGGTCATTATATGCTGGGAAGGCTTAGTTCGGACTTGGCTAAACACTCGTATACGCATAAGCTGCATCATTATCCACTGATAGGTGACCGAAAATAAATTGCTTGAACCTCACGTGGCTTCATCTTTTCCATTGAATGCACTCATCGCGTTTCAATTGTCCAGATGTGGTAGGAAGGCAATCTAATCTACCAGTAAAGAAGTTATCCTCATAGAGCCTTCCAACCCCAGCAATACACTGTATCGATCCTTACTACACAGCCGGTTGTACATTGGTTTACACTGAGATAGCCTTGACTCGATTCGAAACGTGAATTAACTGCACGCCCCAATTTCAATGTCTTTTAGTTAGTACTCCGATTCAGTGTCTACGGGGCGGTCTGCAGCCAGTGGTTGCGACTCATGTTGTTTGGGGGCGAAAGAGGGGAAGGATGCAACCAGCAGGAGCTTCGAGGGAAACATTATACTGCGTCTTCAGCTGAACAAAGTGTAGCCCAAATCAGATTATTTGTGATAGACTTGAATGCAGCCCATAATAGTTATTTGAGTTTCCTATGTACATATTATGCATCTATCAATAACGTTAAGCTCCACGGCCTTTTGTTGGGCTTACTATGGGGCTGGATTCGTTAGCTAGTTAGTACCTTTGTAGGGAAGCGAGGCGGAGCACACCAGCCTCGTACGGTCGGAGTAGGCATGATTGATATGTCTTATGACAGCAACAGCCGTTCGGTCCAAGATTTTAGAATTTGTACGGTCGGAATAGGGGATTTTTTGTTCACTGGTTCAACAACTAATTTCTTACCGATGTTGCACAATGCGATATGTTTTTTAGACGATGAAAATTGTATCATCAATGATGTTGAACAAAAGAGTGATGTGATCAATATCATCACACCAGCCACGTGTATAACAGTGCCAGTAGAACATCTGATATCAATCAAATTCAACATTGCATGTTGTTTCCCTCCTATAAACAGAGCGCATGCAATGTCACGATTTGTTCGAGTCGTGGCACAGGCCTCTAAGGAACGGCGCAAGCGAAATACCGACCGGAGGTTTCTCGCTTACTTTCATCTGCGAACAAACGGACGTACCAACAACAATCTAATCTCAAGTCTATATTCAGCTTTAGGGCTGTGATACAGTTAGTACGAGAGGAAGATCCTTTTTATGTATATAACACGGCAGCCATGGACACCTCTTTGCTTCCATCATCCCGCGACAGTCTCATCATCTCTTGCCTCGTTGTCCCCATTTTTGCAATTGCTCTATACTTTGCACCACAGGAAGCCAAGGGTACCTCGAGTTCGAAGTGGAAATTCAAACCTAAAGCGGAAAAGATGGCAAAACCAATGAAATACTGTCCTCCTCCTGGTTTTTCGCTTCCAGCACCGACCGTCACGGACACTTATAACCAGTCAAATTTCATATCGAATGACCGCCTCAAATCCTACCCCTGGTTCAACAGCACCACAATTGCGGTCAAAGCAAGTATCGGCGACGCCCAGATTCTTGAGTATCAGTACAGACCTTCGAACAGCTCCACGGCATCGGCACTCAGTCTATTCAACACGAAATTCCGCATCGCAAGCTTCACCAAAGTGTTCACTGTGTTGGCGGTGCTATTAAGTAAAGACAAAATCGGATGGGAAGACAGTATCGCAAAATATGTTCCAGGCCTTGACGCGACGGCATACAAAGATGTGACCATTTCTGCGTTATCAGGCCAAACGAGTGGGCTGGGCAGACAGGTATGCTAACTCTTGCTTGTATTGAGCATTCTGCTACTATGTGGCATTTTTATACTCATCCGTTAACAAATTGAAGGGTTATGTGGGCGACTTATCTTTCTTCCCTAACGCACCCCTGGCCATGCTCGGCCTCAAGCCTAGCAATGCTACGCTTCCCGGCTGCGACTCTTTTCCAGGCGGCACAGTTTGCACGCCCTCGCAGGCTCTTGATATGTTCAACGACCAGCGCTATCTACCCGAGGCCCCCGAATCAATCCCTTCGTATTCCAACATCGCATACAACCTTCTCGGGTTAGCGCTCGAAGGTGTCTACCCAAACCAAACCTATGCGCAGATCATGAAGAGTTTAGTCTTTGACCGATTGAGCATGGACTCCAGTGGATTTGAAACCCCGACTGATCCAACCAGTGCAATTCTGCCTGCCAAAGGGGAAAACTGGGATTCGCAGCCTTTTGCAAACTACGATCCGTCTGGCGGAATATGGAGCACGCCCAACGAACTACATCGTTTTGCTCAAGCCCTCCGGAAGCACGAGCTCCTTTCAGCAGCAGAGACCAAGAGATGGATGCAACCAAGATCTTTCCTGCCTTCGATGCACCAATTTGTTGGTGCGCCATGGGAGATCATCAGACCAACTGACCTTGACACCAAGGTCTCCCGACCCATCGAGATCTATACAAAATCGGGGGGTGTGACTGGTTACACAAGCTATCTGATAATGATACCCGAATACGATGCTACAATCACCATCAACGCTGCTGGGAACAAGGCCACTTCCGCTATGCAAGACCTGATGCCGGAAGTGATCAAAGCAGTCACAAAGTACGCGGATAATCTAGCCAGGCAACAAGCACTGAAGAAGTACGTCGGCACTTACAAGGGAGCTACGGGCTCCAACAGCTCTCTCACCTTGTCCCTTGATGATGGACCAGGCCTCAAAGTGTCGAGCTTCATCATGAATGGTGCGCCAGTGATTTCTGGTTTGGCTGCACTCCAGAAGTTTCCTGTGCAAAGTGCAAGTGCACGATTGTACCCATCATCTCCGGATGATGGCGAGTGCGAGAAAGAGACGTGGAAATTGCATGTTGATAGACCGGTTGGATTTGGCAACAGTTGGGCAGAGCTGGATTGTGCAACCTGGCTCACGCTGGACCCAGCGAGATACGTCGGTGTAGCTCTTGATTTGATGCATTTGAAGTCGAGTGATAAAAAGGATGTGAAGGAGATTGAACTCCCAGGATGGAGGAGCACTTTGACAAGAAGCGAGTAAACTTTTGTATGTTGAGCGGTTGACAGTTTTTTGTAGATGATTTTATTGTAGATACTGGCGTAGATGTATCCCTTAAGTATATTAATTTTTCTGTTACTATTTCCCTGAAAGGTATACTTGAGCGCGTTTGATTTATTAATTGATAAATGCAGTTCGAATTCTGTCAAGTTCCAAGCAAAGGCATGTGACATGTCAAAGCGCATGATCTATTACTATGCAGTCTCACAGTATGTGTGCGTGTACAGTATGTGTGCGTGTACAGTATGTGTGCGTGTACAGTATGTGTGCGTGTACAGCTGTGTGATAGGTTGGATATAGTCACGCAATCCTGTCCGAGCATAGTGTTTGTCCAAATACTCATTCATTGGGCAACTAAATATATGGAATCTCCTGGATGGGTAAGAGAGTTGCCGGACAATCGAAGTGATACTAATGCCATCTATACGCGTACATTTTAAGCCAAACCAGCAAGAATGTGAAGAAGACGTGCTCAAGGGGATCGAAGCTCTAGTGTAAGTGGTTACTGGTATGTATAGCTTGTAATGGAAGCGGCGACCTATGATAGAGAGTAATAACCTGTGAGTTTTTCCATCTGCCCCTTCCACAGATGTGATCTCCCTGAAAACATAGATTAGGTTCTCGCCGTTCTAGAAATTAGTTAGGCAGGATTCTATCTTAGGCAATGGGTGGAATGGCTTATTTATTCGTTGGGACATGTTAAGGTTCTAATATCATGCTTGTCTCTCATGTATTAACTATGAATGAAAATTGCATTAATGATATGAAATTTTACAGAATCAATGTCATGTATCAGGTCATCTTCACCTTCTTCCAATCATTTTCCTCTTACTTTCCCTGGGAAAAACTCAGAGGTGTTATGGCAGGCCCAGCCTGAGAAGCCAAGTAGGGACAAAAGCAGTGTATTTAGTATATACAGTATGAAGTAAAAGCGTAAGGTTAAATGTAAGAAGGAGAGAGAGCTATATACAGAAGTAGTAGCCCTGTGCTAAGACTCACGTGATGACGTTACAAGCCATGACACGAGGGGTAAGAATCATAAAAGATAAACAATATATACCAGCTCTTACGTTTATGATTAGTTCTAAATGGCGTGGATGATAACCTGTTTTAAGAGAATCGTCATCATCATCTCCAATACTGCACTGAGCTATTGATTTTGAATGTTCAGCTTTCGTATCAGTTCGCCAAAAGATTAGCCTCATTTTCCTTCGCGAGCTTCGATCCCACGTTTTCTGTCCTTTCATTCTATGAACTCCCGTCAAGAAGATTGAATGATATAAGATGGTATACTATAGTTACAAAACATGTGTGACCCTTAATAACTCCAACATACCAAGAAAAAAAAAAAAAAAAAAAAAAAAAAAAAGAAAAAAAAAGAAAAAAAAAAGAAAAAGAAAAATAGGCTGCCAAAATTATGTACAGAGCCGACCGAGCCGCTCATGAAGCAGGAAATTGTCGCGGAGAGGCCACATACAAACTTTTCAAGGACAATACACCCAACATCGAGAGAATTTTATTGAGAGGTCCAAGACTGCGAAGGCCCACTTTCGAGAAAAATACATAGTTCCCATCTAACTCGTCTTTATCGGTTTTCAATTTGGTTTCCGTCTCCTGATCGACAAAGAACGAGATATACTTTCTCCCGGACAGTTTCAGTTTTCGGTATGAATCATCTGTAAACTGTTTAGATTCTATAATTCACTTGTTCATTTTACTGACCTTTCTCTACCGAAGATTTCTTGTGCCTCTCAAGGTCCCCGCTTTCGGTGTGATACACCATGACTCTACCCCAGCTTCCAGTTCGAGCAACCTTTTTGATGGACCTCTCTTTGATATCTGATGCGGTGGCGTCGCTCGTTCTTTCTTCTTTGCTCATTGTAGTTTCAATGGGGTTATAGAGTGATTGTTGAAATAATAATATGAGTTTACCAGAGCTTGGAAGTAGTGTTCGAATTGAGCATAAAAGACAAGACAAATGATATTTCAGAGCGGTTTGGAGTTTGTGGGAAAGATTAAACTCCGTGGAGACAACCAGGGGTTATATCTTGAGAGGATGGTGGCACGGTAGCGCTGAAGGAGGCGGTCCCATGACCCTGTCACCGGTCAGCACATGTTTTCGTGGGACTGGTGGCGCTAGGCTTACCCCGACTTACGAAATCGTCCTCCGACCTCCCGGAAAGCAGATATGGATGAGCGGCAGGAAAGGGCGGGTGATTAGAGGTTACAAGGCTGAGAAGTTCGTATAATGCATGGACTAGGCCCCACACCGAAACCCGCATGATTGCGTATGGCAGCCACTCGCCTAAGTCCTCCAATGGTATTCAACGTCCCTCAAAATATCTTATAGAAACAGAGAAGGGAAGCGAATGTCGTAGAGTCCTCCTGTACGGGCTGACCTGACGTCCTCCGTGCATGAACCACTCGTGCCGTGCCGGGGAGGTGTTGACACATCAAAAGCTTATTCGTCAGATATTCTTGGGGGTCTTTTACATGGATCAATTCTGGCCTTTGATATTCATAATTTATTTTTCCGTGGGGCATGGCCGGGAAATTGGGACGGTCTGCGGACCGTCAGGCTGAGGACCTACCGAACCATGTCATTCTCAGCGGTAAACCACTTACATATAAATTAAGTCATTGATATTTCTGTAGTCGGTGTCTAGTTCCGGATCTTTGGCATACATTTTCTACGTTCCAAGTGCCAACTATGTCGCATAACCCTGATACTGTCCATGAGGGTAGCTCAAGAGAAGAAAGCTCCACTGATGCCCACACCCCCGAAATCCCTGGGAATCCAAATCGTCGAGTTAACCGAACTGAAACATTTGCTACCGTGGGAACAATAGGCGCTGATGCTGTCCTGCGCACGGAGGATTGTTGGAGACAACAGAACCTTCTCAGTCTCGGTAAGTTCACTGTCATGGTACAGGGAGAAGACAGAACATTGGCTTATTTTAATAAAGACGGTGGGGGAATACGAGGGTATTGGACCCTGCTGGTGCTAGAGCACTTGATGAAGCAAATTGGTTATTATGAAAAAAAGTTTGGTGGTGAAAGGGCTCGCGAATGTGGTAGCTTCGCGCCATGTGCGTACCCCAGTGGTGCTACCCATGAGCCACTTACTGAAGTGGAGGCTGCGGAGCATGAAAGGCAAAAGAGAGCGCAAGACGACTATGCATTGGCTAGCTGTTACGAGGATAATCGCAAATTTCTGCCGTGCCATTACTTCGATTACATTTGCGGAACCAGCACTGGAGCGTACGTAAAACTACTGCGCATAACTTATAAGGACAATGTTGATATTTGACAGGCTCATTGCTATCATGCTGGGCAGATTTCGGATGAATGTTTATGACTGCCTCCGTGAATATGAAAAGATGGGAGATCGAATATTTGGCAAACCGCGACCTCTGCCCGGAATAGGCGCAGCGACTTCTTGGCATAAATACAGTGCTGAGGCTATGGAGAAGGCACTGAAAGACGTAGCTGCAAGACGTAGCGAAAAAACCCAACGTATCAACAACGTACACTTTCGTGCCGACACGAACTTGTGTAAAACGTAAGTAAGCTCTCTGTCTTACGCCCAATATTCATGAATTCACGAAAGATACAGGTGCATCACCGCATACAGTAAGAGGAGAAAGACATCGGGAGAGGAGAGATTGTACTTGTTCCGCTCCTATGACCATGAAAAGAAAGAAGTACCCTCCTATTTACAACCTCAAGACCATGCATCCACAGGCCACCCAGCGATAACGGCGGAAAGCAAGAACTTTGGCCAGGCTGACACACTTGAAATCTGGCAAGTGGCAAGAGCAGCAACAGCAGCCCCACTTTTCTTCAGACCGATCAAGATCACCCAAAGTACTATTGATGGAGAGAATGCAACACATTTCTCAGATGGGGGTTTTGGTCATACTAATAACCCCACGGATGAAGGACGTCGAGAAATTGAGTCATTGCATGGACAATGCAACATTGGAATGATCGTCAGTATCGGAACTGCGAGAGGAACCAAAGTGCATGGGAAAAATAGACTCTTCAACCTTTTCCGAGACTCGATCTATAAGGCAACAGATCCAGAAGCCGTGCACGAAATGCTGGTCAAATTAGATCATCTGAAGGGCCGATATTGGAGACTGAATGATCGTAAAACTGATATGAATGTTCAGCTTGATGAATGGGAGCCCAGCGGAACATTTGTGAAGAATCCCGGGCAGAAAACACTGAAAAGAATCAGGGACCACTTCAACCAGTGGGCTTCGGACTCTCAAAACGCTACATATATGAGAAAATGTGCGAGGCAACTGGTTTATAGACGGATATCCAGGGCAAACTATGTGTCTTTGTGGGAAGCGTATGCAATAGGTGCCGTGTTCATGTGCAACCTCATTGCGTGCCCTAACACCAAGTTTGACTCTGAGCATGATCTGGCCCGCCATCTATGTGACGATCACGGTCTGTCTGAAGAGGAAATTAAGGAAAGGATTAAGTACATGAAAAAGAGGTGGCAATACCAAATACCGCCTAATGGGAATGGTGAATCTGTAAATAGGAACAGATAGTATTCACGGCTCGTGGAATTCAAGATTAGAACTGTCAACTCTTGGCTCATTATTTGCTGTACTGTTTAAGCAAACTGTACATGCAGCTCCGTGAGATTCTTTCCGTCCATGTAAAACGTAGCACCAAAAGTCTGCAGAGAGCCTTGTAGAGTGGATATTATGCAGGCGTTTCGAATTCTCGCCAAGGCAACCAACCCCATGCCGTGACAGCTCAGATATCTTGCTGCATATCTCAGCCTCGCCCCGCCCCCATTGCCACCTCACTCCAGCCGAGTGCGTACTGTCGACCGAAGTAGTGTTGACGTACGCAGCGTCGAAACGCATATCTACTAAAAGCTTATTGTATCTAGATCAACTCTTCCATGGCGATGGGTCAAATCTTAGAAAAGGCGACGCATATTCGACGACCTATCGAAGTATGTAATAATCCAGCACACATTCCGAGAAAGGGCCGTATCTCCTAGCCACATAAAATCCATGCTGACACGAAAGTTTGAATAGATACTGACATCGACTACGAAAGACATCATTATTCGCATTGCCACTCTCCCGTATTACCGCTTTTATCGTTTCAACACCGCGGAGCCGCTGACGAGGATTGCGGAGCTCGCCACACGCTCACCAGAGTCGATAGAACTCTATCGTTCTATCGGCTTCTGGAGGGAGCGCAAACTCGCAGAGCTACAGTTTGTGTCCATCGCTGTGAGCAACCTCAGTCCATGAAAGAGTAAATCACACTACTAACACCACGAGCGACACAGTGCACCGTCCTTGCCGCCGCCGTCATAGGCGCCTTCTCATGGGACACAATACACACCGCACATTGGCTTACTCACGGCTTTTGGCATTCCTCTCTTATCTTCTCCATCCTTGGAATCCTCCTCTCCGCGACACAGATCGCTGCTCTGCATGCTTTGGGGCCACTTCCGATGACGAAACGACATCGTGTGATCGAGCCGAGCAGAATGAGAGCCGCTATTGCTAGATACTCGACGTTACTCATGTCGACGACTACGTCGAGGAGCGTACCCAGGAAAAAGATGATGTTCACGTGGCAGGGCCCCACGATGTTGATGAGCTACTCCGTTTGTTCCTTTATTGCTGGCCTGACTATTTTAGTATGTAGCCCGTTAATCAGAAGGGAAGGTTGGGGCCCCGGATATAACGTAAGCGTCCCATACTCCACCTCAGATCAGTATTTTCTAATTTGGGATAGATCGCTATTATGTACTTGACGGTTTTGGCAGTGGCTGGTCCAATTTTCATGTTTTGTTCGTTTTGGGCATATCATCATGTGAAAACTGATATTCAATTTGCGGATTATGAGATGGAGGATGCCGATGAAGGATCCTTATCTTACTTGAAGCCGGTACGTGAGACTGGAAATATTTGGCCAGGAGCCTGAAGATGTGAACGATTTCCTATATTCTGCCATTAGGTTAGGCTATGTTATGTTTTTTCTTTTTCTTTGTCTTTTTTCCCTTACATTTACCATTTATAGAAGTAGTTAGACCGGCCAAAAATAACATAAATGATGTATAAACGGTGTGATAGTTGTCGCTATAGTGATCGAATTGCCAGCGGTATCGACACAGTAGAAAAGTCTCAAAAACGTCCTCGGCCGGGACGTATACACAGGTAACTGGGCGCTCACGTGATGATTCATGAAAAATGACAAACACAATAGACGTACGAAAGGTGTGTATTACAAAGACATCACAGGGCATGAAATAATATTTCATGGCAAGCATCTACTATCACATATCACGAATATTTGCTTAGCCACATGCTCACCTATTTACCACCCTAAGGCTACTTGGAACAGACTAGCATTTAGTGAGTCGTTGAGAACTACATATTGTTATGTACACTACCACAGCCTCCCAAGGAAACTCGAAGTAACCTTAAACGACACCCACGTTCCCACTCCCACAACCGCCAGAAAAATACCAAGCGCGCGTAAATTCCTTGTCTCGACGCTGGATCGCAGTTTGATCTCCCTCGGCACCCCCATTTCCGTCACAGTTTCATACTCGGGAACGTATTTGAAGTCAAAGTTGGTCTCGACACCCGCTAGGCCATACTTCGCGTCGACGATGACCGCGTAGAAGAGCTTTTTCGCGCGGGCAATGTGACTACGGTCGAGTCCGGGAAGGCAGCGGTAGAAGTAGCACACACCTATAAAGAAGAGACATTGCCCGGCCATGAGGGACCAGTAGTAAAGAGAAACGCGGGGAAGTCCGAGCTTATCACACAAT
This sequence comes from Periconia macrospinosa, assembly GCA_003073855.1. Lineage (NCBI taxonomy): Eukaryota > Fungi > Ascomycota > Dothideomycetes > Pleosporales > Periconiaceae > Periconia > Periconia macrospinosa. The sequence continues at coordinate 164,282 of KZ805312.1, forward strand.
TCGTTGCCGTTGAGCCAGCGCGCACTAGCAATGAGCATGTCCGGGGATACGTAGGTGGGTGGTCGGCCTTCGAGAGAATGAATGATGTTGTTTGCCAAGACCTTTGACATATCTGACGGGTTGACTTCGTTGTGGAGTAAAGTCTCCATGACAGCCTTTGCTTTTGCGGGAGTTTCGAATGGCTCGGTCGGTGTGCCGAGTAGGTAGCCGATGTATCTCCAAAGCGCGACGTAGTCTTTCTTCTCTTGTTCGCGGAGGAAGATGCCTTGACGCGGGAAGCTGATCCATATCAAAGTAGCACAAAAAGTGCCGATTGTGGCGATTTGATCTAGATCATTCACTGGCACGCCCCATTCTTCGACATTAAAATAGCCTGGCCGTTGCTTGGCGAGATTCAGGATACGCTGGCGGACTGCAGCGTGCAGTAATCGAACCCGCACTGATGAAATATGTCCCGCACCACCTGGTTGAATGGATTCCAACGATTTGGTACATTGTAGAATGTGCTGCGTCGTCTCGAACATTCTTCTCTTTGCTACTTGGATTGAAAAGCCCCCCGTTCGCGCCAGCGTTTCCACCACACGAGCGGCTCCCATACCACCCAGTAGAGATTGATATGCGAGTCCCGTCAGCGCAGGACCTCCATACCGATAGAATACATCCTGGCCTCTTTGAATCTGCGCCCAATCGACCCACGGTGGTACTGTGTTCACTTCCACCCATAACTCATGCAGCTTCGGATCTGATTCGTGATTGTCTTTGAGTAGTTGATACAGATCCCGTTGCGGCACCGGTAATTCATCCTTTTTTTCTCCATTTCCTTCCCCTGATCCTTTCGCTGGAGCTTGTTGGAGGCTGTCACTCCGCGGCAGTGCTTTTTTGGGTGGTGGCGAGATAGTATTCAGTATATCAAGACACTCCTCACCCAGAACATCGTATGAATGCTTCAAAGGCTCAGCCTGTTCATCCGTGAGATGATCATCGGTCCACTCAAACTCGTATCCCCAGCATCTGCATTCTGTATTTAGATGTATGTCGGCACATCGCCTGTTTTAGGATGACTAACCGCTTGGTGTTCGCAGTACGCCTCCGGAAGGGATTTAGAAATGCCATGATACTACCAGTGGACAATCAGGAGCAAAAACTACGTGAAAGAATCAGAGAAAGAAAGGGAAAGAAATTTTGCAGTTGAACGCCGTGCATAAATATTACACGGATGTTGTTCTATGTACCCATCAGATGACACCCAGACCGAGGCACTAGAGCGGGGGCGGTCGGCTATGGTTCTGCCCGGTTGCAAACAATGCCTTGTCATTTGGTGCATTTTGGATAAGCGTGATGTTTTTCTCAAACGTTGGTCTTCCATCAGTTTTGAAACTGCCGTTCGAAGTTTGTGGCGTTCAGATGACGCAGGTGATTTGTGGGTCGCCCTTCCAGTAGCGCGTGTCTGAGAGGGCCGTGCGCAAAAAGTGTAGTTGAGCCACGAATGTTCGACTTTTCTTTCGACTCCTTTTCACAATCTTCATCGACCACCATGAGTTGTCCCGCATATTCAAGAGGCCTGAGCCTCTTCAGCCGTTCGCTTCGCTCTACCGGAAACACTGTTGCATTTTTACCTCCGAATGCGCCTGCATTGCTTCCTTCGCGATCCTTTTCCACTACCCGCATACGCCAGGTGCTCGCACCAGAGGATAAACCAGCGTGGCTGATACATAAAGAAGCTTTGAAGGAGAAGTTTGGTGGTGAGGCATGGAACCCGCGTAAAAAACTATCTCCGGACACAATGGACGGCATACGGCATTTGCATCAGACTGATCCAGAGAAATTCACGACCCCCGTGCTCGCCGACCATTTTAAAGTCTCCAAAGATGCTATCCGACGGATACTGAAGAGCAAGTGGAGGCCATCGGATGCGGAACAGGAAGACCGCATGAAGCGATGGGATAGGCGCGGTGAGAGGATATGGTCGAATCTAGTAGAACTAGGAGTCAAGCCGCCGAAAAGATGGAGAGAAATGGGTGTCGGAAAGGCACAGGGCGGATTGAAGCCGCGATGGAAGACAGGGGCAAGGAACACAGTACCGGTTCATGACAGCGTCAGCGACCCGTATGAAAATCTGGAAGATCTACTGCCGATTGTGGATGGGAAAGCTCAGAGCAAACGAAGACCTCGGGACGACATCACGCTAGAGGAACGCTTGGGACTATGAATGAGGAAACAAGTGGAACGCAATGGAAATCACACGAGGGAAGCACTGTTGCTGTATCGCGTCGGCGCATTCCAGCGTTACTCTCCTCGATCAGTATGCGAATGGCTCAGGAATTGGAACAAATCCCTGTGGTAATAGTTGGGATGCCAGGATGCTGGAGGGCCGTCCTGGCACAATAGGCTTTTTGTTGCCCAATACGCCATGAACCTCGCTTCCTATTCCATGTCGCAAGTGAACCATGGCTTTGGAGAGGCCGCATATTTGCAGTCACCGGTTCGAGATACCAGGCGAATATCTCCAAGGAAGACTTCTCGTTTGAATCAGGAGTGCCTAATGTTCATCCCACCAAGAGAAACAGTCTCGAGCTTTCAACAACAGTGGCAACGGTCACCATGAAGTCAACCTGTAAGACAACTGTACTAAAATGTAACAACAAGTAAAACATGTATTGTATGTATCTTGAGACTCATTAATGAAGCATCAACGAAAGGAAATCTAAAAGCCAAGTCCTTCCAGTCTGTAAAAAACGATTTGGTATCTCGCAAAATTGTCCTTATCCTTTTCTCTCCGTGCAAAACCCCCAAACCAAAATATCCCAAACTCCAGAGAACAAACCTGAAAAAGCAAACGAACCAAAAGGAGAACCAACCGACTAAATCATACATACACTTCAAACCCCTTTCCCATTTGACTTAACCATAGTAAGCCCGATGCGCAGCCGTAACACTGCGATGATGTTCGACGGCCCTCTTTTTAATCGCCCTCGCCATCTTCTTCACATGCCCGTCCCCCTTTTCCATAGCCTCAACCTCCACAACCGGCCCTTCCTTCTTATCCTCAAAGCTCACACGCGGACTCCCAACCACCGTGGACGCAGAGGAGCGAACCGAAGAAGCAGAATGCTCCCTCACCATTCCACCGGAGTAGTAAGTAGCGTACGCCGCGTTGACGCTCTCGTGGTGCTCCTTGGCGTGCTTCTTGATGGAGGACCAGGTCTTGGAGAGGGTGGAGGTGGAAGAGCTGGTAGAGGTGGTGCGTTGCGAGTCCATTGAGGGACGTGTGATATTGGTGGTGTTGTGGATTCCGGGGGAGTAGGTTGCGACGAAGGCGGCGTTGACGGAGTCGTGGTGCTCCTTTGCGTGGGCGGCGATGGTTTTAAGGAGGCTTTGGGCGGGCATTGCTTTTGGTTTGGTAGGGATTTTGATGTTGGCGGGGGTTATGGTTGTTTTTGTCGGTGATGGTTATTTGGTTTGTTCGAGTGTTTATATCTTGCAGAAAGAAGCTTTTTTTAAATTGATGTGGAGAGTATTTGAAGTATTCGAGGTTTGATCAGATTTTTGCCTTCTCAATTGCTTGTTGGTGTTCTGTTTGATGATGATGATATCCTCGTTCACCTTCCCTTCATCCTCCCTTTATACTCCTTCAACATGACGCCTATTCATAATCATGTAATCACCTCATTCACACCAATATGCACGATGACACCCCCAGTCCCCCTAGAAAACATTACTCATACACCAAAACCAGTGCGAACAAAACGCCAGAAAACGCCCTTCCAAGGACAACGACAGTGCTGACAAAACCCACAATAAATCAAACCAATCATAGCGTGTCAGCTGTCGAAACCGAATCAAATCTGATTGGTGCAAAGCCTTGAAAAGAATGACAAACATTCGCGCGATTTCTAAGCGTTGCTCATTTAGGTCTAGCGGGATCGTTCCTGAATGCGGACGCAATCCGCGCCCTTTGGTCTTTTAGTTTGACATGCTGAGGTCCTGTGATGTGAGTAATACCAGCGCAATGAAAAACTAGTTTACAGAAACGTCAATGCTTCATACGAGGCATCCGAAGGCTCATTCCGTTAAAGCTTGCGAAGACTGAAGGTCGGAGCTACAGTTTGGTCCAAGTGTATTGTGCGCTAGATGCTTCCATGTCATGTTTAAGGCGTGTTTGTTGCGTGTCACTGTGGAGAATTGACATTGCAATTTGCGGTCTAAGTGACCTCCTACAGTTTGTGACAATCTACACGAGTGCGGCAGGAACAGAGCAAACCTGCTGCGAGTGCCTTCAGTGAGGGCGCAGAACGCGACCCGGCTTGAAATAACTAAAAACAGAACCGCCACACGGCACATTTTTGCTCTCAGCGCCTCCTGTCGCTCAAACTACTTGGACCTCGTATCCTCACCCGAATGCACATATCGCTCCCGACAACTCAAAACCTCAAATCAGTGTCCAGCCTCAAGATTTCACGCTATTGCGATGGCCACAGTCATTGGCTTCTTCGTTACGTTGACAGAGTGCTTCTCATCTCAACCATTATAGTCCGATACCGATACGCCTCAGCAAGTCTTATCCTGTCTAGCCCTCGGATTCAATCCCGCAGCCTGATACACCTCCAGCGCCCGTCAATCTAGCCTTCTCCATGATTTCCTCGTGGCCTAAGGTTTTACGACAATTTATATCCGTCAAGTCACCCTTTTTGGATCCCTTTCAGCTTGTGGCTTGGCTGGACCCGAAAATCCGATATGGACGTGCAGAATCCGATAAACTTCATTACTAGGCTATACGAGGAGCTGAGCGCGTCGCGGCCATCCGACGACAAGGCTGAAATTTGCATTCTCAACTCCACTATGCGTGAGGGAGTACTTAATGATGGGTTCCCACATACTGTGCCGAATCCTCGCCGCCCGTCATGTCCTCGGGGAAGGGTCCGTTGCGACCGAACTCATGGTTAATCTTTGTGCTGTTCGGGGTCGCAGCCATCACAGCGGCTGCACCCACTGAAGCGAAAGAAAATATAACCGTCACCCTGCCGGAAGGTACCACTCAGTACGGGGATACGGAGCTGATTTGTACGCCAACCAAACCAAAGGACATTGCACTCTTCTTCCTCGTGAATTATGTCACGCACGCCCTGACGACCGTTGTTCTACCTGGAGAGGGCTGGGAATCGTATTTGACGAACGCGCTGGCATCGCTCCTGTTTCCCGGTTTTGGGGCCTACCGTGGGCTACGCGCCATCTTTGTCGGGTGGGCTACTGTTCGTAAGCGGTTCAGATCAGAGCCTTGGGAACAAGGCGAGACAATCCATTTGCACAAAAATAAAGCTAGGAGGAATCGCGACTTGCAGAAGGCAAGACGAGCAGGCGCGCTGTGCATGATTGTGAGATCGGCGGACTGGACTCCCCAGCATGGAGACGAAATTGCCCAAAATGTCCTACTCGAAGAAGGTTCGGGGACGCAGGCAAAAAAGACAGTAAACAGCAAGAAAGAGGCAAGAGTTACAGAGAGAGACATGGGCACGGCAGCTCCCGACGACGGCCAGTCCCTTCTCGGTACAACGGCAGATATCGAAATGCGATCGATCCACAATGAAGCCCTATCGTCTGCTATTCAGGTCAACACATATCCGACACCATGGACCTATTGTCGCAAGTCACGTCCGGATTCTGTTGGCTCGCGGACGATTCGATGCGCGCCAGCTGAGCTCGCACCTGGATATTCCATCATCATGCTTCCGTCCTGCACACCGGTTCGGAACCTGATTGACGACGACGCCATCGATAGGATAAACTGCCAATATGACACCATGCGGGGTTTGGTGGCTCTCGTTCAGGCTCTACTCGCGATTCGGACCCTGTACCAGACTCGCGGCAACCAAATTGAAAAGTATGGGTTTAGCGCGTTTGGTCTTACCGTTGCGCCCTATGCGATTATGAGCCTGGTTAATCTGCTTGGGGCGCTAAGCAGGCCGGAATATGATGCTGTGTATCTGGTGGGATCGCCTGTCATGGTCGAAGAACGGAGAAGAAAGGGGCTAGACGGGTACTACGAAGGCGTTGTTGGCGAAGTGTTCGAAGCGGATACCGACCGCAACGATGCCTTTGCGGATAACGCTATCGAGCCCACCGCTCAGTTTATCAAGAGCCCGGTGCAGTTCATCACAATCGACAAGGAGCTCTACGTGCGCTTCCCAGGCCGAGCCGTCGCATCCTCGCGGCACGGTAGGTCCGAAGACACGCTTATCAAAGTGTTTCTACCCGCGACGTCATCCACCTCACCTGGAGTAGCAAATCTACATGTTCCGAATGCCTCTCCGTTCTCCTATAATCGAGCGGACAAGAGCCCGCTGACCGAGTCCCTCCCATCGCCCGCAAACCTTGACATCACCAAATGGCCAAGCAAGCTGCTCCCGCGCAGTACGCGTTACATCAAGCGGAGCCGCTACTTTGCCTTTCTCATCTCGCTCACGCCCATCATCCTCATCCAGGTGCTATCGAGATTTCGAGCAGGCTCGAGCACCGTGACTCAGCAAGCTATAACAATGTTGTGGCTGGCATGGGGTAGCGCGATTGGTTTCCTCGTTGCAAAGTACGAGAAGAGGGACACGATTGGGGAGAAGGTGGACGGCGTGACTCAGGTTTGGAGCGTGCTGTTGAAGGCTTTTGGCTTTGTGGTGTTGGGCGCGCCCGCCATAGCGGGTTGGGTTGTTGTGGCCAAGATGCTGAAAGAGTATGGGAGATGTGTGAAGCTGCCTGGTTGAGAAAGCATTTACCAGTATTTATACAGCACGATAGGAATTTCAAGCTGATTTAGACCTACGTTTTCGCCATTTGATTGGGAGATACTGAACCACCATGGGCTGTATCAGCGGCTCACGTGTACGCCGTCAATGAAAATGTCGGCTCTCTCGTTATAGACACAGAGATGACTAGCTATAGGCGCGCTCTCTTGCGTCGGGTGGATGTAATACCAAACTATATCTCAATAATTCTTACCAGTTATGAAGGCATGGTAGTAGTTCGCCGTTCCTTTGTACGGACACTTGGTTTCTGTCTCGTTTTTCTTCAGATACTCCCACTTGACGCTTGATGACGGCAGGTAATAGCGCGTCCGTATTTATAGTCAGAGTTTGTTCTTAATGTGGAGAGTGAGATGTCGGGGGTGGGGCATGGATGAGTTAGTTGTGCTGAGGTTGTAAGCACTTGAGGTCTTCCATCAAGATGATGTGGTGGGTGGAGGGATGGACGTCATGTCATCTTTATCATATCCTGTTTTGGGCAGTAGATAATTTGTGCATTTTGAATGGCTCGATTGTTTCAAAACGTTTCTCGAATTAAGCCATAGTTGTGTGTTGTCTTGAATGAGAAATACACTGATGAACGAATATGAGGACCCAATGAGGATGCCCTGATTCAAGCAAACCGAATCCCAAAGATAATGCTACAAACCACCAATACGGTGCAACAGAGTACTATCCTACTGACTCCACCTCATGAAGCCAAATGCCGCATTGAGTAGCACCCCCATGGCAACCGCCAACTGCCGTCGCCTGGGCCATATCCCCTCCTCCCTGAAACCCCAAACCAACCCTCCAAGCGGCCAAAAGAACCCAGTCAGATAACCCCACAGCATATCATCTAAACCACCTTCTTCTACCGCAAAGCCCGCGCCCCAACCCGCTTCACCTCCCTCGCCCGTCAACCCGGGGGAAGGATCTGTAGCTGTTGAGTCAAGCCACCGGTCTTCCAGCGCGCGCATCTCGGTCGCAGAAGGCATGGTATCGGGCGTATGTGTGTACGACAGATTGGTCTGGAAGTGAGAGCGTAGTGAGGCTACTTCCTGGGGAGTGAAGCCCGAGGATAGAAGACGGTCGAAGCCTTGAGGCTCGGGGGCAGTCCCTGTAGCAGCGGAGGATCTCCGTCGCTTGGTGCCATCGCGACTAGCTGAAGTGTTGCCTCTCGGACGCTGCGTCGAGGCGGACTGAAATTGCGATCGAAGCGATGTCTCGGTGGTTTGCGCGAGAGTAGCCTCTGAGGCTAGTTCCGAGGGCGTGAGCGCGTCCCCTAGAGAGCAATGTATGTAGTACTTTTTGGCCTGGGGAGGTATGTCTGCCCTGACTGGCTCTGGCGCACTGTTTTGTACGGGCTCCTTTCCCTTGCCTTTGTTACCTGGACCATATTCATTGTACGTCCCATCTCGTGGCGGAGGCGGAGGCGGAGGTAGCCGTAGAGATATGGATAGCGGCGTGGCATCTGACAGTACTTTGCCAGCATAAATCAAACGCAAACGTGCCGCCGCATTGTTGAAAGGTAGATGAGGCCGAATTAGCTGTTTTAGTGAAAGGGTTGTTGCAATGCTTGGTAAGGGAATCGCGAGCGGCAGGTCAGGTATAGATGTCGTAAAACGTATGATGAGATAAATGAGTTGCTCCGGGAGAGCAGCGGTGGTAGCCATGGCAGCGCAAGGCGGAGGTAGAACGAGTAGTCAGGGCGGGTGTAGTTTTTGCTTCGAAAATCATGTATCGAGAACTAAGCATGTGTCCAGTATCATTGTCTCGGTAATTCGAATGACATTTCAATATGCCGTTCAATAACGTCGTTGGCTACCTAAGTATTGCGCGTTGTCGCGAGAGCTCATGTTGGTACTCCGCACGGGGTTGCATGGTCTTGGCATTGCTAGTCGTCATCATATCTACGGAACACCCATTAGTAATGTCCTCCTTTGACGATACAGTGCGAAGTCCAAGTTGACGCCCAATTGCAATCTTCCAAAATCCGAAGATTGCAATACCCCTAGAACTTGATAATGGCCATCACGCACATAGTCCTCTTCGGATGGAAAGATTCGGCGACGCAAGAGCAAATCGATGAGGTCCGCAAATATTCTACATTATTGTACATCGTTCAAGGATTAGTCTTAAAAATAAAAGCAGGCATGCAAACGTATGATGGCTCTTTCAGAAAAATGCGTTCACCCAACCTCCAGCAGACCCTATATCAAATCCTTCAAGGGTGGCAAAAACAACAGCCCCGAAGGCCATGCGGTAAATACAGGTCATCTATAAATGTACAAGCATCTCTTCTAACAAACGCCAGGCCCCCCATACGCACGGTTTCATAGTGGAGTTCGAGAGCGAGGAAGATCGAGACTACTATCTGAACAAAGATCCAGAGCACCTCGCGTTCATCAAATTCGCAAGCGAATTAATAAGTGCGGTCAAAGTATTGGACTTTGAACCGGGCAAGTTTTGAGGGTCTGGTGGTTTGCCGAATAGATGCGACCATGACGAGGTGTAACGCCAATTCATGCTATGCTCCGCCAAGCGGGCACGTATGTCATATAAATGTAAAGAGGAAATAGAACTATGCGACGCTGAAGGATTCCCCGCAACCGCACTGTTCAGCTGTGAAAGAATTAGCGACATCGCAGGGTTAGAGGGGTAGCGCGGCTCACTGATGTTGGGGTTTTTGAATACAAAGCGCTGGTTGAGTTTGTCCTCCAGCCAGTCCATCTCGCTCCCGATAATGTTCAATAGTGCCTTGTTGTCGATCAAAACCTTGACGCCATCCTGCTCGACCTGCTCATCCAACATGGATGGCTTGTCTACATACTCGAGATGGTATGCTAAACCAGAACATCCCTTTGCTTTCGTGCCAATTCGAATGAGCTTCGGCTCGGGCTGGTTGAGCAGTTCCCGTAAATGCGACACCGCGGACTGTGAAAGTTTTATGGTTGCTTTTCGAGCACCGAAGTTGTACCTTCGCGGCCTGAGAGGCTTGCTGGTCTGAACAGGTTGAGGCTTCTGCGCCTCGCCTTCGGGTATGCTAATGCTGGAGCGCTCTTTTTTTGTAGCCGTATCTAGCTGTTCCGACGCTGTGCGAGGTGGGTTTGCGTCGTTGACCTCGGGTTGGAGACCGGCTATTGAAGTGTCGGGTACCCCGAAATTTCGTGGCGGCGGTTCAGGGTGTAGAGTCTGAGCGTGGTGCACACTAGCGGTCTGTAGTTGCCTTTTGGACGAGGCTCGATGCGGCGTGAAGCTCGAGAACGGTCGTGAGCACTGTGGACATCGGCGGGGAGCTGTCGGTGTTGGGGCGAATCTCGTCAGCGAGGCGGGTTTGGAGCGCGCGAGTAGAACATTTGCTGTCCGTGAGAAAGACATGGTCGGCCAGGCATAAGTAACTCAGAAACGATGACTGGTTACCAATACAAGTGAGCGCCGAGGTGTCGCTGGAGAGATGGCGAATATGTGGGGATGGAAGTTGTTTCTAGGAATTGACTTGGTGCTATGTCATCTGCACGGAAGATCCCGGCGCGATGACTCGATTGGTAATCCGTTTTTCTGATTGGCTGAACAATTTGCACCTCGGAACATCGGAATACTCGGAAGAAAATCAAAGGTCACAGAAAACGTAGTGTTGTTTGTTTATATTAACTTATTATTGTTTCGTACTTGATTAGTTAACTGCCTTGTCAAACACATTTACACTGTACGTGTTGGCACATCACCAGATTTCCGTCACGCGCACTCCGTACTCTTCTTATGATCCCATTCCCTTGAAGATTCGTATGTACGATCAAAGCTCTAAGGCCTCATCCCCCTTTTCCAAGCTCAGCGGCCCCCTTTTGACCATAAGCGTCATTACCTCATAAAGAGTATCCTGGACACTTTAGCAGATGAAGGATTGACAATATGGGCAAACATACAGCAGCCGCCATGGTAGTTAGCTCAGCATTCGTGTCGTAGGCTGGTGCAACCTCCACTATATCAGCAGCGATGAAGTTCATCCCGTCTAAACCACGGATGATAGTTCTCAACTCTCGTGTGGTCCATCCGCCGGTTTCAGGAGTACCAGTGGCGGGCGCGACTAGTTGTTTGAGGTCAGCGCTGCGACAGTCTTCTACTCACTTCGACTTACAAGCTGGATCGAGCGTATCAATGTCGATGCTGAGGTACACTGGCCTCTCTGTACCGATTCGATCCCTAATCTTTTTAATAATGCCCTCCGTGCCTATCTTGTCAATCTCTCTCGCTTCTACAATCTCGAATCCACAGTACCCATCATTTTCATAGTCAGAAGGCCCAGAGAGTGTCGTACGAATACCGGCGTGAATGTTGGAGTCATTGGCAAGCAGGCCTTCTTGTGAAGCATGGAAGAAGTAGGTACCATGATTTATGCTGGCTTGTTCACTGGGAGATCCACCGAAGACTTTGGGTCTCCAGGTGTCAAGATGAGAATCGAAGTGGATGACACTCACGGGACCATATTCGCTGCACGCCATCAGCAATCTACATCCATCCTACTTATTCTCCACTTACCGATTGATAGAACGAAGCAAAGGAAGCGTAATGGTGTGATCGCCTCCCAGTGTGATCAAACGCGGCAATGTTCGACCCTTCTTTGAATATCCCCGAGCCAACGCGTTGGTCGCGGGCTTGCGAGAGAGAAGCAGATTGTGCCCTTCCTCAATTTGCTTGAGAGCATACGCATTGTCGTAGCTATTACTATCAGCTCACATGGCTACATTTGGAGCATGGATAACTCACGAAGTAACAGGAATGTCTCCACAATCCAGGATCTTGGCCCATGAGTTGAATGGATTGGCATCAAGAGGTACGTTGTAACCACCACTAAATCCGACCCTTCGTGAGCCTTTATGCTCACAAGGAAGTGGAAGTAAGCAGACGATTGCTGCGGTAGAGACATACTAGAGATTAAGGCGGCGCGAACCTTGTCTAATTCCGCTAGGTCCGAAACGAGCGCCTGGACGGTACGAAGTTCCGGTATCAAATGGAGCACCTGCGCGTCTCAGCTATGCATATTGGAATCTTCTTTGTGGAATTTACCAATGAATGCTATGTCATACGGCACACTATGGCTTGACAGACAGGGGTGGTATTTGATGCGACCGAAAGTTGAGATCCCAGAGAACACCGAATCCGCCTGTAAATAAGTTAATGACCGAGGGGCCTTCTCACTACTGCACTGACGAACCTGGGTACCACCATCGCCTGGTAGTGTATTGTACCACAAATCTTGGAGTGGACCAGAGATTGGGGCTTGGTCATGGTCACCATGACCGGCCACGAGAGGTGCCAAGCTAAAGAAAGCAGTGAGGAGCTTCATGGTTGTTGCAGAGATGAAAGACGATGTAAGTCGATTGGAGTTTTTGGGGAAGCTGCAGTTATATTGATCTCTAGTCCAGACCTGCCTCTACGACGATACGGAAACTTCCGACGTCATTCGGTCCTACCTCTGTTACGAAAACCGACCTCATCGCTTTTTTGATGCATAAGTCGTCTTATTCGTCGTCAAGAGCAATGTGATTAGCCCCTCGTCCCGTAGATAACGAGTACTGTCCATCGACCATCTCCGCATACGTCAATCCTGCACGAAACGCCCTCGAGTACCTTCAAGCGGCTAGACTTCCCCTCTTCTACCCCCATTCCCTCGGGGTATATGAACATCCTATCAGCTTCGTGCAGACATATGGACCAACGACAAGTTAGTGGTTGATGTAGAACCCCGCCAAACTACGACCGGCACTAGGCGTCCACGAGGGCGCAATTGGCCAATGGAAAGTTTGCAGGAAGTTTTGTAGCAACGGATTCAACATCTTTAACCGGATATATATGCGATCTTATCTTCGGTTTCGTGGAAAAGGGAGCGATGCGCATGGATCGAAGAGCATGCAGCTTACGACCATGGAACCATGGAACCCTTCCTATTCACTTATCGCTGACAACGCACCGTGGCAATCTATTTCTAATTCAATTGAGTCATCATGTTGGCCATTGGCGAGAAGCTTTCTCGGTGGAAGGATGGCTTTCAGCTCCAATGAGACAGTAGAGCACGCGATATCTCCACAGTTACTCAACCTGTACGGTATCACTCTGCTCAGCGAATGAAGGCAATTACCGAACTTCTTCCCGCCACAGATTGATCGTAACAAGGGAATTTTCCAAGGGAAAAATATGGGTGGAAGAAAAGCTTGCCCGGGTGTCATGGAAGTATGATTGTGGTTAGAGAGGTGAGGTCTCGGTCGAAAATTCGCTTAACCCAAAACGGGCAACACCAGACATCGACTGCATACGCCTATGTAGACCATGCATTCATCTATCCGCGCCTTCATTTCTAACAAAAATTACTAAAGCCTTATGATTCACGTCTCAGCAGGTCTTGCAGAGAGTGGACCGCCACCATCTGCCATGTATCCATCTGCTCCACCCAGCTCAGCCCTCTCCTCCGGATCCATCCTATCGAACGCCTTTTTGACCTGGAACTCCCAGTCACTCCACGCAACAATACCCCATTCAGCAAATCCAACAAGATAGAGTGCAATGCATTGCCCTACCCAGAGCCCTGCCAGACCCCAACCGTGGAATGCCAGCCATATACCGAGCGGCAATGCACCGCAATAGTAACTCACAATATTCACCATGGCTCCGATATGCTGCCGACCCATCCCCCTCAGTGCACCCCCACAGCTTCCGTTCAAGCCGTCTGCAATCTGGAATAGCGCCACGTAGGGCATCACCTCAGCGGTGAGTCTGATAACGTCCACGTCATCGTTGAAGATCTTGGCATACGAGTCTTTGACGCCCGTGAGGATTGCGAGTACGATCCCGCCAAAAACCATGCTCAGAACAGCAGCCGTATTGGCTGCCCTGGCTGCTCCCCTAGAATCGCGCGCCCCAAGAAGGTTTCCAACCCTTGAGCTAGTGGCTACACCTACGCCAAACGGGATCGTATTCATAACCTGGTCCGTAGTCATGATAACGCTCTGTGCCGCAAGTGGAATCGTGCCCAGTTTCCCCGCTGCAAGTGCCACAATCTCAAAGGCCCACCATTCAGTGCCGACATGTATCACCCCCAGGAAGGCTAGTCGGGAAAATACCCCCATGTTTTGTAGGCACTGGCGACTCCAGCCGCCCCAACAGTCCCATCCGTCCACAAAACGTGCGTAAGCGAGGAGAAGTAGGAAAGAGATCCAGTAGGCAATTCCGGTAGCTAATGGCGCACCGAGGAGACCCATTTTGAATGTGTAAACGAAAAGGTAGTTCAGAGCTGCACTCAACGGTGAGGTGATGAGCAGGACGTATGTGCCTGGTCTCATAATTTCTAAGAACATTAGCATGCGTTGACGGTGGGTGAAAATTTTCGACGTACCTTGCGCCTGCAAATACTTCTTTAGCGCCTCGAAATAAATGTACCCAAGTCCACCGGGCACAAGTACCGACAGAAATATCGCCGAATCCCTTGCGATATACTCCTCCTGACCCAGCGCTCTGAACAATGGCGCCGAACAAACCCAAAGCACCGCAACTGGTACATAGAACGCGGTAAGCACCACAAAAGAACGCTGCAAAATAATTCCCAAATCATGCCGATTCTTGCTGCCGGTAAAACTGGCGGACGCGAGGGTGTCAATGGCAGTTGTTCCACCCAGAGCGATGAGCCAACCCGTCGCCATGGCGAACATGTAAGAGAAGGCAGCAGTTGCGAGGGCTTCGGGGGAGAGGCGGCCGACTATTAGAACGGAGATTGTTTGAAGCGAGTTTTGAAGGGCATAGGCAAGGACAACGGGGATGGAGCCGCGGAAGAGAATCCAGAATTCTTGAAGGATGGTGTGGATTGAGGACTCATGATATTCATCGACTGTAGTCACAGAGTCAGATTCCGAGTGGCTGAGGAGACTCGTTGTTTCGTCCGGTGCTGTTGAATTGTTTTTGTGTTCATTTTGGAAAAATTCTCGGAACCAAGTTAATGAATTGGGGGTTTGTTTTCCCATGATGATGAATTTCTTTTCCTGGTTGTGAACAGAGTGGTCGTTAATTGAATCCTCGGTGACCAGATATATATGAAAACGCTGAACATCAGGAAGACGAGAAAAATTGGTGCACCATTTTTGCTAGTCCTCCCGCCCAAAAAAGGAAGCTAAACCGCAGCCTATGCATATTTTTCAGCTTACCGGAAAAAGTATGGGTCTGGGGGTGCATACTTAGAGTGGGGGTTATACACAATGGCCCACTCCATGCGGGTTTAACATTTCAACGGCCAGGGGTGACATGCAGATCGTACATGCCCGCTGGCATTTTCACTACGGTCGATTTCCGTCCGGGAATGATCTCATAGATAATGCACTCTTGTCAAGGTTCACGTTTGACCTAAAATTATTGGTAAAGATCCTGCGTGTCACACACACACACATGGGCACGTACAGTCATCGAGAATCAGTTGTAGCTGTCACGTGACTTGAGTCAGCCGCATCATTCATGCGCACATGTACATAGTATCTTTCCGAACAAGCAATGCAAATCTTCAAATTGTCTTATATTGAATGATGGCTTCTATCCGTAATGAGCATTCTATGACTTCGTCACTAACCTGGGGTCAACGTGGCTTCAGCGAAAATAGACGCCGGAGACTGCTGTATCATCGCGGAATTGTCCAGACAAGAGTAATCTTTTGGTACTTGATAGGATTTCTCTTCTCCAATTAATGGATAAATGTGATGCACTTGTACAATCGCACTTAGACGCTCGTGCCTTACGCCGTACTCTCTAAACATCTGGGAAAGCGACGACAGCCGCATTCTCGTATTCAGCTCCAAGAACCCCCGTGGGTCTGCATAGCTGGGGGGACCTGCTCATAATATTTAGAAATGTGTTTATAGGAGAGCCAACATTTTCGACACCTGTAATTATACTTGTCATATTTTCTAAATCCTTAATAGTGGCTGTTAAAAGTACTAGGCTAAAATATATATAAATAGGGAAAGTAAGTAGAGAGGCAGACGTAGGTTAGTATTGTAATAAAGAGTAATCGCTGTCCTCTAGCTCTTACTCTAGGGCAACTACTTATATCTTAGGCCTTATTACCTAATCCTAAGCTAATCTAAGCTAAAGTAGGCCTATATAGCCTACAGCTTAATATTATTCTTTTTCTAGGGACTTATTATCCTAATAAAGGTGCACCTAGCTATTCCTATAATAAACTAGTTTAGCGTAGTAAGTCCTTTAAAAAGTAAAAGTAAAGGTAAAAAGTATAGGGTAAAGGCTACTTAGTTATTTAGGCTAGCCTAGCGCTAGCACTAGGGCTAGCTAGAAAAACCTTTTCCTAGTCGCTAGCTAAGCCTATAAATAAGCTCTTTTTTTACCTTTTTTTTTTTTTTTTTTAGCTTACCCCTACTATAGTAAAATATATATACCTTTTTTAGCCTAATTAACCTTCTTTTTAAATTTTTTTAGAAATTTTAAGAAAGTAGAAATTAGCGTAAATTATCCTAGTTTAGCATAGTCTATAATTAACTACTTTTAATAGCTTAATTCTTCCCTAATAACGCCCTTTTAAGTATATTTTTCTCTAATTCCCCTACGCTTTACCTTTTTAGGCCTTAATAAATCTAGACGTACCTTTTTAGGCTTCTTTTTCTACGTAGAAACCTAATATAAAATAAGTAGGGCTAAATTAGCATAAATTAGCTCTAAATATACTATATTTATAATAAAAGACCTTTAATAGAAAGAATATAATAAGAAAGAAATTAATACGCGTATATAGTGTTTTTACTACTTTAATAGGTTTGTAAAAATTTAATATAATAAAAAAAAGGTAAAAGAGTTCTACTACTACTTTCCCCCCTAAAATTTAGATAAATAGTTTATTTTTAAAATTAAAAAAAAGGATAAATTAATTTATTAGGCCTTTTAATATAAGTATTACTTTAGCTTAAATTAAGATTACTTTACTATACGTATATAATAGATATTAACGCAAATTAGGCTAATCTAGTATAATAGTGCCCTAAAAACTATAAAAAGTTAATAAATTTTATTACTAAGTCTATCTTTACTATTAAGAAGCTAGATAATAATAGTTTTTACGTTTCTAATAATAAAATAGATAAAGCGCGTAAAATAATCTAAAAGAAGGCCTTTTTTATACTTACTAACCTTAGGAGGTAGAAATTAGTATACTTTAACCTATATTAGCGCAACTAATAGTATTCTATAGTTAATTTTAACCTTATACTAATTATATATCTTTTTATAATAGAAAAAAAAAGAATAGCTTCTATAGCACTAAATCTAGCATTTTTGCAAAAAGTTAAGACTAATCTAAAGTAGCTATTTATAAAAAGACCTTAAAGTTCTAAAAGCAGCTTAAACTAAATTCTAAGAAAAAAGATTTAAATAATAAGCTTTCTAATACTCTTAAAAAGAGCGTAAATAGTAATAATAAACTATATTAGTATAGATTAATGCTAATAGGCTTATATAGAAGTGTATAAAAGTTTATAGTACTAGTAAGTCTATTAAAGATACAGCTAGTAATAGAAAGAAAAAAGCTAAGGCGGCTTAGGCTAAGGCAGCCTATAGTAGTAGTAAAAAGTATAAAGTATTTAGAACTATAAAAACTATAGCTTTAAAGCGTAGTTATAGGAGTTAATAAAATAAAGTAATATAATCTAGACTATATTAGTATAAAATAGCGCGTATAGTAAGTATTTAAAGAGTTTAAAAATATATTTTTTTAGCTTTAGCTAATAAAAATACCTTTTATATAAAAAAAAAAAGTTTTTAGTCTAGCTTATAGGCTTTCTATAAAAAAATATATAGGTTAAGATTCTTTTATAAAATTTTTTTTATAATTTTTTTTATAAAAATTTTTTAGAAAAAATATTAGGAAAACTCTATCCTAAAATTTTTTTTTAGTAAATTTTCTAAGTCTAAACTTAGGTCCTAGCTTAGTATCTCTTACTCCTATCCTTTAATTTTTAGGTTAAAGCCTATAGTTTTACCTATAATTAAAGAAGACTAAAGATAAAAAGGTATTTCTATTTTTTTTTAATCCTAAAAAGGTTAAACTTAGTAACTATTTTTTAGCTTTAGTTTTTTTTTTAGGATCTAGGTTAGGTTTTACTTAAGTAGAGTAAACTAGGCTAAATTAGCGTAGTTTATGTAGAATTACCTATTTTCTAGCTCTAATTAAAGGTTTAAATATTATATTTCTAAGCGCTATTAAATACCTATTAGTAAAAAACCTAATAGAAAAATAACTTAAGTAAAAGTAGCTTAGTAAACTTTTACTTATTCTTTATAAGGCTCTATTCTAGCCTAAACTAAGCTATATTAGTGCTACTTTATAACGCTTTTAGAATTTTTTTTATCTAGTCTAGAAAGGGTATATAAATATTTTTTTTTTTTTTCTTCTTTTACTAATAGGTAAAAGGTTTAGCCTTTCTATCTAGAGCTTTTTAGGTAGAAATAATAAAAGTTAAGATGTGCTAGTATTTAAATAGAACTTAAGGTAGGTTTATAGTTTTTTTTTATATTTTTTTTTTTTTAGGCTTCTTATCTTTAAGAAGTAGTTACTTAAAACTAGTTACTAGTCTTTAGTAGGTTCTAGCCTACCCTAGTTTTAGTTAAGATAGGTTAGTATAAATTAGGCTACTTAGGAGTAAGCTAACTTCTTTTTAGCTATTTTAGCTAGTTTTTTTTTAGCTTTCTTTTTTTTAGTATAGGTTTTTTATAAGCCTTTTAAGGTGTTACTACTTATATAGGCTGCTAGCTTCTAGGTGTTTTTATTTTTTTTATAGCTTTTTTACCTAATAAAGTATTCCTACTTACCTTAACTATTTTTCTTTCTATTTATAATTTTATTAACTTTAAATATATTATTTCCTATTCTTTTTAAAATATTCTTAATTAAATTTTAGGGTTATAGAATTAAGCCTTTAAAACTATATAGCTCTAATAGTAACGTATAGAAGACTAAATAGATATTTTTTAGCCTAGGCATCTCTACTCTAAAGGTAGTTACGCTAATTTAGTTTAATATAGTTTTTAGTTTAATATATTTCTAATTAAGTTTCTTTTTTAGATAAATAAAATAAATATAGTAGGTAGATAGTAAAACTTAGTCTCTTTTTTTAAAAGGCAGAGATAGTCTCTACTTATTATAGTACCTACACTAGTACTTATTTACTACTATAATTTTTTTTTTATACTTTTTTTATAAGGCTACTACTTATTTAGCTAATCCTTTTTTTAAGGGTGCTATTAAGCTAATTAGAGCCTTTTTAGGCTAATTTATACTTTAGGGGTTTAAACTATAGTAGGATTTAAAAAGTATTAGTTCTATAGTTGTATATTTACTATTATTATACGTAAACTCTACTATTAGTAACTATAACGCCTAATTATTTTGTTCTAACGTATAAAAGTACCTTAGGTACTACTCTAGGGTTTAGTTCTACCTTTTAGTCTAACTATTTATCTATAGGTAATAAGTAAAAGTAAGAATCCTTTTTATATTTAAATAGTAGTTAAATATTTTTTAGTACTTACTATTTATTAGAGGGCCTCTATCTAAAATTACCTGCTATAGTACCTTATAAAAGTAAATAATTTTACGTACCTAGGCTTCTACTAGGTTAGTCCCCTTCTAATTAGCTTTTATTAAAATATAGTAGGCTATTTTAGTAAGCCTATTTATAATAATAAGTATTACATTAAATACTACGCTATATAACTTACTAAAAAAAAATTCTATAATAAAGTTTATTATTACTTTTTTCTATACTTTAGTTAGTAATTTAAGTAGCTATAGCTTACTATATAGTGCGTATCTAGTAGCTTTTACTTAATAGTAGCGTAAATAGTTTTTATAGTAGTTAGTAATCTTTTTTAATATTTTTTTCTACTAATATTACTTTCTTATTTTCTCCTTTATCTTTATATAGCTAAAATAGCTTCTAAGTAGGCTACTATAGCACTCTTCAAGTGCTTTTACCTTTTCTTTAAGTAATATAAAAATTACTAACTTATATTAAGCTTAGTTAAGGTTATTTAGGTTAATTTACTCTAAATTATTCTAATTAGTATTAGATTTATTAAAAAACGCTTCTAAGTTAGTTTTAGTTTCTACTTTATCTTTTAGGTTTTTTAGCTTAGAAGAAGTGGCCTATTCTACTATAAAGAATTCTTTAATTACTCTTTTTTTACCTTCTACTACCTATATTAGGTTATTTTTTTTTAGTTTTAGGATAGTAGTAACTAAAGGTCTTTTTTTAGTTATTTTACTTAGTAAGTTTCTTAAAGGCTATATAAAAGCCTTATTATACTTCTAAGTAGGTTTTTTTATCTTAGCTATATAATTTAGGCGTTAAAATAACCTATCTATAAGATTTATAGCCCCTAGACGGTGTGTTAGAATAAAGTTATACTTTAATAGTATTAAATATAACTAAACTTAGTAGTAATTTAAAACTTTAGTCTTTATAAACTATTTTAGGTTTATATAGTCTAATAAGACTTTAAAGAAGATACTATTAAGGTAATATTACTAATACTTTAAACTTTTTATAATTATAAGTAGTTCCTAGTTATGCGTATTATAGTTATATTCCGCCTAGATTAACTTTTATAAAAAGAAGTTAATTAGCCTCTATTAGGCTGGACCGTTAGGTTTTAGCACTAATTAGCTTAAAATACCTGCTATAGCTCTACCTAAAGCGTTAATCTCTATATATATCTCTTTTTTATACTTAAAATACGCTAGAATTAGTGCGTCTATAAATAATTTTTTTAAAATCTTAAAGGCTTTTTTTACTTTTTAACTAATTTTAATTATTTAACTTTTTTCCCTCTTTTATGCAGGCCTACCTTAGGCCGTATTTAGCCCTTTTTAGGTTAATTTTATAAGAAAAAGCGTAATTTAGGAAAAACTATAGATAAATTAATAGTAGTAGTTTATAAAACTAAGAAATATGTATATATTGCGCACTATTTATAGTATTAGCTATTCTTCTACTATTTTAACTTTTTTATAGTTAACTTTAATACTTTTAAAAGATATAATATATCTTAGGTACTTAGTGCGCTAAGTATACTATTTGCACTTTAAAGGTTTAATATATAGTCTAAATTAGCGTAATCTATCTAAAACTACCTTAATATAGTATATATACTTACTCTCTATTTTAGAAAAAATTAGGATATTATCTAAATAAATAATATAGGTTATATTAACTAATTCTATAAGTACCTAATTTATATACGTTTAAAACTAGGTAGGTGCATTTATTAAGCTAAAAGGTATTATAGTATACTTAAAGTAACTATATCTTATTCTAAAAGTAGTTTTCTACTTATTACCTTTCTAAATCTATATATAATAGTATATATCTCTTACGTTTAACTTTATATACTAGTTTACTTATATAAGTTTATTTAGAGACTTTATAATTAAAGGTAAAGGGTATTAGTTTTTAATAGTAATCTTATTTAAGCTGTAGTAATCTATATAAAGGTATAAACTTTTATCTTTTTTTTTTATAAAAAGTATAGGAGTTTTAGCTAGTAATTTTAAGCATTAAATCTACCTTTTCTCTAAGTACTCTACTATATATTTTTTTAAAACCTATAACTTAGTTATAGAAAAGTTATATAGAAGTTAGTAGGGTAGTTACCTTTTTAGTAATAGGTTTATAGCTAAATTTTAAAGTCTATTATTATTATTATTATTATTATTATTATTACTTTCATTCGTGGCTAACTACTACTAGGTGGCTTGGCTAGCTAGCTAGTTATTTACAGGCAAAGTGATAGGCCCACTAAAATTGTCTAGAAAATTTATAACAAAAACTAGAAAGGAAACCTTTAGATATAGGATTAAAACCTTCTAAGGTGATTAACGAAAAAATCTTAGAATTAGGTAGAAAAAGGTGATTAGTTAGATCAGGTGGGAGGGGTAGGATTTAAACCTACAGCTCTTGCTATCGGTGCCCCACATTAGTGAAAAACTTTCGGGTCCCTCAAGCTAGAGAGCTTACCTAGGCGCTTAACCACTGCGCCATCCCCCCCTTAAAGTCTATACTTAAAAAGTTCCTTTATATTCTCTTCTAACTATAAATTAAAATATTTTTTATATTCTACTAGTAATAAGCTTTTAGTAGCGCTATTTAGCCTAAATTATTTTATATAGTTTACTAATATTGCGTAGAGGTCTATTTTATAACTCTATATAGTTTTTTTAAACTCTATAGCCTTTTCTATTATAACTAAAATATATTTAGTTTAAAATTTAGGTTTTTTTTCTTAAAATAGTATTTTTTTACTACTATAGCTTAACTTTAGCTAATACTCTTTAATTTAAGGTAAACTAAGAAATATTAAGTATTATAACTAGCTTATTACTATAAACTCTATAGAGTAGATTTCTTTTTTTCTTCTAGAGTTTTTTACCTCTATATTAACTTCTATAATACTGCTAAGGTCTAATAAGCTACTATTTAAACTTTTAGCTAAAAACTACTAACTCTTAGTATCTACTAGTAGGCTTAATTCTTTTACCTTATTTAAGGTTAATAGGTTTAGTTAAAAATACCTATTTACTAGAGCTTTAAAAACTTCTAATTACCTAATAGAAACTAGGACTATTAATATTTATAATAGCTTAAAGTATACTACGTTATATAGTAGCCTTATATTTTTTTTTTATTAAGTTAGTTATAGTAATAAAGTAAAAGTTACGTCTTTATTACTTTTACTTTTTTCTAACTTATTATAACTTATATTATTTTTACCTTTTAGAGGTTTTAAATAGATACTAGCGTAGTAACTAGACTTTTAGTAGTTCTAATAAGTTATATTAAAATTTAGTAGAGTACTTTACGCCTTTTTAGTCTATTTTGTACTATTACGCGTATTCCTAAAGTTTTTACTTTTTTTTAGAAGTTTTTTATTTTTTTTATCTCTAGAAGCTTTTAAATTATCCTATTATTTATTCTTTTTATTTTTTTTTATATTAACCCTTTTATTATAGTACCTTTTATAAAAAATAATATTTACTTACTTTTTAATTTATATAAGAGTAAATACTTTCTCTTCTAGTATTAAATATAGGTCTATATAAATCTAGTTAAGTAAGGTGTTATAGTAAGCTAATACCTAAAACCTTAGAGGCTAGGCATCGCCTAACTTATCCTAAAATAGATATAGATACTTTATAAGTTCTATAGGGGTCTGCTTACTACGTTACTTAGCTTAACTAATTACGTTATAGGTAGCTTATTATTATTTTTAGGTTAAACTAAGTAAATTTAGTATAGCTATTTTTAAATTAGCCTATTTTAAGATAAATTAGATATTTTTACACGTTTCTAATTTAATAAAGGTTTTCTAAGGCATTTTTATAGTTTTAAAAATATATTAAACTCTAAAATTAATTTTACTATTTTTACTAAGAAAGTGCGTAGTAGCTTAAAAAACATACCTTTTATAGTTATATACCTAATAATTATATTTAGCTTAAGTTTTCTTTAAAAAAACCTAAAGAGCCTTTAGTTTAGGTAAGCTTATGCTTATAGAAGGTGCGCTCTTAGGTGCCTTAGTTATTAATAATACGCGTACTACTAGGTTAGATAGTTTATATTAATTTTTTAGTATATGTAAAGTTATAATTTTAGCTTTTTATTTTATATTTTTTTACTATTTTTATAATTCTTCTAGTTTAAGCTCTTCTATAAACTATATTAGTCTATTTTAGTATAGTATAGGAGTAAAGGGCTCTACTAATAGCTTTCTAGCTTTAGGGTAGTTTATTAAAATATTCTAATTTATAAAAAGATCTTCTTATTAACTATTTTTTACCTATACACCTAATTAAGTTAAGATATCTATATTACTACGTAAAGTAGATAATATAGTACTTTATTAGGTTAGCTAGCTCCCTAAAGGAGTATCTATACTAGTAAAAAATAAGTTAGATATCTTATTTATAAGGTAACTTAAGCTATTTATAAAAAGTAATTATAATATTAAAAATACTAGGCTAAGATATATATAAGTAAGAAAAGTAAGTAGAAAAGTAGACGTAGGTTAGTATTATAACGAAAAGTGATTGCTGTCCTCTAGCTCTTACTCTAGGGCAACTACTTATACCCTAGGCCCTATTACCTAATCCTAAGCTAATCTAAGCTAAAGTGGGCCTATGTGGCCCACGGCTTAACAGTGGCCGCCAAGCTGTATTTTGTGCTGCAACGCAGTTGTTCTTCTCTCCAGATGTGCACCTGATAAAGATTCTCAAAATGAATGTGTTGCAGCTGAGAATTGAAAGAGTATGTATCCAATATCGCTTTGAAAGCGTCACTCCAAGTGCCTGACAGAAGACAGGCGCCAAGAATTCTGAAGTTCCGCAGGCAATCTGATTGTAGAAAGAGATCGGCAATCATACAAGGGGACGCCAGAGAAAAATTCGCAAGCTCCAATCTGTGAATGTGAGCAGCAGGAAGTTGGTGAAGATATTCATCCCTGGGCTCCAGCCATGGTTGGTAACCGTCATATTTGAACCACACATGTCCATGAACAGCGGCAGCTTGATACAACATCTTTACCATATTGGAGTACCAAAGCGAATGTGTGCCGGGTGGATCCATATCGAGCATCAAGCCTACCCCTGGTAATTCAAGCCATGTGATAGAATGGATGAAAGGCCCAAGTTTCTCGGCCACCTGTTTATTGCTCTGCAGTCGTTTCGCTAACCAATCTGATTTCAAACAGCCTGCCTGTTCCCAGCATCTAGTCTTATAGGCACGGTGCATCTCCATTGAAATTCCGACGGGGCGTTTGCGGTACCGAAACGACTGCTTTATAGGAATGCAATGGTGCATCTCCTGTTCAGCCGTTTTTCCCTGAAGAACAAATTCAATGGGGACGGAGCAGTCCTTCACCTGCAGTATAGCACTAAGCAGGATATAGAGAGCCCAGTCAAGAAACCTTGGTTGGTCTAGAAAAATGGCGTTTTTATACTCCAGGAATACGTCTTCGGAATCTTCTAGGTAATAAAATCGGTAAGGCCTCCCCAATTTCCTCAGCCCAAGGGGCAATGTGTTCAACGTATCCCGGGGATTGAAGGTGCAGCCAAATCGGACTGAGATATTTTTCCAGCGCTGTAAGAGATTCAGGGTTGTAACCATTAAGCTTATCACCTCTTGCTCTTTGTCTGCCTCCGTCGCGTCTGATCGCCGATAGCCGGGCGGTGATGAATGATCGAAAGTAAGCCGATCCATGTCTTGACCCTGATGAAAGTAGAAATTCCCAGTGCCACCGCCTTCTTTCCGGATTTTAGCCTTCGCAACATCATTCTTGTCGAAGTATGCACATCCAAGCAAGACACCCTCAATTCTTTCCATTATTGCCTCATTATGTAGGATAGCATTCAGAATACGTAAGTCGTTTCTTCGAAGACAGAAGTGCAGTGTTTTTGGCATTCTCTTCTTATCCCTTAGTATCTCACTCAGACCACAGCTTGCGAGTCTGTGACATGTTAAGCGAAGGCTACTGCTGGCCTTGTCGTCGAGTTTTTCGGTTATGTAATAGATGAGTTCATTTGGTAATTTTGAAAACAAATCCGTGCGGTCATACATGTGCGCATTCTGTCGATAGTCAGATAATACGTTATTCTGAGTTTTGCTTTCTAGGGGTGATACCATGCGTTATCTTTAAGGGCTGATAGGAAGAGAGATCCAGGACTATTCGTACTACGCTGTTGCAGATTAGACCTCGGAATATCGCAATTTCCGACACGCATTCAAACAAAAACCAGTGTCCTATCGGTGTCTTATGTTTAGGGTAACTGTGTAAATATAGCAGGGTTCCTTCGAGGAGATGAGGGAAAATTCCGATGAGATTTGCTGAAGGTTTGGAGCGGAAGATGCCTTTCAAGCCAAGTATACAGTCCTAATTTGATATAACAGAACCCGTGGGAAGTGCAGTTTCAGCTATTCTTCGCAATATGATTAGAGTGCTAGCGGTAGACATAGTCAATTTGACGTCGGAAACACCAAAAAGCTCACGGCCCAGGCCGCGCACAAGATGTATATTTTGGGTGACGTAATGGATTTTATGTAACGAGGGAATTAGTACAGAGGGGTGATATTCCGGGATGCTACGTACCAGAAGGACTAAGTTTGTTAGTATCGGGAGTGAGTCCGGGATTTCTAATTCACTAAAATCTCTAGTCTTCCCGGTATGTACAGAGGGGTGACACGCCGGGTGGTGACAGGTCGGGTAGATAGTGTACCAAGCGATATTCACAAATCAAACATAGCGGATAGAAGTAGCAACTTTTAGTTTGCCCAGAGCCTCTGATTCATAGAAACGGTTAGTCCTCCCGAAACGTCACCCCCCGCCGTGCCACCCCTCTGTAGCATCTCGGCATGCCACTCCCATGTAGTTTTATGTAGTGATTCATGATTGTTCCATGGTACCAAACAGAATCACCAATTCCATCTACTAAGCCTTAACAGATTGACAACAAGGTTTTCACCCTAGCGGGCGACCCAGCATGTCTAGAATACGACCATGGACAGGGCCCTGGGTTCATATATGTGTATTAATCCTTACCTGTGTCGATACCGTAAATAAGGTGGTGTTATATTGCCAAACTTATCTAATTTTCCACATTTTTCATACGCGTATTGGTCTATGGACTACAGAACGATCCCGAGATTTACGTTTACGGCAATGGAGCACACAACGGAGAAAGAGTTAGCACAAGGTAGCAAGAAATCAACCCTATTAGTAGACGGTGAAAGTACAAGTTTTTCATATGAATTGGAGACGACGTGAAACAACAACAAAAACAAAAAACGCTATATATGTACGATGCATAGGTATCATTTTTCATCACGTGATTGATCACCAAGTGATCTGAATGTGCGTGTACGTCCCCAGCCGAAGACGTTGTGACTTTTTTACTATGAAGATACAGTTGGAAGGATATCGGAGTTCAAGTGATATTGCTCTGAGACTAATCATTCAATTAGAAATGAGGTTTCGTTGACCTGTCGCAATAACATGAAAAGTGCATCTTAAATCAGTTGGGAAGCCTAGCTTTTGAAGAAAACCATCGAGTGGACGTTTTTAAATTGCTTTCAGTTATTTGAACGGAATTCATTCCGTTTGAAACCCTCAAGGAACTGAATGTAGAGAATCGAATTGAGCGATGAATTGTGTGAATAGCAATTCCAGGATCCGTTGAGCAGAAAGAGATCTCGGCTGAGCATGACTCTTGATATGAATACAATTAATATAAAGTGTTTTTTAAGAACAAGATTTGTACGGATAATACCATTACCTCTCAGATCCCTTCTAATTTCCAATCTAGTCAATCTATCCTATAATTGTTAGATGAATTTTGCAGTCGTCCGAGTAAGAATCTGGCGGTATCTGTGCCAGCAGCGATACTACGAGTTGTAAGAATTGCTCTAGTTCCCTCCTCGATGACCCTCCGTGTTCTTAGTTCAATATCTGAAATGCGATTCTATGGAAGTGACCCTAGAGTATAAAGCGAAGACCAAATGCCACATGGACTGAGGGATTGCGACTACCTGGAACCCAATCAACACAAATCAGGCATTACATAAACTATGCACGCTTGTGAATCAAAATCTGCTAATAATAATATTGCCCTAAAATTGCGAAAACATATGTTTTTGGCTCTGTTTTCGCCACCAATTTAGGAGTAACCGGCGAGGGCGTGCCTACTCTATCAGACAACCCTCTTCTTCCCCATTGTTGACCTCGCCATTTACGATTAATCTAGGATGAAACTATCATTTACTGAGATCATGTACACTATTCCTGGTCAAGATACGGTTTTTCGGTCTAGTCCTAGTGAAATATACACCCCATTGCCCGATTCGCTCATAGCGATCTTCCCTCAATGCAAATGAAATCACGCCATACGCGTATTTCTATGCTTGAAAATATAAAAACTAGCGTTTATGAAATGAACAGACAATTGTATATTGCGTGCTTCTCTTTGACAATCTATAATAGTCATTATTGCACTGAATTCGTGGTCGCACCGTACAGATTGAGACGAGACGACAACCCAGCACCTAATAATAGATACGACGCATAGATCAGCCGCACAAATAGTCGTCCACGGAGATCCATAGTTCTTCAAACTGAATCTAATTAGTGCGCGCTAGAATAATCGTGATGAGTAACCCTAGTTGTATTATTAATATGGAAGCTTTCGATTGAGGGCGAGACGCAGCCCCACCCAGAGCATAAGTTAGACTAACGACTAAGTTTGCTGATGCGATGCCGACATACCCAATCTCGACCTCGCATTCTTTCGGGAAGAAGGCGCGACGAGTCTTTTTTTCTCCCAAGTTTATTAGAAATCAGTTTTTTTTTCTGCTTCTATCCTAAAACTTCAAACAGCGTCAGAAATTATAGTTTTGCGCCCTATTTCCGCCTGCCGACTGATGACAGAAAGGGGATTCGGCAGAAGCCGATTTTATAGCGTAATGCCGACTTCTCCATTCAACCTGCATGAGCGATACACCGTCATGAGAATGCATTATTCTATGCTCTGTAATACTGTATTAAGAGTTATTGCGAGTGCTATAAAGACCGAGGGCACACCTCGTTGTAAAAAATGTATCATTATCATCGTTAACACCTCCATTACTTTTGTCGCAATCCACTGCCCATAAATACTTTTTATCTTTCTCAACTTTATGTGCACAGCGTCTTTTGGACTTCTTCGAAACAAACCTCTGAGAAGTGCTATGGATCCTCGCAAAATCTACGGTTTGGAAGCAGTACCCCATTCTCAGTCTGAACTGTTGAAGGCCGTGAGCCCTTGGGATCCTGCTAGCTACACCACATCTGAGCTACTTATTCCCGAGTCCGAGGTCGTCACCAAAACCCTTGAATATGTCAAAATGAAACTCGCGGAGAAGACCTTTAACCACTCCATGCGGGTTTTCTATTATGGTATTTCTATCTTGCATTAGCTATCATTCAATTTCACTGATAATTTTCAAGGGTCTGCTATTGCACACAAGCATCTGCCCTCTTTCGTTCCAAGTCTTGAGACGTACTTCCTGACCTGTCTCCTTCATGACATCGGCACGACGGAAGAGAATTTGAACACTACTCGCCTTTCGTTTGAGTTTTACGGTGGTTATCTAGCACTGGATCTTTTGAAAGGCTTTGGCGCGCCTCAAGATCAAGCAGAGAGCGTTGCTGAAGCGATCATCCGTCATCAAGACTTCGGTAATGTTGGGAAGATCAGTACGGTTGGACAGCTGATCCAACTATCCACTGTCTTCGGTAAGTGATTAATTACGCCTGCCCCTTGAGGAATATATTCATTGAAATCAAAATAGACAACGTAGGAATCAATCCAACGTTGGTCAGCAAGAAAACTATAGAGTCTGTGGTTAACGCGTTTCCCCGCGATGGCTGGTCATCTTGCTTTGCCACCACTATTGGTAATGAGCTTCAGTTGAAGCCTTGGGCACATACGTCAGCAATTTCTGGCGCTGCTGATGCAGTGGAAAACAACCAATTGATGAAACCGTGGGATAAGTAACGTGGGAAGGGATGATGGATACGCCGTGTGGTCCTATTTGGGAGGTAGCGCTGTTGTATCTATGCGTCACTTTGGGTGTCTTGATTGAGCAGGACAACTTTCAGTCTTTTCTGAGTAGGAAGTATTCTTTTCTTCTAATAACCGGTATTTGTCACTTTGCCGCATTCAATGTGTGCGGATCATTTGATGTATTGCTATTTTCATTAGCCTATTAATTTAACAGGAATCGATATGTGCATACTATGTACTGTTTGTCGCACCTGAAACTGATGCGAAGGTATGGCTACGTCAAAACAATTAGCATTAAAAGATTCCGAAGCGCTTATCGTTTCTTGTATTGCTAGAGTAGGTCTCGAGAAGTATCAATGTGCAAGACCGTTTTACCATGACGCAATTGAAGTTGCCAAGGACTCCAAATCCTCTGCAATTTTGAGTAATTTTTTCGGTCATTCCTCCTAGAAACTCGGGTAAGAATTCACTTCCAAATGCAATTACACTCCTTACGAGTTAATTATTCGCTCCCACAAACACTACGAGCACCGCCGCATATGCTGCTGTAGCTGACAGCACGCCAAAAGAATCATTGAGTCTCCAAGACATCAATATGCCGAATGCAAACACAAACACAGTAGTTGATACGAGTTTGGTGATTTTTGTATCGTGAAGAACTTCAGAAATTATGTGGTTAGCACACAAGTTTACGAAGGCTGGAGACCAGATTAACATACCCATCAACCACATAGGGCCGACCAAGAATGCACCGCCGATGACACCCAAAGTAAGACGTGCGAAAAAGTTCTGAAGCTTCTCCTTGGCCTTCACCTGGCGACGTGTTCCGCCGCCAATTGGTAGAGGTTTGTCGTGGTCCGCCGCTTGCCCAAAATCAACATCTTTCCAATCATCTTGGCTGTCTAGGCGATTCTGGAGCGCTAGCTTGAGAACCTCGGCGTCGACTGCTCTCCCGCTGTGGATAATGAAAGGGTCTTCCGAACGGTCTACAGCAGCGACGATGAAATCGTTATCGCGTATTGCGGCCACTGCGATGCATTTAACTTCAGTTTTGCGGTCAAATGGCGTTATTATACGATGCTGACCTACCATACTTTGATAAGTTTTCTTCCCAATCATCTGGCTCTTTGTCATGAGTCTGCATATAGATTATATTGCGAGCCAGCCGGCACTGAAGTTTCCGTAGGCGCATACGACTTAGCGCCGCTACGCTGAGGACGAGTTTTCTCGGTTTCCCGTCCTTGGCATCGTTATCCATGAATATGTCTTCACGGTGAAGATAGAGTGGAAGTTGGTCGAGCTTGTCGCCTAATGCGAAAAGGCCAGTACTAGCATTGACAGCTTGAAGAGCTGTCAGCACAAATTGGGCGTGGACAGCTCAAAACACTCACCATACTGTATTTCATCTACGATTGATCGTTTTGAGGCTTGGCTTGGAGGTTTGTATGGAAGCTCGTATGGAAGCTTGTCTCGACTCTGTCGTGGTGGTGTAGCAATCCGCACAGAGTCCACATCATGCGTCCACGGTTCGATCGGATGACTTCGTCTACCCTCGATTCCTAAGCTGCTGCGGCGCTCGGATTGATGCAGACTCGACGCAAAGTCTCGAATAGATGTCGTTGCTCTGACAGGTGAAGGGTTGCGATAACTGGATTCTGTCAATCACGTGAGCATACGAACTGTATGTACATACATCAATTGATGTAGTGTGTGGGATGTCTGCACACACCTGCATCCCCGTCTCTGCCAGTATCCCTATCTCCAGACTCCAAGTCCCGCTCCATGGCTTTTTGTTTTAATTTTGAGTATCGTAAATTTTGGCCTTAAGCGAAGAGAGCGGAGCGGGGTAAACACTGTTACACAAAGAGTTAATGTACGTACATTGATAAGAAAGCAGCTCCTCAGCCCCCACAGTCTATCCTCGTATTACTACCCGCATGCGTTCGTATATTGTGGCGGAGCAAGCTGTACTTGTTTTGTGCCAAGGGGTTCACAGGCCTGGTTGGAGGTTGGGTAAAATATAAACCGCGCCAGCTTTCAGCTCTTCTCTAGAATCCATCTCCTCCACGAGTCCGGTTTCACAGCACGTTTTTATGCCCGACAACGCCATTGAAAAGTACTCCAGCTATTTCTGCAAATAGCGCTGCTCAAAACCGCCGTCTTTACATGCCCCTCGCAGACGTGATGGCCGTATCCAGATATACAAACATCGAAGTACGCTACGACATGGAGATGCGCGAACTTATGCTCCGCTTTTCAACCGAAGAATTGGCACGAAGATACCGATCCATCAACCCAGAAGGACGAATCCTTCACAACAAAAGTGCATCAGATGTATGGCTCCCCGTTCCACCGGGAACGCGATTTGTGCGAGCCAGCACGAGAGGTTTGTCGTCTGTTTTCGGACAAGCAGCGCGGCACGAGAGTGGCTCCCTTTAGTAACTCTCGGATTTCTCTCCTCAACAAACGACTACGAGGTGTTTTTACCGCTGCAATGGGAGCGGGAAGACTTGAACAAGCTTCTGGAAGACAAGATCTTAGAAAAATCTGATCCCTACAGCAGAGCAGATAGAAATAGAAGAGTGCCGGATCCGGAGCCTCGTCAAGTTGAATTCAACGTGAGAGCGCATCTGCCAAGTGGTAGGGATCGGTATGCTTGACCCATCCAGGGTTAATCTAGAACGTGAGTGCGACATGGCGCCAATCGCGGAGTTGATATTTTTTCCAAATGCTAGCTTATTATTTTGCCGCTTCTATCAATAAAGAGCACATAACAAGTAGCTATCGCATTAAAGCCCCTTCCAATTGCGATTTCAACAACCCCGAGAAGACAAATCTATCCAATTTTCGAGACTATATACCTTTGGACGTGTCAGTGACGTGCAACAATGGATCGGCGCCCATTCCACCAAAGCCATCATTCGTCGCGGCCAGAGCCTGGCTCTCAATTGGAATTTCTGTATCGCGTATTCCACACAGTGAATGAGTAAATGTACCATTAGAATTCGTAGAATGAGACTACCCCATCGAGCTCGTAGATCTGCGATGGCATGCGTTCAAAGAGGGTATACAATATTTAAAGGGTAGCCCTAAGTGCCTCAACGCTACCCCAGCTAAAGTATACCTTGTGGCATATGTTCCAATTATAATTTTACGACATTTGCTTTTCAGCCAAAACTCTATTCTTATATTAACGACTTTACGAGATTGATATTGATTTTGCTTCAAGTCCACCACTATTGTGTTGAGTTTGTAGTTTTGTTCAGGCAAGTTGGCGTGTACGTCGAAGAATCGTGGTACCACGTGTATCCAGCCGTCCTCGATCGGGCTTTCTAAGAATTTGTCGCCGACATGGTGGCACGGGCCGGGCCGGGCTGAGCCTCCAGGTTATGTCA
This sequence comes from Periconia macrospinosa, assembly GCA_003073855.1. Classification (NCBI taxonomy): domain Eukaryota; kingdom Fungi; phylum Ascomycota; class Dothideomycetes; order Pleosporales; family Periconiaceae; genus Periconia; species Periconia macrospinosa. The sequence continues at coordinate 197,077 of KZ805312.1, forward strand.
CACTAGAATGACTCCCTCGAAGGCTATTTCCCTAGGAATCTCTTTACTCATTGTCGTATAAATACCAAATGTTAGATGGTAGATTTCAAGAAAATAATCACGTGATTAACTCGATGTACTTACATATATGTATAGCCCTGGGAACATTGGAAGTGAAGGAATTCATCACGTGATTTACAATGCGAAGTCTACCGATGCCCCGAAGAACTGTTCTATTTTCTTACCATTTTCAATTTTCTTTAACATCACCGTTCTTGAATTAATAGAAATTCATCGTCACAGACATGTGAAAACTAACAAGCAGTGATGGCAGGCCTTCTGTGACAGCAGAACATTTGCTAGCGGTAAAGGATAATCTGAGTGCAAGGGTGGTCCCTAACTCGAACCCTGGCAATCCTTCTCTACCATTAAATGGTAAAGCGTTACAGATTCGCCAACGATAGTTTGGTCTCTTAGTGATCCCCAACAGGCAATATTCGCAATAGGATGAAGCAACCGGAGCGCTACTGTGTATGAATTCCTACATGCGTCGCAGATTTTGTGACGTCACCTTCCACACTAGACGTGTTACCATCCTCAAGTCCCTGATTCTGTTTCTGAATTCCCATTCTTTCTGCAAAAACTGGAGGCACGATCGTCAGTAAGCTTGCTCACGTTGGAAATTGAAAAAAAGAGGAAAAGGCACTCACGGTGCTCCATATCCTCCAAGCTTTTGCCTTTTGTCTCAATAATGAAAATCCATACAAACACCAAAAAAGACCAGTTAAATATAGAAAACATGAGAAAAGTCTTCCATCCCAAGTTCTCCACTGCATGCGGTGTGACTTGAGAGAACACAAAATTGAACAGCCATTGAGTGGAAGTTCCGATGGCAGTCCCCGCCTCGCGTGTGCGGCCTGTGAGAATCTCGCCCATATACACCCAAGGAACTGGGCCCCAAGAGATATTGTAGCTCATAGCTTCGAGGTAGATCATCGTTAGCGAGGCGATGGAGGCCGAGGTTAGACCAGCGTCGGGATCAGGTGGGAAGACGACAGTGAGGATTGCTACAATGAGCATGTAGGTGCCCATCAGCGCCGCGCCAGCGAGGAGTGACCCGCGGCGGCCAATGCGTTCGACGAGAAAGAGCAAAAAGAAGAGGCATGCTATTACTTTAACGAAGCCGAAGAAACCTGTCAGGAGGAGTTTGTCTTGGCCAGCGCCGACTAGGCTGAAGATCTGAGGTGCATCTTTTGGATGTGTGTTAGTTGATATAAACATGTTGTAAGATCTTGAGCTCTTACAGTAGGCCATGGAGGTGTTTCCGGTGAGTTGTACACCTAATACGACGGTCAGTTAGTGAAATCTTTTGTTGGAAATTATCGTTAGAAACACTGAGTGAGTAGCATACCGATCTGCAAGGCAATGATGAGAATGATGCGGTAACGATTGACGGGCTGAAGCATATCTCTCCATGTGACCCCGTCCCTAATACTATTCTCCTCGTCGATGCTCCTTATTATTTCGGCAAACCTGGAGTGAGGAAATGAAATGTCAATATCAAGTAGGTGGGAGGAGCTAGGGGAATTGGAATTTTGCCAAATGTAACAGGATCTACTTACTCTTCGCGCACCTCTGGAGAGTCGCCACCGCGGATCCACACAAGCGACTGCAGTGCGTCCTCGCGTCGATCTTTTTTGGCTAACCACCGGGTACTCTCTTTCGTCAAAAGCATACCAAGGCCTAGGATAGTACCTGGAACCAGTTGAAGGCCAACTGGAAGCTGCCACTGGGTGCTATCATTATCATCTATGTGCAAAGCTGACGCGTAGTCAACCCAATACGATGTCATGACACCGATCGTGAAAAAAAATTGGAACATACTCCCTAGCATGCCGCGAATTGTCTTGGGCGCCATTTCTGCTGAATACATGGGAACAACAACGGTGGCCATTCCGACCCCAATGCCCGAAATGAGCCGGGCTACATAAAATGCAGCGAGGGAGTGGGTGTTTAGTGTTTGAACAACGGCGCCGACGTTGAAGATAGCAGATGCGAGGATCAGAGACCTAACAAAATGAAATATGTGATCAATACAAGAATTTTACCTGGAATATAGAAAATATGTACCAGCGGCGGCCAAATCGAGCCGTGAATGGCCAGATAAAAAAGCATGAGAAGAATGCTGTCAAGTGTTATTAAATGGGCCTTACGAGACAGATATTGGAATGACAGGGGATTTCATACCTCCAGCTTGAAGTAGACTGGTCGAATTTGAACCCACCGATGCCCTTTGAGCATTCCCATAGCGGAAATCTCTTTGGAAACTGGGAAAGGTGAGGATACCACCTACGATACCAGTGTCATAGGCAAACAGAAACGAGCCCACGCAGCACAAGGCCACGAAGTAGAAGGCCCGAAAGGTGCCAAGGGTCTTTGACATAATTTTTATTGGGATGAAAAGGTGGAGAGAAGCTGGTGATTGATCCGAAAGGAATATCTGAGATATATGTCGAGTACTAGACGTAAGGGTATTTACCCACTAGTCGATTTCAGTGTACTAAGACCCCTGTATATCGAACCGCGTGGTCTTTGCCATTAACTCCATTTTTGTGTAAATTATTAATCAGAACCAAGACGTCGTCATCATGTTCTCAGTTGAAAAGTCTGGTTAAATCTTGTCCGGGTTCCGTTTTGGGCAATACAGCGTAGCAAGCTAGCTCAAATAAGTAGTACCGGCCGAGCTCCGCGCGATTCTGCTACTTCTAAGTAAGCTTTTGATGCACTTGCCCATTTTTCCAGCTCATTGATTGTTTGCCCCATCACCCCTACCTTTCTCTTCGTTCCCCATTTTCCCCCTTTGATCTCCCCATTACTGACATCTCTCAACCTCCCATATCTACCATTCCTATATCGTTGAAGTATTATCAAGGCAAAATGGATCTCAGGCCGAACATATTATTCATCATGGCGGATGATCACGCATCCAAAGCCATATCCGCTTACGGCGCTGGAATCAACAACACTCCTAATCTAGATAAGCTTGCCAAAGACGGCATGTTGTTTAACCATTGCTATGTTACAAACTCCATCTGTACACCGTCACGAGCAGCTATCTTGACAGGAACACACAACCATGTCAACGGTGTAATGACCCTCGATAACAAAATTAATAAGCATATGCCGAATGTTGCGAAACACCTGCGCGCTGGTGGTTATCGCACAGCTATGATCGGAAAGTGGCATCTTGGAGAAGGGGAGCCGCATGAACCGACTGGATTTGATCATTGGAGTGTTCTTCCTGGCCAGGGGGATTACTGGGACCCGGAATTTATTGAGATGCACCCATCTGGTAAAGGCGCTGGCGTGCCGCGAGATGAGCTTGGTTATGTGACGGATATCATTACAAACAAGACCCTGGACTGGATCACCGAGACAAATGATACCAAAAAACCCTTCTTTGTCATGTGCCATCATAAAGCACCGCATCGATCATGGGAGTGGCACCCAAAGCACAAGAATCTTTACGCCGACAAGCCCATCAAAGTCCCTGAGACATACGACGATGATTACAAGAATCGCGCAAAAGCAGCGCGCGTTGCGAAGATGCGCGTGGCCGAAGATCTCACATATCAAGACCTTGGACTAGTGCAACCAGAAGGGGGCGATGCTGTTGGGGAGCGTGTGAAGCAAGAGTCTGGGTCTGCACAGCGAAAAGTGCCGACAGATCCACACATAAAACTCATAGACAAGGAAGACGGCACTATTTTCACATTCGGGTCACAGGAAGAGTTATCAGCGTTCAAGTTTCAACGCTACATGCAGCGATATTTGCGTGTGATCCAGTCTATTGATGACAATGTCGGCCGAATGCTCGATTATCTCGATCAAAATGGGTTGACAGACAATACGTTAGTCGTATACACATCTGACCAGGGCTTCTTCCTCGGCGAACATGGCTGGTTTGACAAACGTTTCATGTACGAAGAATCCTTTCAGATGCCATTGCTTGTTCGTTATCCCAAAGCCATTGCTCCGGGCTCAGTCTGTAACGATATTACATGCAATGTGAACTTTGCACCTACTTTTCTCGAAATCGCGGGAATGAAAATTCCCAATTACATGCAAGGCTGTTCCATGCTCCCATTATTATACCAGAAGACACCTAAGGACTGGCAACAAGTAGCATACCACAGATATTGGATGCACAACGATGTGATCCACCATGCGTACGCACACTATGGTGTTCGCAATCATCGATATAAACTGATATACTGGTATAATGAAGATCTCGGTGTGGTGGGCGCGCGTCCCGGTAAGGCCGATAACCCCCGCGAAGAGGAGGAAAAGGAGTGGGAGCTGTTCGACTGTGATGAGGACCCATTGGAACTGTTCAATGTGTATAACAATCCGAAATATGCTCCAGTGGTTGCGCACATGACGTGTCTCCTGGAGACCAAGATGGAGCAGATTGGAGATGACCCCATCCATCTGCGCCTGAATGGTCCGAGCAAGAGCGTTCCAGCGGTCGTTAAATACGGAGAGCAAAATGGACTACATCTGGAGAATGCGAAGTTGTGATGGAAAATCGCACTAGGAAATACACGTAGCTTGAAAGTTAAAAATAGTCATGCGCTCTTTGGTAATTGACAAGCTGCCATCGTAGCGAACTGTATTGTTCTATGCGCGATATTAATCTAAACCAGCCCTTGAACGGCATTCCGATTACTCTTCAATTATGTTCAAGGAAAACTATTACCACAAATCACCCTGCTATTTGTGCCTTCTATCTCATATTTCTTAGGTTTATAAAAGTGTTGCATCATTGAAAAGGGCGTTGCAGGAAACGGTTGATTATCGAAATAGCAGGCTCGCCACAAATTTCAACATGGAAGGCGAAAAACAAAACAGTTGCTCAAAGGATCAGTGCAAGTTTGAGATTGTGTTTTTTTTTTTTTTTTTTTTTTTTTCTCTTTTGCGAAACCATACATATCTCAACTTGCGATTACCTATCATGTTTGATTGCCCGAGAGGTAGCTGTAAGGGCTAACCGTTTCCCCACCTCCCAATTTGGAAATTCCGACCGACAGCCTCTTGGCGAGTTTTGACCCTGTTTTTTGCGGGCCGGTCGATGCGGATATGAATACGTGATTGACGCTAAAATCACCAAATGTCGGGGCGGCCTAACGTCGGGGTCAATAACTTCATTGAACATCAATTGATGACTTTGATGTTTTCGGTTACGAATCCACTCGGATGGGTTCTCATGTAGTAATGTTATTTTGTGCCACGATAAATAGAATTAAGCAGCCGCCTGTTAAATAATTCACCGCTTGTAGTATCTAGCAAACATACCCTTTTTGTAGTCACCTGTGCACAAACATCTGCAACAATGAAACAGGCAATTTCAGTTTTGGCTGCGCTGGCGCTGGCGCAAGGCATTATTGGAGAAAAGGACCAGCAAAAACCAAACATTATCTTTATCATGTCCGATGATCAAGATAGACAACTTGGGAGTCTCGATTACATGCCTGTTCTGCAGAAAGAGCTCGTAGCTAAAGGAGTGGAATTTGAAAATCACTTTGGTACCGTTAGCAATTGCTGCCCTTCAAGAGCGAGCTTCCTTCGTGGGCAGGCAGCACACTCAACAAACATCACTCATGTTCGCCCACCTGGGTAGGTTTGAATTCAGTTTTAATCCAGCCCTTTCTATAAAACTTTGTACTAACTATATCCATTGTAGAGGAAACTATGACAAGTGGCGCATTGCCAAAGAAGACTTGAACTATCTGCCACACTGGATCAAGAAAGCAGGATACCAAGCCGAGTGTAACCAAAGCCCAATAGTGATCTATAGAGGGGTCTCCACCGGGCTGACATGAATACAGATATTGGCAAATTCATGAATGGTTATAGTCAAGTGAATTACCACATCCCCCCAAAAGGATGGGATCATGTAGACGCACTGGTATACAATCATCACATGCTACAAAATTTCTTGTATTTGACTGATGAAATGCTAGCTCGAACCGTACATCAACGATTACAACAATGTAGTAATGTCTCAGAATGGGGAGCGGCCAGTCCAGTATCGAGGTTTTCACAGCACCGACGTCGTGAGAATTAAAGCGTATGGAATGCTAGCCATGAAAATAATTGGTAGTTCGCCACCGGGTACACTGACTAATTGTAAATCACAGATTGGATCGCCTAGATCGACTTATTGATGCAGGAGAGTCATACTTCCTAGCTATCATGCCGTATGCACCGCATGTCGGTGGTCAAAATCCTCCCACGCCACAAGCGCGCCATGCGGACATGTTCACAGACATTCATGCCCCTAGATTCGCCAACTGGAACCCACCCGATGAAATCCAGCAAGGGAAGAGTGTATTCTTGAAGGATATGGTGAGGATGGATAGTGAAAAGGAAGCCGCAGCGGATGCTTTGTTTCGCGGGAGGATTCAGTCGCTACAAGGGATCGATGAAATAATAGAGGATGTGCTTGCTAAGCTTGAAGATAAAGGGGGGTTGGAAAACACTTACAGTGCGTGCAATCCATTCAATCTTCGCTATGCCTTTGTTTAGAAGAAGGATGCTAATACATCTTCTTCTAGTCATCTTCACTTCTGACAATGGCTACCACATTGGAGCCCACCGCCTTCCTGGAGGCAAAGCTCTCCCATACATCCAAGATACCAATCTCCCATTGGTAGTAAGAGGTCCTGGTATGCCCCAGGGAGTCAAGTCTAAAGTAGCGAGCGCACATCTGGATTTCGCCCCTACCTTCCTCGACATCATGGGCCTACCCCAAACCGAGTGGCCTGAACTTCTTGACGGCCGCAGTCTCCTTGCTGACTGGGCAGATCCTGTCCCGATGGCTAATGTCGAGATTGGCTCCGCAAAAGAGATTATCAATATAGAGTTCTGGGGCGATAAGATTATCGAAGTTCCGCAATGGGATCGGGTACCTCTCACCAACAACAGCTACAAAACGCTTCGTATTGTCTCGGAAGAAAGTTCTTGGATGTATGTGACTTGGTGTACCAACGAGATAGAGCTCTACAACACTACGGTATCGTCATCCCCTCGCCTCTAAAATTTCCCATGATGACCAAAATATTTCTTTAGTGTTACTAACAGACGTAATACTAGGCCGATCCGTGGGAAATCAACAACCTCGCCCGCAAGACCATAACAATGCCCCACCAAAACCTTATCAACCGCCTCAACGCACTGCTTATGGTAACCAAATCCTGCACCAAATCCGTCTGTCGAGATCCCTGGTCGGCACTTCAACCGCCGTCGGCCGTCAAAAGAATTGCTTCTCTCACTGACGCGATGGCACCCGATTACGACGACTTCTACGCCAACATCCCGAAAGTACATTTTGAGAGGTGCATGATGTACCAAGATGAAGCTAACGAGATGCCATTTTACCCTGAAGGCGCAGAGCTGGACTTGGGCAAGGCGTATCGGGCGGACACGGACAATTGGGTGTCCTCGCAGCCGGGAAATGCAACAGTCGAGGGAAATAGCGTGCCTGCTGGTAGTGTTGAACAACGTCACGCGTCTTTGGATGATTTAATGCGTGATGTGCATGTTTTGACCGATGAGGAGACTCTAGTCAGTGTGCCGCAGGTGTAAAGCGCAGAACGCTAACCATGTGTGCTCTAGCAGTAAAAAACGGACTAGATAGAAACTGCCGGTAAAAGCGTACTGGGGATTGACACATCGGATGGCGATATTTGGGGAGTTTGGTGTATTCACTATTAGTTAATCAATTGTATTGAACGGATGTGATTGCCCTGACTTCTAATTGTATAAAACTATAGTTGAGCTGAACCTCCCGAAACGTCGCCATCCGACGTGTCAACCCCCAGTAGTATGCCACGCGGTAGGCTCTTCTACATAGGTACTCAGTCAAAACCTACCGGGCCGACGAGGTCCTTGAGCGGACGGCTCGTATCCGCTCCGGGTACCTGGTCTGAATTAGACACGTGATTGAACAAGACGTAGACTATTCTTACATTGTGAACAACTGCATACGGATCCCAATCTGCGTTTAGATGTGGACTGAGTTCGATGTTGTTCATGGTTTGGTTGATTGCCTCGCTCCCATACATCCAACTCAACAACGCATAGGTCATGTCCATGCCTGCAGCCACACCAGAACTAGTCCAAATTTTTCCATCTTGCGTCCAGCGCGCATTGGGAATCCAAGTTACATTCGGACCGTGTTTGACGACGTCGTTCCATGCTGCTTTATTTGTTGTTGCCCGTTTGCTATCTAGAACTGAGGATTTGGCAAGAAGCAATGAGCCAGTGCAGACACTGGCAACGTAGTCAATCGAGTCGAATCGAGTTTTAACAAAGTCTATGATCCAGTCGGTTGCGTTTCCTCTATTTCCCAGACCCCCAGGTATCATGAGAAGATTGAGTGGTGGTGCTTCTTGAGGTTCATGTGTGGCGATCATGGAGACGGAGACGGCTCCAGGTCTTACTGGAACATCTTTTCGTACCTGGAGAAGTATTTAATTATCTTCGATGTTAAAATGTACATATACGGAAAGGATATTGCGCATTGCAACTTCAACATACATTGCTGATGGGACCTTTCTTTTGAGCAATGATAGACACTGTGATGTTAAAGTTCAATGCTGCCTAGGATCTTTTAGTCTCGTAGTTTCAAATGAGCCAAAAGCCTGGACTTACGCCCAATAAGATCTGTATAGGGCCCCAGAAATCAAGGGGTGCGTATCCGTCATATAAAAGCTATCTCGAGTTAATGGGTGTTTTGGCTTAAATTCGCGCTGCAGTACCCAACCAAGAGAAATATTGCGCTCCGCGTTATATTTGTGTCGCTCCTCGTCGTCGGTCGAGTGTGCCTTATTTTGAGATGCAGCTACACTTGCCAGCAGCAGTGCAGCAACTTGGAAGAACGATGCTTGCAGTTTCATCGTAGAATATACTCTTGCAATTGAAGAAAGACAAATGTGATAATATCAGTTCTTGGGGAGAAGCTAATTGCTCGCGGAATAGATTTTGAAAAAGTCCATGCATCGCGAAGTATAAATGTTAGTACGATTTTCCAAACGACATGTGGGCGGATCACCTGACGCTGCCCATCATATACAAAATGCATGCAGGCCGAGAACGGTAACAGGGAAGCTTATGCATGAGCTACTTTGCGCGCATAAATAGATCATGTATCGTACGAAACATCTGATCTGCACGCACCTTCCCTAAGCCTATTGTTCTCAGAGACCAGGGTAGAAGTGACATTTCGGTAACTAACTCGACGCTGGAAAGTGGCCTGCGTGTCATTGACCACGCATAGGTAGCAACACAACCCATAGATTTATTAAATGAATATTCGCATATTTTATTAAAAAAAACCTGTGAAATGGAATCCCTATGATGTACGGAGTGGTGCTGCGGAGTCACCACTACAAACATATTTGTTCGCACTAGGTCTCCTCTCAATAGGTTTCCTTACAGTTAAGACCACAACGTCGTTACCGCTGCATTGAACGCTCGGATATGGCCTTTTAGTTCTCAGCTACGTTTACTGAAAGTGCGTTTATAAGGAAGAGATCAAGAACTCTAGTCGACACAGTCATCTCCAGCCCCTCTAATCCGCGATCAAGTACCTTTCTACTTCCGATTTATAGATGTGTAAACTCCCGTGTCAATGTTTCATCTGCATCTGCATTCTACCTTGTCCACCAGGGTGGAACACATGATGGGCAAGAATGACGAACCCGTTCCCCGGGTTCTTGCTGATAAATCATCGGCAAGGCAGAGTGGGTCATGGTGACATTTGGGGCCTGGGCACTGTTCCCAGCTCACCGCTGAAATATCTGCAAGAATAATTTGCCAATAATTCAATTCAAATATTTTAACCCATCTCAAAGATCTGACGCATCTAACAAATTCAAATAAACCCCGCTTGCGGTAAGGAAACAAGGGATCGCGTGGACCAACTGCTCCAGCGTCATTTGTAGTGGAAGCATGAAGCAATCCGGCTACTTCAGTATCTACAAATGTCGCGCCAGGTAGCTTGTTGCTACCTTGTTCCACAACCCATTGTGCCCAGCCCTCGTTTGAATTCTCGGCTTTTATCTTTGAACCAGTCGTTTGTGTTGGTGCTTCGATAGTCTTACGATCGGTACCAACACGTTTGTACCATCCTAGTTTGAAACATACGTGTCCCCCCTTCCAAAAACTGCAAGACCAAACCACAGTCGAATTCAAAAAAAGAAAAAAAAAGAAAAAAAGAAAAATCGCGGGTTCCCGACACTTGTAACGCATTATCAAGCGCTTCTTGGGAACGCAAGCCCAGAAGGGGTAATCACCACCAACAAGCTCCTTCTCTAGGATGACAGCAGAGAGACCTGCTTTGACGACGCGGGCGGCTAGTACATGGCCTGCCTAGCCAGAACCAATACAAATAACACCGTGGGTTTGGCGAGAAAGAGAGGAGAGAGGGTGTGTAGCAGGATGGATTTCCATGGTTGAGAGGGGAGGCATGTTGACTAGAAATTAATGGGTAAAACGTGCGATAATATCTTCTTAGATCCGGGGAGAAAAGTGAACTTTGCTGTAGGGAAAAAATGGTGTCCTTAATGTTCAGTGGCGGAAATGTCATGCAAGCCTGGTTTATATCTACACCCTTCTTTGCCTGAGTTTTTGGCAACAACACCATATTTCCCCAATATCAACTCACTGTCAGCTAAGATCAATATCATATCCTATCAATTGGTATTGCAAATGGGTTTTGACCAGGCACGTCGGCATTTCACTAGCCAGGTTGGGAAACACAGAATTATCAATTCGAAACATCTACAGGTTATTGCCAATTAAAGAAACATCAACTACTTTTCGTATTGGATCATTGATGCGATTCAATGCGTCTGATTATGGAAACAGTTCTTGCTGATTCATAATTTCTGTCGGACATCTAATCTCCAAGTGTCATGCATACTAGATTTGCGTGCATCCAACTGCTTGCACATAACCCGATAGTGATACTACATTAGGGAATATCTAAACCCTTCATTTAGCTGTCTTTCTATCACGGCATCTAGAAGCGATCAGTAATCTTTGAAAGCACTTGGAAGAGCTGGGAAATTGCCACAGCAGTGGATACCATTTTGATTTCCAACACGCAGATATCTTTTGGACCCTGCAACTTCTCGTATTGGTCTTTGGTGAACTCCAGTGGTCCACAAATTACATCTTCAGTTACCATAATCCACAGTAGTGGCGTCGGTGCAATCAGCTCGAAAAGTGCCCTTGGGTTTGTGGCAAAACCCCCCCGAAATTTAACAAAGCGAGATCGCCGGTAAACGACGCACTGACGCATTGCTAAGCCATCTTTTGTGCCGGCGGACCATTATTTTATGTAGGCCCCTGAAAGAACTGATCCTCCTGTGCCGTTGGCCTCACTGCTGGTCAAGGGTCAAAAGCGAAAAGTCTCGTTGCGGGAAGCTTGACTAGTTCGATGGAAGCGGTTGCGCTGAACAGCATCCCAGAGTGAGGCGCGAGGGACGGAGGAGCTGAAGATCATCGATGAGCTCCACTGCGACTTGTCCCACAAACTGTCCATGCAGGGAAGACATATTATAATACCCGCGAGACGTTTGTCTAACGCAGCGGCCCTGCTGGCATGATTAGCGACCACACCAACTTTATTAAAATCGCAACAAGTTTACACGGCAACAACACCACCCGCATGTGCAACACCCCAAACAAATATCTTCTCGCCGATGAATTCTTGGAGTGAGTGCACGCAAGTCACAGCATCGATAAGTCTTCGGCTTGTCCGATCCAGTTAAAGTTGTTTCGTAGCATACCATCCGAGTCGCCGAAAAACGGTGGTCGTATGTAAGCACGTGATATCCTGCGTTTAGGCAGTATTCATACCAGTTTTCAAGATATCGTTCTTTCAGAAGGCTGAGGCCATGGACGAAGACAACAGTGGGAGCGGGCTTGTCGTCATTAGGCGCCTGGTGGAAATTGCCTCTGAGGATAGTGCCGTCATATGTGGTAAATTCAGCTCGTTCGTAGGGTAAGATGGAATCATATGGTTTGAGGTGAGTGGGTGAGGTTACATTAGCATCTTGTCGATCTCGTCGATGTGATTCCAAAGATAGATTATGGAGAAGTATGGAGATTAGGCTGGTAAATGGGTAGGCCCCCCCCTTCTTGTTTTTCAGCGATAAATTAACTAATAAGTGTTATTAATTTATCCTAAGTAGCAAGTTTTATAGCCTTACTCCTATTCTATAGTTCTATAGATAAAATACTCTTATACTATAAAGATATAAAAGCTTTTAGGGGGTACCTACGTTTATAACCCATGGGTTGGGGTTGCAAACGTGGGTACCCCTATAAACTCCTTCTATATTTCTAGTATTAAGAAAAATATATATAAAAGTTATAGAATAGAAGTAGGGCTATAAAACTTACTACTTAGGATAAATTAATAATGCTTATTAGTTAAGTTATCGCTGGAAAACAAGCAACCCATGGGCCCGTGCGGACTCAACCCATTTACCACCCTAATGGAGATAGGGTTTAAGATGTGGTAATAGTGTTCAAGCTGATGGTGTCCTATACCTAGAAGTTTCATGGCAAATTATGTAAAATTCACTATTCAATAGCACTAAGTTATACGAGCTTGAGATAAAACCATGCTTTGCAAATTAAACCTCTTCACCGTGGAGCAAACCCACCTGAGCTTATTGAAAGAGGAAATTATGGGATTCCTCATCGGGCTAGTGCGGGGTCTTTACCCCAGTCTGTCCAACTCACAGATTGAGCATTATCAAAGCCTTGGCTTTTCATCGATTTGTCTACATTACTCGCAGACTGGCAGTCACGCAGTCTCGGAATAGCCCTGGTCTGATCAATGTGTCGGAATCAATTCGGATCAAATATTTCAGATCATCTCCGAGGGCCTGTTTTCTGCGCATCTACAACGTAGCATATATCATGAAATGCAGTGATTGAATCAGCTATAGTTGAATTTAAGGTACAAAGGGAATATACCTATATTAGAAAAACTCGTGGTAGTGCATGGGAAAAGATACATACATGTATGTATAAATGATTATGGACACCCTCCTAAGCGGTAGGCAGGAGATCCATCCATGGTTGCAATGTAGTTGGGATATACAACTTGGTGGTTCAGAGTTTGCCTTTAAAAAATCATTAATTCCAGTCGCGCGATGGGGCGGCCTGTCATATAATCTTGTCGTTATGAATGTGGCGGAGGAATTTGCAGCTTTACAACTGAGCGGGGTACATCATCGTCAAAAACGTGGCTCATTGATGTAGGCTGAGGTCACCAGACGCCTACTTCCGAAGCCGGCAGTTGTGGAAGCAGCTCCATCACAAAGCCGCCGTCAACTTGACATGACCACAATCGGCAAATCCGGTAAGGGGAGCATAAATCTGTACTCTACCGAGACTGATTGGTTTCGCGTAAATAGACTTTCAATTCATCACCTTCGGACATGCCAACGATTTCAATAGCAAGTCCAACAGACGAGCAGTTCGATCCCACATTATTAAGCGAATTGCCCAACGCAGAAAAACAAGTTTCAAAATTACGACTGCCCAGCATCTAGACGATGCACAATCAGAATCTCCGTTCCCTCCCGGTCCTACAATAGCCATCAGCTGTGAGGTGCTTGATCCATTCGGATCTCTCTCGGTGGACCAATCCGAATTGCATGTACTCCTTCGTCATCGTAAGTCTCACACTTCCTCATATATCACACTCATCTCACCGAAATACAGTAAGTGCTCAACAAGCAGTAGAACCGGTATTCAGTATCTCTGACGCTTTTACTTTTCACAACCTTCATGGAGCTTATGCCAATGCATTCACCGATTCCGCATTCTCCAGCGCTCTCATGTGTGCAATCTCACTGGGTAAACACAAATACATTCTTATGCCCGACGTCTTGTACCACCAGGGACAAGCAATAAACTACATTAACAAACAACTCACCTGTTCTTTGTCCTATGAGTGTATCATTGGTGCTATACTGCTACTTGTGGGTGTGGAATTGGCGGACAGCATCCACAGGAAACGCCAAAACCCATTTGAAAGGCATCCAGAAACTTCTCCGCGTGTGCGAAAAAGAGCAGATCATCCTTTCTGCAAGTGTACGGCGCGGTATCTTTTGGCAGGACGTAAACGCAGCGATAGTGAGCGACACAGAACGTGTAATGGAACGTAACATGTTCCCCGAGTTCCAGTGGGGCCGAGCAAATTTCATGGTTGAATGGTCGGTTCTTCCCTCTGGCTTTGAAAGTCTGCGCCATGAACTCGGAGAGAAAACAGTACAGGTATTGCAGGATGTCTACGTGATCCAGAAATAAAGTGAAGCGCTCTTATGCTATAAGCCAGATCTTGCTGGTTTTCACAATATGGACAACTTGCAAGCCTGTATCCAAGCGCGCCTGATAGAAAGACTGCAAGATTCTGAGCTGACTAGGCTCAGGAACTGTGTACTACTTACAACCTACCTGTACACATATTCTCCATTCACACAGATCTGGAAAGGTTCGCTCATACCGCTTCACATCTCGTCGAGGCTGCTCCTTCAGGTCCAGGAGTTGGCGCTAGAGACAGTTTGGGGAACGCCCAAGTCCGCCATGCTCTGGTGCATAGTCATGGCCGGTTCTCTGACACCCAAAGGCCCCACGCGAGACAGATATGGGCTGCTTTTGCGGATCCATTTTGGAAGATTCCTGTCAGAACCTAATATACATGCCTCGTGGTTCGCTATCGCAGGAACGCTAGATCAGTTTCTTTGGTCTTAAGCTAGTTTTGGAACTCATGCGCATACTTTTCTGTAAGAGAATGTATCACTGGGAGGTCCTCAGAATCATTTACCTAGTAGGTAACGATAGGCGCAGCCTAGGGAGCTTAGAAATAGTACAGAAAGTTAAATTATATTACATGGTGTAACGACCAACCAAGCTTTTCGCCCCAACCGTGGTTCACAATTATTGAGTTGAGGTGTTCAGATAAACTTTTTGAATTTCAATTATGTGCATTTATTTCTCTACAAATATTAACTTTCAAACTTGTGAACTGATAATTGAAAAATGATTGTGAAATACTTATGCTATGTAGTGTAACCTAAGACAGCACTATGATGATCTTCCGCATGGTAGACGGTGTCGCCTGGATCGGATACGTCATGGGGATCCGCATATGTTACCTACATATATAGCGAATTCCCCTTGCTTGTGTTGCAACTTCCCTTGCATCAAGTCATTTCAAGATGCTACTATCTACTTTCGCACGAGCCTCCTTTTCTCTGCTGATTTTTGGCGTTGTCGAGGCAGCGAACAACAGCACTATCGACGGCCACTCGCGCGCTAGGATCATTGAGAACGCAAAAAAGGGTGCGTAACTGCATACTCTAGAATATCTATACTTACTAGGTCTAGATGGTATTGATCTGGCGCAATTCAATTGGACAAATGCAGCAATTGCAGAGATTGAACGTGTACGCGAGGATGTACTGCCTCTCCCAGACTTTTCAAAAGCTACGAAGATCGATACCCACTGTACGATTTGAATGGACTCTTATTGAATATATAATGACGTGATCTTCCAGCTCATATTATCCCCGACTTTTACAAAACCCTGCTGCAAGCCAACCTGCTTTCGAACCATGTCCCTATATGGACCCTCCAAGACCACCTAGCCTACAAGTCCGCGAACGGCATCTCCCGAAGCGTCGTCTCAATCTCCACACCAGGCGCAAACATCTTTGCTGGCGATGCGGCACAGAACTCGGCTGTGGCCCGGTTGACAAACGAATTCATGTTTGCCCTTGCTGAAACATACCCGGAGAGGTTTTCCTTTCTCGCCAACACGCCTCTTCCATACGTCGAAGAAAGCCTTGTGGAGGCAAGATATGCACTTGACCAGCTAAATTCCAGCGGCATTGGCGTGATGAGCTCGCATGAGGGGCAGTACCATGGATCGAAGGCCTTTGCGCGTTTTTACGAGTATTTGGATACGAAAAGCACAGGTGTATTCTATCATCCCACGGTCCCGTTGCGGGAAATTAATGGAGAACTGATCGAGGCGTATCCATCATATGGTTTCGTTTTTGCACCTTTCGACTTCTTGTTTGACACGGCGAGAAATATCATGAACATGACGGCTGCACATACCATGCGCGATAATCGGAATTTGAGGTTTGGGTTTGCCCACTGTGGTGGTGCGTTTGCCAGCGTGGCGGATAGATATTTCTCGAGTCCTGTATATGGACCCACGGAGTCGTGGGAGAATTATGCTGGGATATTCCAGACAAGGTACGGGACAATACTCGATAGAGGTAGGAGTTGGCTAACAAGCCTGAGCAGAGCATTCTTTGACACAGCTGGACCGATGTTTCCACATGCTGTGCAGGGACTGTTCGGATATGATATTCCTACGTCAAAATTCATATATGGCACGGTGAGTTATCTCTATGTTAGTATAGCACAACATCATGTATAACATCTTTGGTTTCATAGGACTTTCCGTACAGTGGCCAGTCACAGAACGTGTCCGGAGCGCTTCTCAATGCTTTAATCGATAATTCAGATCTGTTCAGCGGGGATGAGAAAAAGACAATCTATGAGAGCAATGCAAAGGCATTTGTGGACATCTAGATCTTTCTCCCTACGTTGGACGCTGGGATGGCGTCATATTCAACGGTTTTCTGTTACTAAATTGCACAAGCACCTGCAGCGGTATATAGACGTTAGCCATCGCTAGTCTACGCAATCCTACGCCTGATTCAACCATCTTAGCGCTACCTGCTACAAGACATAAAGTGAATAGAATAAGTATGAATATAAAAGAGCACCGCCTTAACAGCCCAAATGCTTCAGAAGTGCCGCGCCATCATCGTACATTGGTTAAGGGAAATGAAAGTTTGCTTTGAAACGTACCCCGGGGAATACCACAATAAGAGGTCTCCATAATTCTTAACTTTCGAGTTAGGGGAGGTAAAGATGGCAGAGTCCGGTTTCATTTCATAGATTGACCTCAAGCATCTTTATTTTGCCTATAGATCTATGTGTGGAATCGCAGAGACAAAGGGCGGAATCCTGATTAACACGGGAGATGACACTACCTTCCAGATTCCAACTATTAGCTGAGATATATATTCATGCATCGCTGCTAATGTGTAAATTACGTTGGTAACGACAGTGGTACTGGTGTGAATAGGGCAAAAGTGAGTACCAGCTGGGACTGTGTGAGCTTCTCGATACTATGATTATCAGATCGCGCCATCATCCACTGCATCATGTCGGTTGGTTTCTGCCATGTCGGATCTGCTTTCTCGGCCTCGTTCCGTTGACAGATGACAGAGCCTATCACTTCGATGGCTCTACGCCCTCGATCTCATATTGCTCTAACTTCGGGCAATCGCCAAGGGAGTAGGGGCCACAGCTAGGGACTTAATCTTTTAACCACACTGGCAACAGTAAAAACCGCCAAGGCGTATTAGACTGCACAATTCACGTAATCTGGTTCTCTACAAAGCTCTAATTCAACGAATAAGCGACCAGGGACGTAACCTACGACGTGAGCCAAAGGGTCATAAATCCTACCTCTAGTCGATTTCACGTATTCACCACGGAGGAAAAGCGTTCCATAGCTATTTCGACCTACTCGAGGAGTTTGGCATTCAATCGTGCTAAGCTAATTCAGAGATAAATTGGGTTATACAATGGCAGAGCCTACGTAATGCATGCGTAAAATCACTCCGTATAGCATGAGCCGTGAATCCACCAGAGCTGCCCTCCGCCCCAGTATATTTCGCTTCAGAAGCCTACGAACGTTTATTCTCCAAATTATTCATATGCGGAAGGATGATTCAGACCTGTTAAGCAGCGCTGTCAGCGCTTAAAACATCATCAAGAAGTTTTCGTGTCTCATAAAGCATGCTAGGAGGAACCCCTATGGCATCAGTGGATCCCCTGATGTGATGCGATAAATCGTTTTCTCTAAACTTTTGTCTGTTAGTTTCAACGCGCATGACAGCTCAAGTGAACCCGCTTTTCTGTATCCATTAGTATATATTGTCTTTGCCGACGTAACGGAAAATTGTTTTTCCTTCTCAGCGCTCACTTGAATACTAAAGGATTTTTTGCTATTTTCAATCTGTAAATCAAATTTGGAAGATATGCAAGGACAACAAATAAGATAGAAGTAAAAAAGAAGGTCTACGCTGTGTGCGCCGGAAAGATAAGAAGATAAGTCTCCATGTTGGTCAAACAAAAGACGACTTAAAGGTATGTGAGTTTAATGTTAGATTGATGGCATCTGTATTTATTATTTATGCATTTTCTGAGATCGCATGTTTCGAAAAGCTGCTGGAAAACATACTTTTGCTGATAAGATGTCCCGGAAATGGGCCCTAGGGGACTTTCCCCAATATAGCGATTGGTAACTAGCAGACAATGGATGATTGCTTGTCCCCCTACCAAAGGGGGTATACTGGCTTTCTTTTATTCTACCTGCACGTCCTCTGCACTAAGCCTAGCAAAGACTAGATAAAACCTTTCGTTGCCTCAGCCACTGATTACTATTCTTCCGGAATAGGCGTGGTAGCGCGTGTAGGGGATGAGTCACAGATAACATAACATCAGCCCATCTCAATCGATGTACTTACTGGATCTACGTTACAAGAACTACATCTCCTAACAAACCGCAATTGATTTCATCGCATCTCATTATAATCTTTGCATCATTAGTTCTATTCTAAAATGTCAACCCTTCGTGCTGCTTTTTGGAGAGGAGGCGTATGTAACGCCCTCATCTTTCACAAAGCTGACCTTCCCGAAGATCGCGCAGCGTGGCAACCAATTTTTGCAGCCGCTATTGGTTCACCTGACCCATACGGCAGACAATTGAACGGCATGGGTGGCGGGGTCTCGTCCCTCTCTAAAATATGCATCGTGTCCCCATCCTCACGACAGGATGCTGATGTTGACTTCGAATTCGTCCAAGTAGTCATCGAAGATGGCCAACTCGACCTGGCTAGCAACTGCGGCAACATGACTGCTGCTATCGGCCCATTTTCGATTGATAATGGCTTGTTTAAAGAACCAATAATCGAACCTACATCGAGTCCGGTTCCTACCTCCTGCACTGTTCGCATATTCAACACCAATACCCGAAAGGTAATTCACTCCACGTTTTCAGTTTCAGGAGATCCTTTGAAGTTCCATCCAGGAGGGGAATATGAGATGGCAGGCGTTGCAGGTGCCGCTTCCAGAATCTGCCTGTCTTTCATCTCTCCAGGAGGAACCCAAACAGACGATACGCTTCCCACAGGCAGTGGCACTACAATTCTAGACACAAGAGACGAACAGGGATCAAGAATACAAGCCACTTTAATCGACCTTGCCAATCCAGCAGTTCACGTCGATGGCCGCGCGCTTGGACTGGACTCTAGTACGACCCCACCAGATCTCGACAAGCTACACCATAAAATGGCATTATTGGAGAAGATCCGTAGAGAGGGGGCGGAGAAAATGGGGTTGGATCCGGACGTCGCTAGCGTGCCTAAGATTGTCATCCTTTTATCGCCAACTGCAGAGGCGGCTTCAAAGGGCATACATCTACAATGTCTAGTTCTTTCGATGGGGCAAACGCATAAAGCAATTCCGCTGACCCTAGCATTGAATGTGGGAGCGGCATGTAAGATAGAAGGAACGATCGCTTCTATGCTAGCGAATGGCGTTGATGCTGAGAAAGATGTTACTATTCAGCATCCGAGTGGAACAATCAAGGTAGGTGTTGAGTTCAAGGGGAAGGAAGTTGAGAGCGCAGTGCTGTATAGTACCGCAAGGCTTTTAATGCTAGGGGCAGTCAATATAAAGGCATAAGTTTTGAGTGCAACATATGTGTATAATGCGTCAGTCAAAGCTTTCCGATTTAAGAATCATTAGTTTACATGACAGATGTTCACCTTCCTTTTTTTTTAATTTGGCTACATGCCACTTTTTCGCTCTAACTTAATCGGAGGATGTTGTTGTCGCAGCGGCAGGGAATAGAGGCAATCAATTGATGGCAAGGACATTATGGCCCTCCTTCTCAACCGTCGTGGTGCAGACGTCCACATTACGCAAGAGGTTGTTGCAGCTGCAGAGAAACACAGCATATCTAACTTTAAAGTTAGATTATAACATCTGTCTTTATTATTTATCCATTTCAGAGATCGGATGTGTCGAAAATCCGCTGGAAAACTTACTTTTGCCACGCAGCTTCAGGAAATGTACTGCTACGGTTTCTACACCCCGGTGAACATCTCGTCCGGGCCGTCTACATCCGAGCAACTCCCTACGCTACCCCGCTCTCGGCCAATTGTTGTTTGGCTGAAATCGTACCTTGTACCTAAGAATATTCCATTGTGCAATATTACATATGTTACTTTTGAAACTGGTTAATTGTTATCTAAGTACGATTGTGACATGTCTATGTTGATATGACACTTTCACATACAGCCAACAATTAGACACCAATTCCATCTTCGCAACGAATTCATAGTACTGCCATGTAAGCGGAACTAATTATCTGTTATTTCAATCTACCTAGCCCATAAAAACCAGCATTGTAACTTGTAAGTAGCACTCAGGTTTATGCGTCGTGATGGAGTATTCGGGCCGTCGCCCAACCGAGAAAAATCTATGTATTAGCCCAAAGATCTCCGAGACCTACAACACTAAGTGTTGAATAAATGGACCCTGATACAATGAATTAGTGAGGGAAATAGACGTTTGCGCTGCGACGTCCCCTAAAGAATATCACAACAGGAGTTCTCCATAATCGTTGACTTTCAAGTTTGGGTAGGTAATAATGGTAGAGACACAATCGAGACTCCCGATGCTGCGTTACGGCACACAGAGAAGAGGATCTACGTTTAATGATATTCTCCTGGGCCTTTCGGTAGTTAGCTGTTTCGATAACGAATATAAATTTCATAACAATCTATCTGTTAACAGTCGACTAGGATTTCGGCGCAGGAATATATGCGGAAAGGACCGAAAAGATAGCAGAAGTGAAGTTGGGAAGATGATTGATATCTTGGAAGGGAAAAGACTAGACATGTAGATCACATTTAAAAGTCCAAAAAAATTAGTCAAGAGCTCCATCTCAAATGCCGTCTGTTATAAAAGCATACGATTCTGCCTCAAGCTATGCAGTAGTATGTAGATTATTAAACAATAAAAAAAGCAAAAAACATACAACAGCAGGTATTCGCTAGTGGTCACCCACCGAACTACTAATCCGCCGGTACCGTGTTTAAGTACAGCTGAGCGGACGGGAAGCTCTGTTTTCTCTTTACCTGCTGCCTAAATTCCCCTTAATTTTGCTGTTTACAGAAAACAGTCAACAGTAATTAATCCAGTGAGGCTTAGCGCACTAAACCTAGGTAATTTGTCGAATTTGCTTCACATATACCTTGTCTCCCGAATCCTAAATACAGAAACCGTAACCACGCAAAACTGTTGCATGCTGCTTTACGCGAAAATGAGAATGGATTTGCTATAACGACTTTTTCTCGCGCAGCCAGAATGTCTGTGCGGAACCCGCAAACCGGTTTCGTAAACCTGAATGACTGAAATGTCTGTACAGACCCTGCGATACCAATCTGTACACCTAAGTGGCTTGTATAGATTCTTTATGACGGCAATTCACTTGCTGTACTGGCCCTTTCTCGTGCAGCCCATTCAGCTGTACAGATTCCACAAAACGGTTCATAGGAGTCTGCACAATCATATGTCTACACAGCCCTTATAATACCGTGTACAGTCAAAGCTGTACCGAACTTCTCTCGTGCAGCCTATTCATCTGTACAGATTCCACAATTCAGTTTATAGGAGTCTGTATAGCCATATGTCTATACAGCCTTCATAATATCATATACAGTCAAAACTGTACAGATTTCACAGTCAAACATGCTTGCGCAGAGAAGTCGTCTATACGCTTCAAACGTTTATGCAGATTACAATAACTTGGTCTAGCTCATCTATACAGACTCCAATCCACGACAAACGACATAAAAACCAATCAGATATGTTGCGATATCACGATGGTCGACATGTCGCGAGCCAGCTAACATCGCTATCGGACCGAATTCTCATGACCCAGATGGTCAGCATGAGGATATTACTAGATCAGGAAAACCACTCTAGTTGACTAGATGCCTAACGTCGCCACCTCGCCACTGATAATCAGCTCAGTACAGGTATATAGTTCAGATAGAGCTACAGTAATACAACTTGAGTGAACCTTCAATCCTTTGGCGTATTCCCTATTGTCCAATTCCCGACAAGATATGAGTGGTGAATAACATGATCTTTGACTACCCGGGCGCAGTTCATAGCTGTTAAGGATAAATGCTCTTTAATCTGGAGTGGAATACTCGGTGCGACTGAGGCGGCATGGTGATAATAGTAGTAGCGCTGATTGATTGATTGATTCATTCTATCAGATATTATGGGCTATATCAGATAGTGTCCGAACCTCAATCAGGCACTGACTTGGTAGCCACGTGACTCCAGCTGCGCACGGATAGGTACTGGAGCACGGAACAGAGGAGTATATCAACCCCCTTTCCTTTGAAGGTTGAATAGAGAGAGCAATGAAATATAGTTACTTGCTACCCCTACCTACCCGCACGCTGTGTACACCGTGCAAACCGCTGTATTGACTCAGACATCTTGCTAATACCAAGCGCTGGCTAGCCAATGGAGCCCATTCAATAAGAATCCAATTTGCCATGCAATAAGAATATCATTCCTTTCACTTTGCCAGCGATTACGTCGTCGAACTCGAGAAAATTTTATGTATGTACATTCACTAGAGAATATATCATTTCTTTTTGACCTAACCCTAGAATGAATTTTTCGAATTCGCAGCAACTCGTCGTAAGATCCCCGGTCGAAATGCCATCCAAAGGTTCAAAAACTCCAGTCCTGACTCTACGTTCATAGTCCCCATATACAAGTAGTAACTGAAGGCTTTTCATAATATATAGAATTAAACTTGTCTTGATTCAGGTGGGAAAAGACATATTGTTTCTTTACTATAGATTACACTGCGACCTCTCTACGCTTCATTTGTACTTTAGCTTGAGGGTCCAGTATTACATTTTCATCAAAGTGCAAGTTTCTCGGACGACCCGTTCCACCAGCTGAGGCAAAGTCAAATTCTTGAAGCAGCCGCACTAGGACGAGCTTTATCTCTCCGACGGCAAAATAACGCCCTGGACAAACCTGATTCCCATAGCCAAATGACATGTTGTCTGGGTCGGTTTGGCCAACCATGAATTTCTTCAGGTTTTCCCCACCGCCAGAATGTCGCTTTCGGTAGCTCCGCATAGGATCAAACTTTTGGGGCTCTGGATTGATGCTTGGGTCAAAAGCGTGCGCAGGGCCAGCCCACGCAATTCTTACGTCTTTTGGGATATGTGTGCCATCTTTGAGTGTTATGGGCATCATTGCAATTCTTTGAGGAGTCACTTTCGGCATTGTCAGCATGAAATTGTAGAGAGCATCTCTGCAGGAGGTTTCGCAGGAAACTTACATAAAATCGGTGGGTTCATCCTTTGGCTTTCAAGAATGAAGCTATCCATCTTCTCGAGGTACTCAAGCCACGTCTTGATGGGCATGTTTTGCCCGAGCTCACCGTGCCTTTTAATAGTGTCGTCAATCTCATTTCTCAACACAGAGAACCATTCGGGGTATTCAATCATGTCAAACAAGACATTGGCAACTGTCGTAGCCGTTGTATGGATACTTGCAAGAGTTAATATGCATTGCCGTGCCGCCATCTGGTCCAATGTGCCCTCCTTGCCCACAGCATGCTCCATCATCCATTCAAACAATGTGTCCTCTGTTTCTTTATTCCCCGCCCTGGCATCCTCTTCGCGCTTAGCCATGAATTCACGAACTACCTCGGTGCCAATATCAATCTGCTTCTGCACGCGCCATCGAGCTGGAATAAAAGGCTTCACAAAGGAGCGCATCCATAGTGGAAACATGCGCAAAGTAAAGCCAGCCAGGAAAAGGTCCATGGAAAAGTTGAGTGTCAATCCGAGCCAGGTAGGGTCACGGCACGTGGGGTCGCCCACAAAAACTCGTGCTGACATGCGAGCAACGAGCATGCGCATGGATTGTTGAATGTCAACTGTAGTCCATTCCTCGGGTTGGGGAACGTCCAGGTCCCATCCATATTTAAATTCTTCGTAGGCCATGTCGAGATACTTGGCCACATCTGGGTTCAACTTTCTCGTCAACACTGTGACGTGCAGATCGGAGTCTCGGATAACAGAAGCCCAAGGCCAACTTCGGAAGAGATTCTGGATATTTTCAGGAGGGTGATGGATCACAGCATTTGGGGATCACTCACGTTATAGTGCACCATTTTTCCGTTGAGATCATTTCTTGGCAGTAGACGCAGCTCGTCCAAGTACTTCATAGGCAGCACATGTATGTCCGTGTCCAGGCGGCGTACGATAAAGGGTTGATTTTTGAAATTTTGATACCCAGTGTCGATGATATTGTAGGCATCGTATATGAAGCGAATGCTGAGCAGCCATGATGGCTCCCACCACCCTTTTGACCCATGTAATGGTGCCCCCTTGATCCTGGGTCTCTTTGGCTGCAATAGGAGTATTGCCAAAGCGAATATCACGGCGAGAAAAGCCCACTTGATGCTGATGCCATCGGAAAGGTAATCGCGAATGGTTAGGTGGATATTGTCCCGGTGTATAGTATCGTAACGAGTATTGTCAATACCCATTGTCGCAGGGACGCGAAATTCGTCTTTTCGCAGAAACTGGCCAAGAGAATTGTCCAGGAATCAATGCAATGGACATTTTCAACTAAAAGTTATTTATTTTTATTTCCAACAGCGACATTTGCTTGTATTCCAGTCTAGTCCACACCGGAGGCTCGGGGAATATCCCAAAGCACATGTCCGAGGCCGAGTGGAGGGGCCAATCAGATGCCACTCCGACCGAGGGCAGATTTGACGTGATGCATCCAGACAAACTTTAGATCTATTGAATTTTCCACCAACAGTCATGGAAATCTACTCCTTCTGACGCTGTAATGCAACCCCATTAGGTCTGGGTGAGACTTGACTGAAATGACGAACGAATCACATCCTTGCAGGTGGCGATCTTGGATATTGAAATTTCCATTATATGGACCATTTTAACATCGAATGACTTACTCTGTACTCCCCAAACCAGACGCACGGTCTTCAAAATTCTCGGTATGCGCTCTTTCTCAGTATTCGCGGGTATATTTGCCTTTGCAGCTTGCGTATGCGCACAGCGAAATGGCTACACCAATATTACTACCGTCGACGAGTTTGTTGCGCGTCTAAACACCAATTCTATTATCGAATCTAAGATCCGCACTATCCTTAACAGTTCTCAAGCTAGAAGCAATGGCATTGGAGCCGATACAACCGCCAATGCACGTCTAGCATGCGAAGTGACCCGTCTTGTCTTTGGATCTAAACTCTATTCGCAACAATCCAAGACATATCCCGATCTCGCTGATAACAATTGGTATGTTCCTTCCCTTCCCCACGAGAAGAAAATTCGAATTACCGTACTTATGAGATTTCAGTAATTAAACAGTTTGTTCTAATTATTATGCCAGGTCAATGACATGCTGGTTGTCACCAAAATGTATCTTCCAACCCGAGTCTGCCATGGAGGTTTCAAAAGCGATGCTCATTACATCTTTCCTCGGTAGCCAGTTTGCGGTTAGAAGCGGAGGGCACAATCCCAATGTCGGGTTTTCCAACGTTGGTTCTGAAGGTGTATTGTTTGACTTGTCCAAACTGAATGACGTCTCACTTACTTCGGATGGGAACCATGTTTCCATCGGGCCAGGGAATCGGTGGGGTAGAGTGTATCAGATCCTTGCTTCGAGCGGCAAAATGGTAATTGGAGGGCGCGCCAACGACATTGGCGTTGGCGGATTACTGCTCGGCGGCGGGTTGAGCTACTGGTCAAGCATACACGGCATGGCATTCAACAAGATTGTCAATTACGAGGTGTGTATTGACTTTTATGAGATCTGACATGTCTGATGTGTTTGGATAGGTCGTCCTGGGGGACTCTTCTATTGTGAATGCGAACCAAACACATAACCGGGATTTGTGGTGGGCACTTAGAGGTGGCGGTGCCAATTATGGTATGTGGATGCAAATACATCTAGCTGGCTTCCCAGCTGACAATCTCAGGAATTGTGACCAGGTTCGATGTCGAGACCGTTGAAAACAGCTCAATATGGTTCGAAGGTCTCCTCATTGACCCCAATGAGCAGGAGGCACTGTTAAAAGTCGCCATCGACTTTGTAGCAGCTGCCGAGAATGACCCAAATGCCTCAGCTACCTACAATATGGGTCCGACCGGCGGTGCCGTCTATCTCGCGTATAACAATCCCACGGAAAGGCCAGAGATTTTCAAGCGATTCTATGAGGTTTCGCATCAGACCATCATCAACTCGACAATCGGTACATGGGTGGACTATCACAATGCAGTGTCTGATTTGAACCCATTTGGGGCATTAAGGTAAGCATTCTCCAGCGTTGTTGAAATAGCGCTAATATATGCATGTGTATTTGCAGAATTGCCATCTCCGTCTACGACCGTGAATGGGACTTTGCCACATTGTTAGACCATTACAAACGGTACACCAATGCCTCGGCTCAGGTCCAGGACCAACTTAATGCTACAATGTACTTTGTACCTCAAATGTTCAGCAAGCATGCCGTACAGACGACACTTGAGAAAGGAGGCAGTCCCCTCAACATCTCAGAAAAAACTCATTGCTGTATGTGTTACCGAGGCTCCCCGTCTTTTGAATATCTATCTAACTCGAGTGCTTCTACACAGTTCTAGAAATCATGATCACGTGGACCGATGCTAGATTTGACCAAGACGCAGCACAGCGGCTTCAGAGCTTTGGACAAGAAATCGATATCGAAGCGCAGGGACGCGGCACAAATCTCAATTTCTACTACATGAACGATGCAGGCTCGTTTCAAAACGTCTTGAAATCATATGGTTCTTTGGAGAAAATGAGATCGGTAAGTCAAGCCTATGACCCGTTCCAGGTTTTTCAAAGGCTGCAGCACAATGGATTCTTGCTTAGTGATGCATGATGTGTTACCTACTGTATAGAATAAAGTCGATTTGTTTCTTGTGTATTATAAATCTTTGCAGGCGAGGACGTTGAACCCTGCTAGAAAACCAGATCTGTAGCTGTATAATTAGTACCTCGGCGCCGTTGTTAGGCAGCCTGCATATCTACCAGAATGGCCGGACAGATAGGGCTGCATGATACCGACTCGGCCCGTCCCGAATTAGGGATATTTCTCGGTCGGGCAGCGGTGTTATTGGTTATCCCGACAATATTACCAGTTTGGACAGAGATGTGCGTACCGCACGTCTGATGGAAAACTGGGACAGTGGACTGTTTTTTTCGCGATGACAATGTTCCGAGAGCAGAAAAAATCGCACCTCATTGTCCTCCCTACATACTCTGCGACCTGTTGAATTGAAGGTTTTTCTTTGTCAAATCAATGCTTGCTTCACTTGAACCGTTCAAGGTAGCGTTTCCAGGGCGCGTAGTTGGCCCAGGGGACCCTACGTACGACGAAGAGGTGTGCTATAGCTGGTAAGCAACAAGTTTACCGTTACACACATGCCAAACGAATTTCTAGTACACTTGCATCAATCGTCTAGCATACAAAATACTTACTTCACTTCGTCGTACAGGTCTGTGACTACCCGCATCCCGGCCAAAGCCTACATCTACTTGAGCAGCAAAGACGAGGTGGCCAAGGTGCTCACACTCCTCAAGGCCACCAATTGTAGATTCGCGATTCGATCTGCAGGGCATAATGCCAACCCCGGGTTCAGCAGCGTGGATACCAGTGGGACAGGTGTCGTCCTCGATCTTCGTGGGCTAAACTCCAAAGTCCTGGACAAAGAAGTCGGTGTTGCTCACGTTGGTGCCGGAAATAATTGGGCTGACCTATTCACCTGGCTGGAAGCGGAGGACCTTTGTGTCATTGGATCAAGAGAAGGGAGGGTAGGAGTTTCCGGCTTCATTCTTGGTGGTATGTAGACATGATTTCTCCAGTTCTAGAATAACTCCTGACCGTTGAAGGTGGCCAGGGGATATTTTCTAGCTCTCATGGCTTAGGAGCTGATGGCGTGGCGGGTTTTGAGGTAATTAATTTTTCCAGTGCGACAGATAAGTAAACCCATATTCACGATGTTAGGTTGTTCTTGCGAATGGTGAAATCGTCAATGCTAATGCCGAGTCACATTCTGATTTGTACAAGGCGTTGAAAGGCGGCGGCTCAAACTTTGGTGGGAAGATCGCTGTCTCTTTGTAAAAGCATGTCCTGACATTGCACAGGCATTGTGACCTCGATAAGCCTCCGCGTGCACCCATTGATCAAAGTGCAGTACACTATCAACACTTACGACCCTTCTGACTATGTGAATGTAATAAGTGCATTTGCTAAGGTGCAAGCGTCGATGGAGCAGGATCCACAAATTGGTTTGTTCATCAATACTCGGAGAAGGTTCGTAGAGTCAATGTTTAAAACATATGTAAGAGGCATACACTGATTTTGTACATTTGTTTTTAGTTTCATAGCCATTGGGTATTTTTATGCAGATTGGCCGACCGAAATCCCTGAGGCTTTCCAGCCTCTTCAAAAGCTATCAAGCTTCCTTGGAGCCGCCGTCCCTACCACCAACGGCACGTTTACTTCTCTAAACAGTGTTCTGGAACAGTGGGCGTATAAAGAAAAGGACATGAAGTAAGTCTTGCATCCAGAAATACTCCTTCGCACAAGGGATTAACAGACAAACAGGCATGCGTACGTAACTATGACGACGAGAGTACAGCCAGATCTTTACGAGCGGGGACATGAGGCTTGGAAAGCAGTGGTCGAACACCTCTCGCCGGCCGCAGACCTCCACTGGTCAATTCAGCCCTTGACGCAACGCGCTGTGCAGGCTGGCAGGCGGCTTGGTGGCGGGAACACTTTGGGATTGGTTGATACGCCTCAATCGTGTAAGTCAACTCATCTTGTTTTGTGGTTTTTTTTACTTATATTATTCAGGTTGGATCTTTACGTGCGACTGGAGGGAGAATGAGCACGACGAAGCTGTTACAGCGTCTCTTGATCAGGTGTTGCAGCGCATTGAAGCACTCGCCTCCGAGAAGGATCTTTTATTGGATCTCCGATTCCCCACGTTTGCAGGCAAGGGGCAGAATGTACTCGACAGCTTCGGGGCAGAGATTGTTCAGAAGCTTCGGGAAACGGCTTTGCGTTATGATCCGGATAGAATCTTTCAATCATTGCAATGTGGGGGCTTTTTGCTGCGGGATGTTTAAGCGAGAGAGATGGAAATTTTACAGTTGTCCGTCATTACACGTCATGATGGGAAGCACAGCATGTCTTGAACCGAGTAAATCGAATCCAGATATTTTGAGGAGCACGAAGATGAAAAACAGCGTTGTATACATTTCAAGTCATAATGCATTTGCTATTCCATATCAGTAGCTTTTGACATGTCCTACGTAGCGCGCACAGCCTCCCATACGCCATTCAGTGCCGATACGACTTCGTCAGGTAGCGGACCCTTCTGGATCGCCGCTACGTTCTGCTTGATCTGTGGAATCTTGCTCGAACCGAAAATGATAGCGTCTTCTGGTCCCAGCTGAGAATGAAAGGCGAGCCAACGAAGAGCAGCTTCTGTTTTCTGGATGCCCAAGGGAGAAAGCGTTTTGTCAAGGAAGCGAATGGCGTCGTGGTGCTTCTGAGTATCATATCGCCGAGCATCCATAGACATGATGTTGCCCTCAGCAAATCGGGTTCCTTCAACGTTGCCTGAGGTGAGCGCACCATGAAGGAAGCCGCTAGCATTTGGGCTGTGTGCTACAAACTGCATGCCGTGTTTGCGCACCAGATCAAGCACTGCGCCTTCGTGCCTCCGATCGATGAGGTTGTAAATACCCTGGTAGGTGGATGGCTTCACATATCCTTCGCGCTCGCAAATCTCAATGAACTCAGCAAGCATATCCGCCGGGAAGTTGCAGACTCCTAGCTGATTTACCAGTCAGACTGGCCGCTGAAGATTGTTATATTTGGTCAGGTTAGCTGTACGCACCTTGTCAAACACGCCCTTTTTATGCTGCAGATCAAAGCCGTATGCTTGATCTTTCAAGGGCGTGGCTACATCGGGAGCATGCGGATAGAATACGTTGATGTGCTGCCCCTCACTGAACTTCAACGCCTCGAGACTGGTCGCGGCTGATGAAGCGATTTTTTCGGGCTCAAGAGTGCCTTGGAAGCCAGTTAGGCTGATCAGAACCTTGGTGTCGATGGTGAAGCCTTGTTGCGCGGCTCTGGCTTGTCCAAGGAGACGTTGTGATGCTCCAATGTCTGTGGGTGGGTACAGGCCAGCTGTATCGAGTCGCTCCACACCCAACTCTTTGAGGACCCCTAATAGCTCTTTCGTTGCTTCTTCCCCGACGAACTCGTTGCCGAGGCCTCCGCAGCCGAATATGAGCTGTGGTGCTTTTGGCGAAACCATGTTATACTTGAGGTCAACGTGTTGTTTGGGGATATCTGAAGTTGATCAATAGAGATGGGGAGGTCAACGTGTGTCTATGGAGATTAGACCAGTCGGGTACACTTAATTATGTAAGTAGTAGGATGTTCTTCCTAGCTAAGTTGATGTTACCTCTCGGCCCGGTGTCACTAGTGCCATTTTGGGCTCGGACCGTGCTTATTTGGGGATAATTACAAAACGATTCAGGCACCTACTACGCCGCATAACGCCGCGGAGCTCGATAATCCACCACTATTCCTATTCTCGGACGGCGCCATGGCAGTTCTGATATGGCGTAGGACTCTATTACGGTGCCTACATATATAGATAGTATAGAGGTTCACTATCCATTTGAACTTGACTGCCTCCTAGACTCAAACAAAGAGATCTGCCATGACCTCCATCGATGCTGGTTGCGATGACCGTCTGGTTTCCGATGCCATTTCATTGATCCGACGGGCTTGGGCCCTGTACGACAAAGACTATATAGCGGGGTGCATGAGCTGTGCCGTCTACGACACGGCGTGGGTCTCCATGGTAATAAAGAATGACTCCAATGGGAAGCGATGGCTGTTCCCCGAATCGTTCGACTATTTAATTTCAACGCAATCTGACGACGGAAGCTGGAAAAGCGGCACACCATCCCATGTGGACGGCATTCTGAACACGGCAGCCTCCCTTCTCTCCCTCCAGAGGCACCGTCTTGAGCCTCTGAATACTACGAGCCATGCCTTGGAGAATATTGATGGTCGGATACATCTTGCCGCAAGTTCGCTCGCTTCGCAGCTCAAAGAGTGGGATGTTGCTGAAACAGCCCATGTTGGCTTCGAGATTATCGTTCCATCACTTCTGCAGCTTTTGAGAGCCGAAGACTCTTCAACCAATTTTGAATTCGATGGCGGGGAAGTTTTGCAGCAGATTCATGGCGCAAAAATGTCTCGGTTCAAGCCCGAGATGCTGTACGGTCCCGAAGCTTCCACAGCAATACATTCACTCGAAGCATTTATTGGAAAAATCGACTTTGATAGATTGGCTCATCACAAGACAAACGGCTCAATGATGGCATCACCGTCTTCCACCGCCGCATATCTCATTCATGCCTCTGAGTGGGATGAAGAGGCAGAAGTCTATCTTCGTCGTGTCATAGCCGAGGGCGCTGGCAAAGGCAGCGGGTCAGTTCCCAGTGCATTTCCTTCCGCCTTTTTTGAGTGTACCTGGGTGAGTAAAACATGAATCCCGCCCCTGGACTGATATAAATTAATCAATAGTCAGATTTTTTCCACTATGCTTTCTGCTGGTTTCTCTAAAGTGGAGCTGGGCTGCAATGAGACGGAGGAAATGATGACAACACTGCACCTCGCTTTCAACAATCTTCGGGGCCTTCTTGGATTCGGTAAGACTATCTACCCCACTTTGGCTGACGATAAGAATCTCACAGCTAATCATTTAAAGCTCCTGGTTTGCCACCGGATGTTGATGATACAGCTCAATGCATTGTTTGCTTGAACAAATTTGGTAGGGACGCATTGCCTGAGGGAATGATCAAGGCTTTCGAAGCCAAGACGCACTTTCGCACATATGCTTCAGAGAGAAACCCCAGTTTTACAGCAAACTGCAATGTCCTCTCAGCGCTTCTCGCGCAGCCCAATACAACTCATTATACTAATCAAATACTCAAAGTTGTTGAATTCCTCTGCAACTATTGGTGGGAAAACGATGGAAATATCAAAGACAAATGGGTAAGTTGCTTCTGAAATCAAGCTTTACAGCAAGCTAAGAAATTTTCAGAACGTGAGCCATCTATATGCGTCACTCCTGGCTTTTCAATCAATCACCGAACTCCTTGTCCAGATTGAAAACGGGAAACTGGAGGCATTGAGCCCTAACCTTCAGTCAAAGGTAAATATCACATTGTTTCAGATTTGTTTCCGAGCTTTGCTAGAGACGCCGAACCCGCACTCAATAGAAACGACATCTTATCGAGTTCTTATACTCTGCAAAGCCCGGAGGCTCCCATTCTTCCGTCCTATTAGGTCCTATATCGACCACGACATTACACTCCAAGTACGCCTCTTGAGGGAAACATCGCAAACGGAAATTGACTCCGTCACAAACCATGTCTGGATCGAGAAGGTCAGCTATGGGTCTACCCTGCTTACTCAAGGCTACAAGCTTGCCGCACTCAAAGCTGCATCCGGCTGCACAGACGAAATTCCTTTGAGCAGCGCCAGTATCCCTGATTCTAGCTTCGAAAAAGGCACAGCTTATGTGAAGCTCTTGCAACGAACCCCACTATTTGAATCGACCCCCGAATGGCAAGTACAAGCTTCGATGCTGGAGGCGTCTTTGTTCCAACCATTACTACGAAATCACCGTTTGAATGTCTTTCCCCGGAAAAACATGGCTCCGGACAAATATTTTGATTTGATTCCATTGACTTGGATAAGTTGCAACAACCGCACCAAGGCATTCGCATCGAACCACTTCCTATTCGAAATGATGATCATTTCCTTTCTCGATTTCCAAGCAGATGAGTTTATGGAAGCTGTCGCAGGGCCAGCATTCAAAGGACAAATGGATCAGCTTCATCGTCTCATCGACGACGTCTGCAATACAGTCGAAAGTAGCTTGTTCACTACACCAAAGCGCATCAAAACATCAGGCCAGATTTCAAACAGAGATGCCGAGGTGCAACAGCTGAACACTTTTCCCGACCAATTATTCCACAAGAGCAATGACCACATCTCGGAACCTAGCCCGTGTGAGAATGAGGTATATGAGATCCTCATACAATTTGTCAGGCACATTTCTAACCATCCTTCTGTCCAATCAGCTAGTCGCTGGGATCGTACCTCGACACTTCGCGAGCTGCGCATATACCTACATGCACACGCCAAGCAGTCCGAGGACAACGATCGCCTCGCTCAGACCCGCACCCAACAGCTGAATGGCAAATCCGTATCGAGTCGAACTCGTATTCAGGACAGTTACTTTCGCTGGGTGTCCACCACGTCAGCCGATCACACGGCCTGCACGTACTCCTTTGCCTTTGCCGGCTGTTTGCTGAGCACGCAATCAAACGGTACCGAGACATTTTCAACTACCAAAACTAAATACCTGGCGGCCGCCATGTGTCAACACCTGGCCAGTATGTGCCGCATGTACAACGACTACGGGTCCATTGCACGAGACAAGGCCGAGTGTAACCTCAACTCTATCGATTTTGATGATTTCCTTGGCAACGATACCAACGTCAAAGCTACTACGCAAACGAGAAAGGATACGTTATTTGAACTGGCACAGTGCGAACGAAGCTGGTTCAACGCCACAATGGAACGACTCGGAAACGAGATGAAGGGTAGCCGAAACCAGCGACATATGCATATATTAAATATGTTCTGTGAGGTCACTGATTTGTACGGCCAAATCTACATGGTAAAAGACATTGCTAGTCGAATGAAAGCGGACGTGAATGGGACCAAGTGAGCCAGCCTTTCCTCTGTCAGTGGAAATCACCACGCGCATTCAGACGCCCTAGAAGACTTTGTATCAGGGCATGATGTGTCTGCCACTGGTTCATAGCCGTTATCGTCGCCAGCCTTTCCATCAACCCTTTGAGACGAGAGGCCCGGAAGTTGATAACACTCTTGATTACGTGCGTTCTTTCCTCGTCGTCTAGTCTCCATTTAGATTGAGAATGAAAGCTTGTTTCTTGAATCTCGTGGGCGGACCGTTTTCTCTTCTTTGCCGGAGGCGCAGACTGACTTGTTGAACTGGGAGTCAAGGGACCATCCTCCTGTACAGGACGAACAAGAGCTCCGGCCATGGACAGAATGCTCGTGAGGAGCGTCTCCAAGATCTCAATGATCATAATGGCATGCTGCGACTTTATCTGAGAAGCATCCTGGCTCAACCATTTCTCGCAACTTTTGAGAGCCTCTTTTTCGAACGGCAGACTTTCTCCATACTCAGCTATCGCAACCCCTAGCTGATCTGTTGAGTTATGGTGCTGTCCTGTAGTTTGGCCAACCTTGACAAGCTCAAAGACCGCGAGTAGTTCCGAGCAGAAACAGGTAGTGTCATTGGCTTTTTCGGGCACTTCAATGGCATCGTCCTCGGGCAAAATGATACGATCCTCATTTGAGTAGGCTTCCATATCGAGATTTTGGTCCAGGCTGAAGCTGAATGTGTCTATGGTTTGGAAAGCGTCTAGGAAGGATTGTTTTTGGGTCTGGCACGCTGAATCGCGCCCTTGTCTAATGGACGGATGCGTGAGATCGTAATCAGAGTATAATAGCGACGATCCGGACTCAGTATCCAGGCTCAAGCTGGTATCAAGAGAAAAAGGCTTTGGTAATGTGTCGGCCAGTGGAGTCATGTCTTCATCCGGACTTGAGATATGACCG
This sequence comes from Periconia macrospinosa, assembly GCA_003073855.1. Taxonomy (NCBI): domain Eukaryota; kingdom Fungi; phylum Ascomycota; class Dothideomycetes; order Pleosporales; family Periconiaceae; genus Periconia; species Periconia macrospinosa. The sequence continues at coordinate 232,169 of KZ805312.1, forward strand.
TTGGTGCTTTTTGTGTTTTGACCCAGACGGGAAATTCGGCGCGGAGAGATTCCTGAACTCCGGCGAGCGCTTGTCGTATATGAGCATATAATCTGCTTTTCCAGACACCGCTGGCAACCCTGCTCTTCTCCGGTACATTTGACCTAGAGCACTCGGCTGTTAGAAGCAAATTCCTGTGGGATGGGGGTCCGTAGTTGCTCACCTTTTTGGACCTGCAGAACACACAGGCCAACCGGGAGATTCGGTAGGATGAACGTTCAAACGGTGACGCAGTCGACTCTAAGGTAGCAAGGTCATGGTCAGGTTGAGGTTTCTGGTGTCTGAAGGTGCCAAACATTGGATGTGCAACAACAGGATACGATGCGACTGCTAGACGCAACGACTGGTTTTGTGCAAACTTCAAGGGCAAGGCAAACAATTGCGCATTTCTCGATAATCATCAAATTCCGGGTGAAGTTGATCAGCTGAACCAAAGACATGAGCCCATGCCTGTTGCCTGTTGAACGTTATCAGCCACCCGCTCTGATGCATGCGATCGTCGCAGCTTTGTAAGCCTTGGCTGCCATAAGAAGAGGACGACCGATTGAATACTTGCAAAACTGCCTAGGCAAAATCGCTTAACGCAAGCTTCTGTTGGTGCAAATCTGCCTTTCCTAGTTCCTACGCGCCCGCACCCTTGTTTCATAGCTGGTGATCTATTGACCCCAGCGACTTTCGGTCTCCGAAGGCAGGTTTGTCTCAACCGCCGATGCCAAGGAATGTAATGTACCGTATTATTTGTTAGTGTAATACGCTAAATAGTATAAAAAATTCTAAAGTTGTTGGTAGATAGCTACTCTAAAATTATAAGTGCTTACAAACATCAGAAATACGTGACAGCTCACTAAAAGTCAATGACACGTTTCATATATTAAATACTTGTAATGATTGATCCTCCTTGGCATCGGCGGTTGAGACACACCCTCCGAAGGCGAGCCTGCATACACGATTTATCCACTTTTATTGATTGGCAGGATAAACTGGCTGAATATTTGCCTCCTCTTCTCGCATTACGAATACGTAAGGTTGCAAGGTGTGAAGAGATTTTTTTCGACCGCAGCCAGAACTATAAGGCTGCTAGTTATGGCGAGTAGTACGGCCGTGAACGCGAAAGCTTCATTCACTCGCTCTGAGTTTTCTCTCCGAGATATTTGAATACGTGGTACTTTGTACTAAAATCTGCGCGATCGCCATGGCTGGGACGCTGCCGCTGCTAGACAATGACACGAACGGATAACACGAACGGGTAGATAATTGCCGGTACCTGGCAGCCTCGGACACACCCTAACCCCTGCAAACCCCGTCTCCGATGGTTGGTCTTATGTGCATGATAATGTAACAATGGTCTGAGGTAATATCGGCCACACCCGAACGGGGGCCAAATTACACACAAACGGCCTCCAGTCCGGTTTTATACATAGTTACGCACAGCCAGCTGAATCACGGTGCTCCGCACTTGGACCTCCTCTCACTCAGGTCAGAGACTACCATCTCACCAACTGTCCCTTTTAGTGCTCTTTGTACGCTGGTAACACCCTCAATATGATGGTGACCATTAGTACTATCGACCATGATACCTACCTAGGTCTCGGTATCTTCTTGCTAATGCTTACGGCTGCTTTTATTCTGATGCGCATGGTCATGTCCTTTCGCCAGTTCAAAAAAATCAAGTCGGACGACTGTAAGTGTACCCGTGATTTGCCCACCTGCGCCGACTAAACAATCATCTTAGGGGTATGCGTCGTTGCATTTGCCTGGGTAATAGCATTTTACGTGTTCAACAACTATCAGTACGAGGGTACGTGGCCAGAGTTCCGCTTCATTTGCAGTGCTAATGAAGGATAGGCTTTTTCAAGAAGAGAACTCTGCAGTACCAGATGAATGTAGGAGAGAATCGCTGTCGCGCTGCTTTAATTTGACGACTAACATCATTTCATAGGCTGGCCTGGCAGTCCCATTCGTGGCCGCGTTCTCGACGGGTTTCTCCAAAGCCCCCGTTCTCCTTCTCTATATGCGACTCTTTGGCGTGCATAGGTGGGTGCGCTGGACATGTCGTATAACTCTTATCATTATGGCGCTTGGATTCCTGGGTTCCTTGATACCGCCTCTAATCCACTGTCACCCGTTGGACAAGCCTGTGACTGCGGCCAAATGGAAACGATGCGGCACTGCCAACCTTGAATCGGGTGTTACTTCGGGCACGGTGTCTGTTGCGGCCGACTTGGTTATAATGCTCATTCCATTGCGCCCAATCCTGACTCTCACCCTCTCGAGACGAAGAAAAATTGGAATTACCATCATATTTTGCTCCGGCATATTGTAAGTGCCCCGATATCTCCCTTTTTCATGGATGTACCGGAGCTGACAAGATATTTTTAGCGGTATCGTGGCGTCAGTAGTGTCACTGGTATACAAGATTCATCTGTTTAGGGGCGGAAAGGGAAACGTTCCCAGTCTCCTCACCACCATGATGTTGACGTGAGTCTGTCTTGTATCATCTGTATTCAATTCCAGTTCATAATTGCTGACTGACTGCTACCTACAGAACCGTCGAACATACGATTGCGCTCATCGTCGGCTGCGTCCCAGCGATTCGAGGTTTCTGGAAAGGCTACATCGAATCATCCAAGTTCTACGCTTCCCTTGGATCCCTGGGCTCCAGGCTCCTTTCGACCCGCGGATCACGAGCTTCCAAGCGCTCCAACTCTAACGGAAGTCAAGATAATAATCGGGACTTTGACATTGATAATCATGGTGACATGAACCGCCCCGGTGCGAACGACCCGTATATCTTGATGGAGGAGACAATTCAAACCAAAGACGATGGCCCAAAGAGATGAAATGGATTTGATTGCTCCAAGTTCAAGAGGCGGGTGGTTTCAATCTCTCTAGTAATGAGAATGTTATGCTACATTGTGATGGTATTGATATGATGCTATGAATATTAATGACGAGCGGAGCGAGTCGATGATTTGCATATCCCCAATCGCCATTTTTGCACTTGACACTAGGGAAGAAGAATTTTTCAGTGACTTCTGCCAGATACGCCTGTTCCGTCCATTAGTGAGTGTGTTTGTATCCTCAGTCCGTTCGAATCTAGTGTTGCGGGCCACAATGCTTACTACATCATTTATAACGTGTCGATTCAACGAGTAGAGGTTGACGGTCGTGCATCGGGAACCATGTTTCTTGTCGCTGAAAACGAAGTTGCAGTATAGGTTTTCGCGCCGTATACTCCTCAAAGAAGGGGAGGCGGTCTAGGCAACGGGTATTAGCTTGGTTTGGATCGTGGCGGTATTCTCCATGAGAGGAGATCTTATAGTGATCCTGATGAGCATGCGGGGCCTTCTACTTCACGTGATTCCTCAATTACCATATCGTTCCGTCACAATTAGAGCGCTCGGAATGAATTTCGGGTTCAATCAGCAGGCGTTCGTTGCTGTGCCGTAGAACCTGCTTATTTCTTGCTGCTTTTACCTTCCCCTGAATCCTAGCGCTTACGGCATGCATCGCTACTGGTAACCTGTAGTCTGTTTCCCAATGGCGAATTCCATATACGGAAACCTGTTGTGCTAAATAACCTATTACGGTCTCTTGACAAACGGCGAGTCGGACAAGAAACTCTGTTTTCATGGTCCTATGGTCGTATGTGATAGATACTTCTAAATCCACAATTTATAAGGTCACATAATCCTAGGGCTGTCCGAAAAACGATGGTGGGGAAATGCGATCATCGAGAGGATCTTCCTTTATCCCATTAACGCAGAGATGATGCGAACCAATTGTATATGCCTCCGGCTCCTTAGGCCAACTACAAAACTGGTACTCTTATCTAACGGAGCTTAATTAAGTTTGTTACTTGTTCTTAGAGCATGGGATGCGCTTTCATACTCACTGTTCAACTCTCCTAGGTACTGATTGAACTCGACAATGTGCGCATTTTCTGCGTGATAGAACGCCTTGACGGTGAAAATTCGAGGCTTATAATAAAAGGTTGACGTTCTTCGCAGTTGTGGTTTCAAACAACGCAGAGTTGTATCTAGAATCCTTAGCCAACGCTTGGCTTTAAAGAATAATTTGGATTTACAGGGGGAACTTGCATCGGACCGTGCCCTTGGGAAAACGCACTAGTTATTATCGAACATAGTTAGCCATAGGTTCTATCTCTGTATGCTCCAGATTTTAGTTACAATTTGCTACCTTAAATAAATGCAAATAAAAGGGTAGGACCCGATGCTGCCTGCCCCGCCCCTCGGGTAGGTACAGAAAATGCAACGGTACGCTGTTGACACCTAAAATCACTTAAAAGCGCATAAACTCATATCAAGACCCCTTTCCTACTGATTGCAGACAAGATCTTCACACTTAGAGTCCCTATGTCTAGCCAATCCCTTAGAAATTCGCAAAAAACGAACTCACCGTCGCTCTTGGCTGTAGAAAACAGCATACTCTTATTTGCTACAATTACCATAAGTGGGGTCTTCGAGAATAATTGAGTAATATTTTGTAATAAAGTAGTAAGTTATGAGGTTAGGTCCCCTGCAGCTAAGAGCGACGGTGTACTCGTTATTGGCGAATTTTTACGGCAACTTGTTGATCTCTTTTCCTAGGCGCTAACTACCAAGCGTTATACGCAGTAATCTGAGGCGCTAAGTAGTAAGTTGCTGAGTAACTTGATGACTAAATGTAGCGTTGTGATTGACCTAGATGCTACTCAGCGGCGCCGCAGACCACAGTACCGGAGCTGAAGGAGCGGGGACATTCCCAATCTGAAGAACGAAATGAACCGGAACTTACCAAGCTCCATTCTGTGCAGCGTTATTCTTCATGGAATTCGCCATTATCAATGTGTGCATCCTCTGCTTCTTGAGATTGTTGGAATTGATGCGAGCGGGGGGTAGTTAGCCCAGCACAGCAGTCGGCCTGCCCCGGGGATAGAGACCGCGGGAAGAGGATGGAGCCTAAAAATTACTGTCAAATTTACTATAAAGGACTATGATAGTGTGCGTCCCATGCAAGGCAATCATCGAGATCTCCTGGGTGAGTGTTAGCGTACCAACAAACACGATTTTGCCACAGGCAGTGGGCCAATACGAGTTGCACAGGTATGGGAGTAACCAGACATGAAAGAATCCTTTTTGCCCTCGTCCCGCTTTCGTGGCTCAATTTACTCTGTTCTCAGAAGATTTGAAAATCGAGAGCATGCCTACCATTACGAATACTCATGTCATAGCTCCCTGGGGCTACAATTTGCTACCTTCTCAGAAAGATGTCCAAGCGGCCTGGAAATTCCAAATCTTTTCATCGATAGTTGTGTACGTATTCCAATGTTTGCGAGCTCCGACACGATATACTAATGGTTTTTGTTCAGAGGTGGATATTATTGGGAGTAAGTCTTTCGTATTACCTTATCCCTCCTGAATCGAGACGTTAAATTCTGACCTGAGTTCCTAGTGTTATCATATCTCTCCCGGCAGATTTCACATTTATCTTTCAGCGAAGGTTCACCTACGCGACAGTTCTTTTTGTTTTAAACAGGTAATTTAATATTGCGTTCTTCGTTTTCAGCTATCCTGACTCAATAGGGCCTCCTGCATTATCACATTGACCACCTCATGGCTTTTTGCAGTTCATACTGGAGGCCAATGTTTTCCGGTGTACAAACTTTCAGTTATTTCAGAATCAATTACTATGTTCACGTCACAAGCTTTGCTGCTAATCCGGCATGTACCCTATGAGAATTACTCTAATATCTATGAATCAAAATCCTAACGTGTTTATAGTGTTCGGGTTCTCTACCGGGATAACTTGTATCTCCTGATATTCATGCTACTTTTCTTGTGAGATTTGCTCCTCGTCGTGCAATTCCGTATTTCTAATTTGACCCTAGGTTCGCAGGTCCGGTATTTGCTCTCACAGAAGCCTGTATAACAACCGCATCGAATCTTCCGGGAAATCTTGGTTGCATTTTCGGCCCATCATCTCCTTATATATATGTGATCTTTCTATTGCAAGCCTCGTTTGACTGTGTTTGCTTTGTTCTTTGCGTGTACAAGGTGAGCTATCCAAAAGGATTTCATTTCCTGCAACATGAGTGCGACTTTACATTTTAGATGGCTAAACTCTCGCAGCTCTTTAGGATTGGGCAGGGAGGCGGATTTATGGGGGTAAGCAGAGAGATGTTAAATGGTGGTGTAAGTGAAATAACTGTCATCAATTTTACTCTTCGACCCCTTCGTCTAACTTAATACTTAGTTTGTTTACTATATTCCTAATGTGATTATTCAAATCGCAACGATCATTTTAACCCAACAAAAGGGTAGCGAAGCCCAATTCCTTTTACCCCCAGCGGCAGATGGGGTTGCTTCAGCCCAGGCTCTCAGGATTACACGCAGCCTGTGGAGGAGCGAGCAAAAACGGAAATACCAGATACACGCCCTGACGAACGTAACATCCTCCGGAGAGCAGTCTACGAACACGAAATATCCATCCACACATCGAAGAACAATTGACTCGGGATATCCTGCCAGTAGTGTCTGATTCTACTAGGCAGCGGGAAGAAAACTTGACAATGCCTTTGATGGACTTTGCGTTAGCTTTAGAAAAGAGTGGCATGCAGCGGGCGAGGGCCTACTGCACTAGAGACCAAGACTTTTACTTGTGCTATTTATAAAGCTTTAATAAGATGTAATGCCAAAACGAGCGGAGAATAGCTCGTTTGCTTCTTGGTAGCTACTATATTCGATAGCATCTCGTCGGCGGCCTCCTAGGATAGACTCTGAATATACTATTTGTCTTAGTGTAGAAGGATAGGTGGAACGCGTTAGGGACTGTCTCTGCCCGTATACCACGTAACAGTAGGTGATTTAAATTAGGTAAGATATGTTTTGAAAGGTACAATGGGTACAAGGGCCATGCACCTACCTATATTTGTTGAAAATCTCATCTTCTTTAGGGAAGAATGAGGGGAAATAATATACACGTACGCCGCTTTTATAAAAAGTCATCATAATATACGATGTTCTTTTTTCTATCGTATACTATAGGACAAAAGGTATATATATCTCTTTATATATGTATATAGCCTTTTCTCTTATTTCTAAATAAACGCAACTCTTTTTTAATATACCCTAGGGTTCACCCGATACAAGCTACGTTGTATATGCGCAGAAAACAGGCCGTTATTATAAGGAGATTTGAATGGCTTTAATACAGTGTTCTTGATGGAAGTAGCTAGTTTTGCTTAGCGTGGGGATTGCTGCGATGGGATGATAAATAATGTGATTGTTATTGGTGGGGATAGGTTGTATACGCAGTGTTCTGCTTAACGACTTATGAGGGTGAACTTAAATAACCTGCTTCAGTCTAATGACCTAGAACAGTGTTTGAGCCAAGGGGTGGCGAGCAGGATACTTCTCATTTCCGCCTACTGCATGCTCGAAAGTGCCATTTTTGGCCGATCAGTGCATTCCGGAAAATAGCTGTTTCTGTTGTGACGAATTTAAATTGACCTATGGATATCCATCTTAAGAAGTTTGTGCTAATGTACAGGATGTTCTACTGGGAGCCAACGGTATTCGCCTGCTCTTCAATATCCGCAATTACATCGTAGGAATAACACGCGTCTCGAATAGTCCGGTCTGCGATCCCATAACTCTTCCAGTCGACCAGGCAATTGCCTTGTTTGGAAGCTTCGCCTACTAGACCGTCTTGCATTGCTGCTGCATCCCTAATATCCCTATCAGGTCCAGGGGGCAGCTGCAATATAGCTGCAGCATGCAAGCTCGCATCGCGAATAAGCTCAGCACGTGGTTTGCGCACCTTCACGAACAGCGACATGGCAGAGGCGAGCGATATGGCTTGAGAAGAATCTGTGCTTCTCTCAACCACCCAAGCGAGTGCAGCAGCGTCTTCTACGGCCATAGAAACGCCCATAGAAAGGTAGAAAGCCATGGCGTGAGCCGCATCTCCAATAAGGACAAATCTGCCTGATTTGGATGTCCAAGTGGGCAGAGTGCGTATAGCGTAGACTGGCCAATTTGTGATGGGAGCGTTGATGAGATTGATGAGGCGTTGGACTCGAGGATCCATGCCTTTTGACATATTCCGGAGTTCCTGCAAAAACTGGTCCTGGGTCCAGCTTCCGGTCTCGACAGTATCACGATGCGAGAACACCAAATTCAATTTCCCTGAATCACGAACCATGTAGCTCATCAAAAGTTTATCTTCATCGGCCCTGATATATGTTAGAGATGGTTTCTAGAAGAGTATGTTGGTGTAACAGACCAACAGTTCCCGTTGTGTTCGGCCACTATCTCAGCGATCAACGAGTCGCGTTTCACGTCATCCACATTGACCATTGCTCGGTATGCTGCCCATCCTGTAGGCTGAACGGTATCCTCATGTTTCTCGCCCAAATATTTCAGCAAATGCTCTCGAGCCATTGAGTTGATACCATCGCAAGCGACGATAAGATCTGCTTGCATTCTGACGCCATTCTCCAGCAAGACCCATCCTTCTTCGACGCCATATTGCATAACTCGAGAATTCAATTCGATTCGGGCTCCCTTTTTGACAGCATGCCGATGCAATATTCTGTGTAAATCGGCTCGATGTATGACGACATAGGGGCCTCCATACGTTGGTTCAAGCTCTTTGAATGGCACGCGGTTCAAAATCGAGCCGTCTGAGCCACGGCGCAGATTCCAGGATGTAGGAATAGATGCCACGGCAAGGAGCTCCGGTCCCAAGCCCCAGCGAAGGAACTGTCTCGTCGCGACTGCAGTGAGCTGAATTCCAGCTCCGACTTCAGCTAACCTTGATGCCGATTCGAGTAGGATGATGTCGTGTTCTGTTGCGGAATGCGCCAAAGCAATTGCAGTAGATAAACCTGCGATACCAGCACCAATGATGATTATCTTCATTGCTGTGTATAGATGGTATAATTTAAAACAGTTAGATGGTATAATGTGAGAGAGATTGTACAATGTGAAGAACGAGGGAGATGTACGCGGGGAAAAGCGGGATGCCGTGTGGAGCTGCCGGTCACCCCACTGAAATTCGGCCCGTCATCCACACCTCCGCATGAAACTGGTGAACGTCCGAGTTTCAGAAAGCTTGTTTTCGAATCTTTTTTGCCAACGCACTAGTTGAGCTGTATTGTTAGTCGAGCTATTGATCGAGGATGTCCAAGAAAACTGTGTCGCTGCTGCTACTCCCCCATTTGCTCACAATGCTCCTCGCATGGCGAGTCTGCACTCAAGAAAAAGCTCATGTTGGCACGACTACTTAAAACGCGATAATCTAACATTTTTTTTGTTAGATTTTAGCGATGGCTGTCAGTAGGGGTACCTAGCTCTCCTTCCTGGAAATTAAAACAATAACTATACGGGTCAGTACATAAATTAATACACGTATTGATATTGATGCACCTTTCTACCTGTGTATCCACTAGCGGCATTAAAACGCAGAGATGTAAGAAGACTACGCTAAAAATTCTTAGTCTAAAGCCCCACTAGCAACTTAGTCACGTCTTAAGATCGCTCGCTACCTTTGTACTTTCTATTCCAGTTTTAGGTGTAGCTAACGAGAAAAGGTAGGTGAAGTACACAATAGGTAAGTCGTGCTATATAGGCGGGGCCGGCAAATCCCGCTCGCTTCATCCTGGATCCGGGGGCGCACGCCTCCAAGATCATCATCAAATAATAATATAGCTAGGAATAAATTTTTTCATTCATCTGCCACCCACCATCGAAGCCATTAGCCTACATCTCGTTTTGCAAAGAGCTTTGGCATGGGCTGTACGACGCTTGATTGGAGCGGTGAAGATGGGCTCACCTACTATGGACCACACGAGAACAGCGGAGAACACCAGCCTCTTCTAGGTATATCGAATTGCTGATGTGGCTCGTCTCGCCTTTTTCTCTAAAATCTAATACAGAGCGCGGATAATGTAGTGATGTGACTTTTACGAAGACATAAAACAAGACTATGGGCCATACTGTTGCACTTTTATCACATGCGAGGAGACTTGCGATGAAACAGCACAAATTGTTATGAATGTTTCAAGGTTATTGATAACTAAACCCCTTACCAGTTCCCCAGACGCCAGCCATGGACACTACCCAAACCGGACGCGATAAATAACATGTAAATCTACGTCATTGACGGAATCAAAATTTGGTAGCCGTCTTGTCATAGAAGCAGTAAGGGACACTGGGTGTCCTCCACGAAGGAGTGCTCTCAGAATCACTCAATCGTACAACTGGCTTCAGCACACTGAGTCTCTTACCACCGAACGCGCTCTTTTCGAAGCTCTGGAACCACCCACTCTCTTCCCGAAGATACGATTCACCGAAAACTCTCTTCCACCCATGATAGACAGTCACGAGCAAGTCCAACACGTGATGTGCACCTCTCATTTCCGCAAAGGCAAATTTCTTTGAGTTCTCCTCCACAGTATTTCGGGGGTACAAACCCACTTCGGGCTTCAAAGCATACGTGTTAACAGCCGCCAAAGAGGCATGAGCGACATAGCTACCACCCTCAGTGGCCCGACGCTTCAATCCAAGCATGGCACCAACAGCGCCCAGTAGACCCGTCGTCATGTCAGAAATGGGGAGAGATGGCAAGACCGCTTCGGTGGGCAAGTTCAACGAACGGCCAGTCACATAAGCGGATCCGGCTGCCGCATCGGCAATCTGTTGCCACCCAGGTCGTTCCGCGTAGTATCCGTCAGGGCCATAGCAGTTCTCGCTCACGTATACAATGCCGCGTTCGCGCTTTGCCGCGATCTGCAGAAGATCGTCGACTCCGAGGCCATACTTAGCCATCTTGCCTTGGCGGAACCCCTGGATAAATATATCTGCGTCTTTGACGAGGTTGAACAAAATCTCGCGATCTTGCTGCTCGCGGAGGTCGATGCCGATTGTGCGCTTGCCGGCGTTGAGGGTGAGCTGCAGAATGTTGATGTCACGAAGATGAGGCGGGGATATGCGAATGACATCGGCACCATATGCTGCGAGAATTGTGCCAATTTGGGGACCAGCGATGACGCGGGTCATCTCGACGACTTTGATTCCCGCGAGGGGTCGTTTATCGGAGAGGTTGACGGGAGGGAACGTAATTGGTGGTGTGGGGATGGCTTGGGGTTGCGCTTTGACATTAACTAGGGGGTGTTGGGCAAGCGATTTACCCATGGAGCTGTTGTTCCAGGCCTCGGGCGTGAAGCAAATGCTTCCACACAAACCATTTTGAAGGTTGTGAAACTCGAGTTCCTCAGGAGATAGAGTTCGCGTGGCAGATGACAGCAGTTCGTAGGCTTCTTCGTTTGAGGCTGCGGGCTGCGCCGGATCCACGCCGAGACTTTTAAGGACTGGAGTTGCATCCAGGGAGCCGTGAAGGGAGTACCAGACCTCTGGGTTCTTGGTGGGGTAGATTGCGGTGGTTCGGTACTTGAGAGGCGTGTCGACCCAGCCTTGCTCGAAGTTCGGATACAGAGCGTCCAACTTCTTTTGGGAGGCGAGAGCCAGCGATTCCTCGCCCTCTAGGTATGCGAACGCGATAGACGCTAGCCAGAATGCAACGTGGGTAGTGTTGACCGTGATGGAACTTTCATCTGATGCGAGTCCTCTGAGGGCCAAAATCTCTTCTGCCAATACGCCGGTCATGGCATGGAGAGCTGAAGCTACTTCGACGGCTTTGATAGGGCCGGGTAAGACTGGGTAGTCTTCACCCTCGAACTCGACTTTTGAGAGCAGTTTCTCGTCCTTTGTGAAGCCTGGTGTTTCAGATGCAATCAGGCGAAGGATGCGTTCTGCTTCTTGAGGGACAGGCTTGAAATCTCGATCGGTGTGAGTGCCGGGTCCGTAGACGCCAGCAAGAGTTTGTGGTGCACTCATTCTATAAGCGTACGAGTTTTGATTTACCAAAAGACTGATGGAATTGCTTGATTTAAAGAGATATAAAGTGAGCTTTGTAGGGTTGAGAATCGACGTGGGAATGCAGTGGGGACAATGAGTCGTGATTAGCGACTGGAAAGACTATGCGAAGCATTATATATACTTGTCAGGTTGCGAGGATATAAATTGCTTGGCTAGAGATCATAAAATCTTAATACTTGATCCTCGGGGTGTAATTGTGGAATCGTCATGTTTGAGGATCACGAATGCTGCATTGTCGATCTTCGGCCGAGCTAGCAAAAACGAGGCTTCGGTGATGATTCGGGCGAAAAGTTCAACATCCGATGATGAAATCTCCACCGACTGGACCCACAGAACAACGATCTCGGGGAAATTCACACGCTGATCGCTTTACCGTGATATAATTATAGATATAGGGCTGGCATCCTTGTCAATTTGGTCTTCTCAAAAACATGCGTCGCGTCATATGCAGAAAAACTTCTCGCCGGCGATCCTGGCAATAGACGCGTCTGCATCATTCGGAGACTGTTCGGGCCTAGGTATCGTCTTACTATTGTAGACCAGCTCTCTAAGAGAATTCCATTTAAAAGAGCAAGAGAAAATTCCTTTAATCTAGTTCTAACACTTAATATCATCTCACTCAGTTCATCATCAAACAACTCCACCTTACCTACCCAAATCATTACTCTGTGCCAAAACCAAGCACATAAAATCCAATATACCTGTAAATCATCTTGACAAACAAGCGATCTCAAAATGACAGCCAAAGTTGCTGTGATCGGTTGTGGCTCAATCGGAGCCTCATGGGCCGCACTCTTTCTTGCCCATGGATTCTCAGTAACAGCCTACGACATCAACGCTTCCGCTGAATCTTTTGTTCGGAACTTTGTCAGGGAAGCTCTACCCACTCTGGCCGCCCTTGGCGAGATGGGCCAGTCTCCCAGAGCCAACGAAGACGACATTAAATTCACGACCAACCTAAACGAAGCATTGGAAGGGGCAGATTTCGTCCAGGAAAATGGCCCTGAGAAACTCCAGTTGAAACAGACACTGTTCGGCGAAATTACTTCAATGGTCAGACATGACACGATTCTCGCCACCTCTTCTTCTGGGTTGACGTGTTCGTCCATCCAAGAGGGCATGTCGCCCAGCTCGCACCCGGAGCGACTTATAGTCGGTCATCCATTCAACCCACCCCACTTGATCCCGCTGGTCGAAGTGGTCGGCGGATCCAAAACAACACCAGAAGTCATCAGCAAGGCCATGGAATTTTATTCCAAGGCAGGCCGAAAGCCCATCAACATCCAAAAAGAGGTCTCCGGTCACGTTGCGAACAGACTGCAGTCTGCTCTTGCACGCGAGATGATGCATCTCATTTCAGAAGATGTGTGTACGGTCAAGGACTTAGACGATGCAATGTCCTACGGTCCAGGCCTAAGGTGGGGCGTTATGGGACCCAGCAAGTTGTTCCATCTTGGCGGTGGGCCTGGAGGAATCGAACACATGAGCCAACACCTGTTGGCACCGTTGATGAGTTGGTATACAAAAGAGGACCCCATTGTAGATGAGGCGTTGAGGCAGAAGTGGGTAAAGGGAACGCTCGAAGCCGTAGATGGATGTACCTATCAGGATCTCGCGAAGCAAAGGGATGAGGAATTGGTGGCTTTATTGAAGACACGAAAAGCATGGGATAATTACGCTGTCACAAAGAAGGCGGATTAATACAATTTTAGTAATCTTTTCCGGTAGAACGCTTTAGAGAATTTCTAGAACAATGACAAGAACTAATACATGTGATGGAAATCGCTGCAAAGAGATCTGCTCTTGTCGTACCTGCTTCCCGTCCGCGTATAGTGAAAATAAGTCCGTTTGTGTCGCATGCTCTTAGCCATCGGCTTAGTGCGCTTACTTTGTTCACAGTTTTTTTTTTTTTTTTTTTTTTTTTTTCTTTTCTTTTGCTACACGGGAGAATTTCTTTTGTGGTGAACAGGTCATTATCGAATATACATATGTACACTGTTTGGTCACACATTGTTGTCTTGCTTCCTAATTCCACGCGAAGAAAAAAAATCTACACAGGTTCAATTAGTTAATCTATCCATTGATTGATACTGCATGCAATTCGCTCTCTCCTAGATTCTTCGATCACTTCCAACGGGTGTAACGTCAGAGATCGGCATCCGAACTCGTGTGTCGGCCGAGCGCGGCGGATTTAGCTCCGGGTAGGACCGATTAGCGCATTGGAGATATCTCGGAGACCGATCTGCAGCAACTCTGGCGGCAACATTGGCATAAATGTGGAACGCACAACTGATTAGTATTTACAGTTCAAATATTATTTCTTTAGCCGTGATGTTCCAAATTCCATACATATACGGCACATCCAGACGTCCTACAGTTACTTGGTCACACGGCTACGTTCTCAACAGGAACACTCTCTCCTTGATCACACAAGAAACAACACACCCAACATGCCTGGCCAACTCCTTACTCAGCGTCTTTACTTTCTTGACATTGCAATCCATACCCCGAAACCCCTCTCGGGTCGAATCATGACATGTCGACCCGACGGGTCAGACCTTGAACCTCTCGTGGGAAGTCTGCATGAAATGCCCGATGGCATCGTAGTCGACGACGACGCTGGCCACATTTACTGGACCAACATGGGACCAGAATTCTCCACTGACTCTGGTTCAATATCACGCTGCAATATTGATGGGAGCAACGTTACCACAATAGTCCCGCATGGCATCACTCATACTCCCAAACAAATAACGCTAGCCAAAAATGCGCAAAAGTTGTATTGGTGCGACCGCGAAGGGATGAGGATCATGCGATGCAATCTCGACGGCTCAGAGGTTGAAGTGTTGTTGAGAACCAAAGACGATGTGGATAGACATGAGATGGAGAAGTGGTGCGTGGGAATCACGCTGGACGAGCAGCGAGGGCACATTTATTGGAGCCAGAAAGGCCCTGCAAAGGGGCGCAAAGGGCGGATTTTCAGGGCTCCAATCCCCCCACCAAAAGCCAACGGGCAATCCACAAGATATACAATCCAGGAGAAGGATATTGAGGTGTTATTTGAGGGGTTGCCGGAGCCAATAGACCTGGAGCTGGATGAGGCAACGCAGACACTCTATTGGACAGACCGCGGTGATCCACCGGAGGGTAACAGCGTGAACAGAGCACAAGTCTCTCCCGAATTGCGGGGTTCCGGGTATAAGAAAGAGATTCTTGCGACCAGACTGCACGAAGCTATAGGGATTGCTTTGGATGTTGAACACAACCGCGTGTTTGCGACAGATCTTGCGGGGGGCTTGTACAGCATCGACACAGGGAAGACAAAAGGGTCCAAATATGTACTCTTTCCGGAACTTGGAGATATTACGGGTATAGCTTTGGCCCATGTGCCTTAGGTCTAGGCGGCCTTTTAGGTGATTTTACGGGCTCTTGGTTAATTTTGTATGGATATGTGTATATGGTTATTTGCGCGTGGTTCATGGTTTTGTATCGTTTTTTATAAATGTTTGCATAGAATCAGACATCATCTGCTCGGTGAACACTTGTTTTAGCCTAATTAACTTGATGATGCATGAAATATCGGATTTTCTCCTCACCCGTTTGGACGCGCTCAAGCATTTGCCGTCTCACGAACGGCCCTAGGCAATGTGTCGTTTTGCTTGAATCATCCTTTTTCTTAGGTGAATGCAAACCCCAGGGACGAAAATTAATGTACGAGTAACACGTGAAAGGAATATTGAACTATGTGGTTACACGCAGATAGCTCGCTAATAGGGGAAACCATTAGCCAAAACTCACGTCTTGGGGCTTGAGATTCATACGATTATTTTAATTCACTGACACTTGTATAAAACGACATACACCATCTAATAAATTCTTAACCTGACCTGTGGTGCATCTTCAAACCATGACTCTGTGCGGGCGTGACTACTTCCCGATGGGGTATCTTCTTGTGGAGGTGGCGTCTCCCATGCAATCACGCCTAAACCAAGTCGCTCAAAATGATTGTGCTCTTTTAATGGTTCCAGAAGCATGACATACTCTTTACGTTCCCATTCGGTGTCGTATCTGCAGAGTTGTAGCATTGAAATCATCGAATTGAGCTTTGGAGCCCTGTCGAAAGAACTTCTTTTGTGGACGTAAAACTTCTCATCGAGCGTCATAATCCAAGGCATGTGTTGGTCATATTCATTATTTGTCCGATCGCCTTTGAAAATGGTCGTTTTGACACGCCCTGTAAGCGTTAGAAAGCCCTCTTCAATACCTCCATAAATCTTCGCTGTTGTGCTCCCATTGATTGTGACAACAATGTTCTCGACTAGATTCACCATCCTCTTAGATTCCAACGACCGAAAGCGAACAGGGCCGTCAAAGGAGACCCAGGACCACGAAGGACGTTGGAGGAGTTCAGTGGATTCTGTTCGTAAGTCCGTCGTCCAGAGCAAGCTCAGGGGCAAATTCTTCATCCAACAGCCAGCAATATATCGATCGCCTGAAACTTTTGCCCAGGTTTTTGCCAGTCCTGCAAGGGCAGGGAGTCGATCGCTCTTGTATGTCAATTGGGTCTGAGTGTAACGTTCTACCAGTGAACGCCAACTATTATCTAACCAATGCATTTCTTCGGAAGTTTTTGTTTTCCCATGAATACTGGCAAGTTTGAATCTGTGCGCGGGGAGCCGATCTGGGTAATTTACCACCTCAGTGAAACCTTCTTCCGAAGTAGACTGTTGGCAGTCCCAATATAATCGATCGGTGGTATAATGCACGATCCTTTTCGAGAGGGTCCTTTCTTGCAAAACCCACCCCCTCTGGTTCAAAGGACCTTTCTCAACTAATGAAACATACCTCACAGGAGTGTGGCTTCGAAAGCTGACTCTCTCCGGCGGGCATCTCTCTGAAATGGACCACAGCAACTGCGCAGTTGGCCCAGCCGAGCGAGGGAAAAACAAGCCACCATGACTGTCAGCAGAAGAAGTTGCGGCAATAGTAATGGCAGATTGAGCATAAACTTCTGACATGCTCATGGCTTCTCGTTCCCAGTCCTCAGGGTCATCTTGAATTATGCAGAGGGCATCAATCCAGAGATACTTGAGCTGCAGATTGCGCGTTACTATAACAGCATCTTGGATTGTTTTGCATAACGTGGAGATATCCAAACCGGCCATAGAGGCATGTAGAGTACTCTTTGTGGTGCGATTATGGATCTTCTTGCCCCAACAGTAACTTAATGTTACGTAATGGCCAGAACATTGGTTGCCATCTCTCAGCCGGAGCTCAGGTGAATCATTGGAACCCACGTCTATCAATCTTGTGGGAGTGAACGTTGAAAGTTCTCCTAATTGAGAACCTATTCCACATCTCTGGTGCGATGTGTCGCACCGACTGAACCATTTAAGAAGCAATGTGGGATCCTCCGCAGCTCTTATCGGTCGACCTACAATCTCGTTCTTCACCGCAAGCTTTGTATCTATAGAATATAATCAGAAAATGGTCATCGTATCTGTAATGCTACGTGAAGCTTACCTTCTTGAACATAAAGCTCCACTTCGCAGTAGTCCAGCCCATTAAAATCAATGTTCATACCGTGGTACTCTCCTCCAAACTTCATGGTCGTGAGGCGTCTCGCTTGGTTGGGAAACAGATCTTTTTCCTCTTCCTCACGATCAACGGAGCGATAGATTGGCTCTTCCGGATGAGGACGAATGGTAAATGGCGCATCAAATCCCTCAACTACAAGAGCACAGAGTTGACATGATCTAGCGGCACCAATAATGCCGGCGTACGACTCGTAGTGGAAGATTCGTGGACTGAATTTATGCTTGCGATGTAACGGAACATCTGGGCTGGCTGGAATCGGACCAAGCGCATAATTTAGATCAATGCTTGCACAATTTGGGCACAGCATCGCCGGGGGATCTGGCCAGCAAGAGCAATTATAACTTGCTTACCTGCGCCAGGTTTATTGGTGTTCAGAAAACCTGGCTTTCGGGAATCCTTGGTATCGACTGGGTGAGCTCAAAATCTAAGTGCCCTTACGTCCGGCGCTTAAAAGTTATATGACTTGGCAGTGTAATTTCAAACAAAAGGAAGAGCCGCACTGCTTTATAGGAAATGATTAGGACGTCAAGACTGGAATTGTGTGTAGCTGGGGAAGGCTGCAGCCCGTTCTCGTCTATGCAAGATAAGACAAGATTACTAATGCAGAATGTATCCTAAGCCTGCAACAAAGAGTTTGAGGCGACAGACGCGCTAAATCTCGTTGCCTTGATCACACTGAAACTGAAAATAGCCTAGCCAGAACTCCCTGCAGCAGGATGCCTTTTCTCACAACTTATCCACATGCCATCAAGCATTGTTGGCAATTTTATCAAACATATCGGTGGTTTACAAACAGAAGCTGCCCACTACCCCCAAGTGAGTGCGATAAAAAGGGAGAAAATTGCCTTAATAAGTAAGTAGATGTTAAAATTAGTATACATGTGTAGAATTAGTCTACATATGTTAAACTCTATTAAGAAATAGTACAAATAAAAATGTTTTCTAAGGAGGGGGTGTGATAGAAGGAAACAGAGTACGTTTAGGGTATATGTATTATAATCTAATACTATTATTCTTAACCTTTTGAGGAAATTGTCCTATTTCTTTTATTACACTCCCCCTGGGGATGGAGGATGGCCAGCTTTTCTTTGTAAACTATAATAACTCTAAGACGCCGTTTCTACGCTAAAAAACTCTCCGCGGCTATAGATGGTTCCTGGAAAGGATTTATATTCAATCTACCTCTAAAAAACAAAAGGCCTAGCATATCCATCTGCGCCCAAGGATTGTTGTACCATTGTCTTAACCTCGCGCGAATCGTTTCGCCATAAATTGTTAAATCGCTCCTTACGAAACGGCAATCGCTTGCTAATTATCGCATGATCTTTGTAAAATCACCTGAGGGAATCTCGTGGTAGATTGGTTGGAGGCCGACGTCTTTTTACATTATCTATAACGCATCTACAATTTACCGTTGACTGTTTCAATATCGTAGACCTGCTGTTGCACAAGTTTACATGCTACAAATATCTGTGAAACAACATCGCATCAGGCTCTGCTCCTGCCATTTTGCCCCATCCTTCAGTAGCAGGCAAGACCACTACATCACTGAACATAAATGAGGGCTCACTTCATCAGGGTCAAGGTCTGCTCGAGCCTTGAGCCCACTCTCAGTCTCACGCAAATCATCCCAGAAGATAAAACCAAAGATACTCATCCTCATCTCTTGGAAGGCGTCAGCGCATATTTTCAGCACACCAGGGTCCTCCTCTGCCATCGCTGCAATGATCAAAGCACTTTTCCTCTTGCGTCGCATACTAGGAGGGGCCTCCTCGTAAACTCGAACGTAAAGTGGGTGTCGTGACTCTCGCAACCGCTCCTCGATCCTGTCGAAAACCATCATGAAGTTCGCCGTGATCAATGGGTAATTCAAGCTTGAGAAAGGACGGCGGCCGCATACGTCTGCGAAAAAGTCGACCCGGAGAAACTCCAGCAAGTTCGTGCCTGTCAACCACTTGAACTTCTTCTGTGAGTATGGACTGAGTATGGAGTTGGGAAATAGGCCGTAATCCTTGTATTCCTCCTGCGAAAAAAAGCCAGTCATTGCTGCGAGATTCTCAGGATCGGGTAATTCCTTTTCGTCATCCGGGACGATAGACACCATTTTCATGATATCCGCATCGCTCATGCCTCGTGCCTTCGTGCGCTGAACAAGTTCAGTTGTATCTAGACGTTTCTTTCCAGTGGCAGAATCAACCACTTTCTTGGTCTCCCTTAAACGTATCATACCGAGAGCCGAGGGGACGTTGATTTCGCTGTCAGGGATACGTTCTGGTACCCAGTCAGCGTCATAGTACATCGTCAGCACAGACTTAGTCTTGAAGAAAAAGTTCATTTTGACGTTCCCAAGTTGGTGGACATCCATTTGTGAAACGTTCGATAACATTGCTTGACGTTCGCGTAGCGCTTTTGGGTCATTGCGGGCTTGCACTCGTTTTACTAAAGCGTCGTAGAAACCAGACTCCGGAACGCCGTCCGGGAAGAAGGATTCCCGCAGCAAGTCTTGAAGTAGGACATACAAATTGATGGGCTCTTTGATGTATCCCTTGCAAACAAGCATGTTATGCAAATGAATCGCCATCGTAGGCTCTGTCATTCGATCCCACATGGTCATGGAAATGCGTTGCGTGAGAACGAGGCCTTCGACCAATCCAGTTGCGCACAAAAGAGGCGAATATTCCCACAAACCGTTTGTATTGTGTTGCGAGAATCGTGAGGGCAGTATGGTATTAAGACCGTGCATGTATTTGGATTCTCCAAGCCAGTTGATAAAGTCAAGATTGACTCCTTCAAGTATGTCACAATAGTTCTGGTGCCGGCTAGGATGCTGGTGAGACTCTGCATCTTTATCCAGCACCAGTTTAAGGATATGTACTGCTTGGCAGAATCCTTGATTCGTCTGGCAGTCGCGGTCCAGAAAAAGATCCACATCGCGTCGAGGTCGAAATTTGCGGGCAGGCGGGCCAACAACATGACCATGAAGTATGTTCACCGTCCAACCTCGGGAAGCAGCAAAAGAATCAATGATGCATTGGAGCTGGAAGACGTGGTGCGGTAATATCTTCTGGCGAATGTCTGTGTTCTGTTTCTGCATCGCTAGACCAGTAATAACCCCGGCAAACTCGTTTAGCCCAAAGAGCCTTCGATGCATATTCCACGGGCCGGAAGGAGACCAGTCAACAGTCTCGTAAATATGGTGTTCGCCCTTCATCGTATTGCGCTGCACGACAATAGAAGAAAATACGTTAACCAAGTCGTACAGCCAGTTAATCGTGTAAGCACGTCGCCATTGAAGTCTCTCGTCATTAGTTGCCCGTTGGAGATCAAAGTTTGGATCCCAATCTCTGATTTGTGCTTGCATAGACTTTGTGGGCTTTCCACTCCGGTTTTTCCGAAAGTCATCCAGAAAGTCTATGAGGTCTTGATATGTATTGACCCAAATTTGTTCTTTGATATCGACCGGCGTTTCCTTTACCTTTTCCATAGAATGGCCATCCGCAGAACGACGGTATAATCCGACGTCAAACTGGCCTTGCGCTCTGTCTGGGTCCCCGCGAGTAACAGTTCTCATAATCGTTTCGTATGAGTCGTGACCAGGAAAGTCTACGAACACAGCGTTACTAGTCCGTTTGACCATTCCAACTGCTATGTTTGTCAAAGAAGCCGCGACCGCACCGTTGAGACCGTCGTATGCCACTTCACGCCAAAGGTTTTGTGTGTATGAACGAAGCTGAGACCACTCTCTAGCGACTGCATACACAGCCAAGAGGTACTCAGAAACGAGACCATCTGAGTCTTCAATAATCCGGTAGCTTTCGATGGGGACATCTGCCAAAGATGCCTCCGGAGAAGCTTTCGGCGGTAGTTTCTTTTGGGACTTCTTTGCCCGCTTGCCTTTCTTCCCTTTGCCTTTTGCGTTCTTTCTCTGCACTTTTGCTCTCGGAGTGGACTCAGTTTCCGATGGGCCATCGGTCTCGCCACCATCGTCTTCGCCGCCACCATTGATACCCAACGCTGAGAACTGGTTCTGGAAGATGGACTTATCGAATTCCTCGTCGAGTTCTTCTTCTGCAGCTGCTGAGCCTGCCTGGGATGAAAAGGAGCCGCCACCAAGGGCATTGCAAGCCTCGGTTAGTGCTTCGATGAAGTGCTTATGAGTGGAATTGCTTCTCTCAATCTCCGGGTCTGGCTTCTCATTTACAATCTGTTGGAAGGCATCGTAGGTGGCCGATCGTGCCTTTATTACAGACTGGAATAGGCCAAGGATGGCAGAAGGAACTGGCTGGATGTGTTTCGCGATGAGTTTCGACATTTGTACAATTTCCGACACAGTGGAATGACCAGTGGTGTTGATTGTGACTGGCTGGTGATCTTCCACGCTCGTTTTCGAACGGACAATGCCATTAGACGTGTTGATGACCCAATACAGCAGCCGGGATGTGTCACGTTTGTACGTGAGGTAAAGATTTCGACTCGCCATGGTTGAGGCTGTGGTCCTGACGCTGGGTTGTGTTTGTGGGAGCGTCCTCAAAGATGAAGCGCGAAGGTTTGCTCTTGCCTACCTATGTACGTGAGGCTAACCAAAATGGGGGTGGAGTCGCACACGACCTGAACGCCATATCACGTGCGCTCGCTCCCGGCGACCGGGTGGTTGTGACAAAATGATTGGCTCAGAATTCGTGCCCAGCGGGGTCTGCACGACGCGTATAGGATGGGAGATTTAATGAGAGAATGGAGGCGAAGATGAATGGACAGAAAGATTACTATGGCTTCAGTGGGTATGATGGGGAGCTAAGTTCGAACTCTGGCCTTGGAACATGCTCATAAACCTGGATCTCACCATGTTTCTTCGCATTAGACTTTTGATAACACGCGAGTGGATACATCATACACCCTGTAAGACAATAACGATGCCTGCTTTGATTTAGTATGATTCTCGCACTCCCCCTTCTACGCCTCCCCACCCAAAACAACATGCCCCGGACTCGGCGGCACCTCGCCAGTCTCCCACACCACATTCTCCTTCCCCAAAACAAACTCCAACGTGCCCCCCTCAATCATAACATCCCCATGCTCCAACCAATTCTTGCCCCACTTCTCCCCATTAATCTTCACACCCTGTACAAAATAGCTATCTTGGCCTAACCCGCTGGCGGTGATTCGTAGCGTGCGGTTGCCGTTGATGGTCATGTTGATGTCGGGGAACCAGGGGGACGAGATGAGGTAGACGGGCTGTGTGACGACCGGGTATAGACCAAGCATTTGCCAAATGAGCCAGGAGTTTAGGGCGCCCGAGTCGGAGTTTCCGGGGACGCCAAAGGGTGCGTTTTTGAAGCTGGGATGAGGGGTTAGAAAGGATGAAGGGGGAGATGGGGGGAAGTGTGAGATTTCTAAGTGAGATAGAAAGGGAAAAGGGAGAAAACGGATATACAAGACACTGAGAGGAATAGGGAGGAGCGAGAAGGATATAATACGTACAACTGCCTCGCGAGAGCCCGAGATTGATTCACACTCTTCCACTGCTTATTAACATAGTTATACAGATAAGGCGTCGCGAAGTCCGGCTCGTTGCCAATATTCATAATCGTGTTGATACCGAGCCCATTCGCGCCGAGGTTCGTTTGGCTGGTATTTGGCTTGAAGATGTAGTCGAGGCGGGATTCGAAGGAGTCTTGTCCGCCCATGAAGTCGATGAGGGTTTGCACATCGTGGGGGATGACGAAGGAGTATTCGAAAGGTGTGCCTTCGTATGTGACGGACGGCCAGGAACATACGCCGCATGTGGCGGGGTTGTAGTCTGTTGTGTTGAAGGTTCCGACGCCTAGGGTCAAGGTCAGGAACGAGAGCTGCGGTTTTGTTAGGTTTTGATTTTTAATATACATACCTGACTTTGGCGTGAGGAACCCCTTGAACACGGGTGTGGTGTTGACGCTAGGCGTATCATGGTTCCATAGGAGTTGCCATCCCGCGGAGCGCTTCAAATACTTCTCTACATCCTCCGGTTTCTCTCCTCTCGCAACCTGACTCAGCGCAAAGTCGTTCAGCGAATACTCCACAGTGCGAGAAATCGACCGCTCGCTGGCTTCCGTGACATATCCATACTCAAGCCAATCATTTAGCGCACCACGACCTTCCTTGTTGCTCCCATTTGGCCACACTTCCGCATCCTTGACCATCGCTGCGTATCCATCGGTCCAATTAATCGCTCCGCGTAAACCCTTTATGTACGCGTCTGCGAGCCAGTTGTCCGCATTGCTGCCTCCCTGCGTGAGACCGTTGTCATTTCCTGACCTCCCATCCGGCATGTAGCCTTGATGCCTGTAGATGTCGATTAAAGCCCGGACCTGGCTCTCGTATGCTTCTGGCTGGATCAGATGCGATAAGCTGATCGTGTTGCGGAAAGTGTCCCCTACTCCTCGTTAGTAAATGCTTTTGCGTGTTTCTTCGAACTGGGCACTCACAGATGGCGTAAAAATCGTCCCAGGAAGGCTCGTCGGATTCCCATAGTGGGTTTTCTCCCGTTCGATCGGATGGCATCAGGTGCATGAAGTATAACGAAGAGTACAGAAGGATAAGGTTTGTCACGTTTGCCGACTCGCCGGTGTCTACGCGGATCCTACTGAAAACATCCTCGTTCCACTCTTTTCTCGCTGCGTTGACATGATCCTCCTGATTCCACGAGGACAACTCATTGTCTTTAAAGGCACAAGCCTTCTCCACCGAAATAAATGAAATCCCAACTTTTGACTGGACGGTAGAGCTATTCGACTTTGTCCAGCTAAACAACCCACCGACTCGATCACCGTCCGGCTTTGCAGTCGCGTTCTTGCCGCCAAACGTCGGCTGCGGAGTGGTTCCGTTGGCAACGCGCGAGGAATTCAGTCCGTGCCATGTTTGCGCTTCGTCAGGCGCGGTCTCGAATTCGCCGCAGAAATACACAGTAAATGGTGCGCCTTGATTCCATCCGCCACCATATGTACCGTATCCGGTGTACGTTTTGTTGTCGTCGGAGATGCTGATGGAGGCGTCGAGATAGTACTGCGTGCAGAATCCTGGGTCGGGCAAGAAATGAGAAACATCTACCAAAACATGTTTTTCGTCGCCTGGAAATTCGTACTTCATGCTCCCGGAGTGCTTGGATCCTGCTAGACCGATGTGTATTCCATTTTCCAGTTTTGTGGAGAATGAACCAACGCTTGCTTCGTCTTCACCAACTCTTTTCTGCCAATACGTCGTGTTGTCAAGCAAGTTGACAGGCGCTGCAATGCTGGATAAGGGCATCTGAGATACTACTCCGTACTTGGCGCAGCCTCCAGTTCCACTTTCATGCATCATTGAGACGCCTGTGACCAAGCCTTTGGGGGTGTAGCCCCCGTTGACTAAACAGAGTCAGTTGAGTACGCTCGAGAAACGATAACATAGTTTTTCAAAGCCATTGAATGACATTCCACCTCTTTTTCTTATTTCTTCTACTTTGCTCACAAAATATGTGGCATCACGACACCAAACGATGAACAGGATATACATACTCGTCGCAATCGTAATATTGTCCTCCTGCGTATCAATCCCAACCTTCGCAACACCAAAAGGCGTTGCTGCCCCGACAAAAATATCGCCGCCTCCATACGCATATCCCGGGATCGGCCCCTCAGCCCCAATAAACGGGTTCACAAACGGCGTGTAATCCACCTCTTGCGCATTCGACCTCGATGTAGAAGCACACGTCAATAACACGAGAAAAGTTAACCATTCCATCATACTGCCGAGCAAAAGAGTGCGAAGAGAAACCTCGTATTCATGCGGGTGTGGCTGCAGAGTATACTGGGGACGAAGAGATGGTTATATATGTATGTATGTTATAGTTGCGGAATTACGTCGTGTTGCATATTGTTCGATAGTTGTCATTGGTTTTTTCCCCGCATTTGCTTGATGCAACCTTTCGATGCGATCTGCAGGTTTTCATGTCACAACCGCAGTGCCACAGAACTTGGAAGGTGCAAAAACTTTAACATTTCCGGAAGCCTCCGAATGGAGGTTTCGCTAGATAGCCTAATATTCTCTGTAGATATCAATTTTTGTATGTGGGTGCAGAAGATGATGCTCACATTGCTGACTTGGGGTTGAACAATTAAAGTTTTCGTTTTGGTATTAGCGTTACATCAAGGTTGTTGTGCCGGATCGGGAAATTATGTAGGTCAGACGTGCATCAATGTCAGCGTCAGCACTGAAAAATGACGGCTCACATAGTCAAGATTCTTTGAATATTAGACTCAGTGCACTTAAAATATCCTCCGCAAAAACTTGGAAGACTCTTGATTGATATAGCAAGCTGGAGAAATGCCTTATTTGGCCCTCTCAAATCTCTACCTTCTTGATCAACAAGTTCTTGGTTGCGTCCACCGCCACCGTGTTACCAAAGTGGTGATTGGGATACCTCTCCTTGCCATCCCCCTCATTCTTAATATCGTAGTCCAGAATCAACCTCGCCAAAATCATCTTGATTTCATTGGCCGCAAAGAACCTGCCGGGACATGCGTGTTTGCCATACCCGAACATGATGTTCTGCTCGTTGGCGGTCACGAACTGGTTTCGAGCATGGTCCGTCGCAGTGCCGTTTTCGCGGATCTTGGAGAAGCGGAACCCATCGAATTCCTTGGGGTCGACAGCCTCTTTTGTGAAGTTGGCGGGGTCGTTGTAGATTTCGTGTGCGGGGATCTCAACGGTGACGCCGGGGGGGATGTATTGGCCGTTGGAAAGAGTGAAGCCCCGGATGACCTTGCGGTGGAACGAGGTGATGCTGATGGGGTCGAAACGAATGACTTCCTTCATGTAGCTGTCTAGCTTGATCATCTGCTGGAGAGCGCGGGTTGTGATGGTGCCGCCGTTTTCTGCCATGACCGTTCGGATTTCCTCGCGGAGTGGCTTGACGTATTGAGGCTGTACTGCCAGGGTGTAAAGTCTAGTTTTGATATTAGCGAAGTTCCAGCCAAGAAAACTTGCGCTGTGACTTACATGTTCGTCGCAGTCAAGGTTGTGGTGTGAATAGCCGCAAATATTAGCCCTATGACCAGTTGTTAGCCTGGTTCCACTGCGTAGCATATGAATACCTACCCAATTGAAGCTTTGTAAGCTCTGCAGTCGAATGATATCTGTAGTCCTTGCTTCTGTGCATGAACCATGCGAGCATGTCGTCGGGTCGCTGCCAATCCGGATCATTTGCCTCAGCTGTCCTGCGTGCTTCAATGATGGGTGCCAATAGCTTCTCTGCATCCTTTTCCCGCTGTCTCAGTCGCTTGTACTCTTTCAGACGCGGTGCGAGCAAAGGACGAAGCCATGGTTTGATTTTCTTCACTTCTTGCTGGACAGCTATCACATCCATGGTGTAGTTGATAGCGCTATCCAGGTAGTCCTTGTGGCGGCATAGATCGGGGCCTGAGGTGTAGGGTAAGAAGTTAGTGAAGCCCATTCAGAACGAAGGCTGCGTACTAATATTCCACACACGTTGGGCTGGTGCATGTGGTGCTTCGAACACGTACCGACGAAAATCCTTCCCGTTATCTTTGCGACCATCTGGACAAGAGTGAAATACATGTTGACTGACGTCCAGTCTTTGCATTCAGGGACGTCTTCGGACACAGCTTGCTCGACCTCCTGGAAGACGACGGAATTGAGGCGTGCAAGGGCAGGTGTAAGATCAGCCTTGATAGAGTGAACCATCATTTGGGATTCGGTGACGATTTGCGTGTATTTGGTTTCCATCAACTGATGAGAATCGTTAATTGGACCGAACATCAATTGATGGTGCTGTATAAATCACGTGCCAACCTACATTTTCAACGGCCTTGGGGAAACTGAGGACGGAGTCGGGCAGCTTCCGAATCTCGGGCATGAAGCGTGGGGGGAGGATGACATGGGTTTCATCTGCAATTGCGAGGTTAGCGTCCCAATTTCCGAATGTCGAACGCCAAAAACATGAACATGGACTCCAAAGGGCCAACCCGACACGTACCATCGGCTGTGGTGAGTCGGTAGACGGAATCTTTGTACTTTTGGTAACCTTCGGCATACACCTTCTTCGCAGACGTGAACCAATAGCTCTTCTGTTTATCCAAAACAGGCAATTTAGCAAGCTTCCCGTGGTACACCAGCTTTGGATAATAGAAGATGATTCCGAAGAACAAGGTGGCGAAAACCACGGTTTGGAGAGTATGTGAGACATTACCCAGCACCTGGAACTCCATGGCGATGTGTGGGAACGAGGAGGCTTTGTGACAGCTCGAGGTTGCGGACAGGAGAAGCTACTTATTAATTGCCATCGGATACGGTCGTTACGCGGCAGATGCGAAGCACAGGGCCCACGAGCCGATCATTTATACGGCGCATACGGTAAAGCATGCGCGGCTGAACGCAGGGATGCCTGGTATATTGCCACTAGGGGCCAAACGATGGTGCAGTAGCGCCATTCTGTCAATCATTCTCATCGAGGCATTGGAGTATGGATGTGCATGTTTTCTGCCAGTGAACAGGTGGGTGTGAACAAACACCGGCACATGATTCCAGGGAAATCGTCACGCGTGCCTGCTTGTTTATTGCCAACAATCAACGTATAAAAGTCCAACATGGACAACAGAGGAGACAACCCCTCGTATGTGTTTACCCATTTTCGCCTACGCTTCTCAATGGCGCAAATGTTGGATGAGTTAATGCGTCGTAAAATGTTTCGGCGGTAAGCACTTAACTCCTGGCCAATAGGAGATATTGTAATACGCTACTAGATTCCTTCAATGTTCCTTCCTTCCTTGCGCACGTGCACCCCTTACGAGCCCATTAAACTGTTTCAGACGTGGCACCATAGTCCGAGTACTTACCTAAGTAGGAAGTTTACGATTGGGAAGCGTTCTTGCTATTTCGCCCAGCTAGTTAACTAAGGATGTATAAATAAAAGTGGTGCGTGGAATTCCGGACATGCCATTCATAATACGCCAAGTACAACTTCTACGCTATTGTAAAGCTAAAGCTGCTTATGGCGGCCAACGTCACACTGCCGACTAGCAATGGCCGTTTTATGTTTAGGTCGGGTCTGTGAAACTATATTCTATTGTTGGCTCGATTTGTACCGCTTGTCATGTCATTGCATGATAACGAATCTCTCTCGTTCGCCTATAGACGTGTACTATCTTCTTCTCTCGTAAGCTGTGGCACCGAGCATTGACTCTCTCGCATTCGGCTATGTACTACACATAGGTTAGCGCATCGCTCGCTTGTTTCCGCCATTCATTCAGAATCATTCTACAGAGGGTGACACGCCGGGAGGTCACCTTAAGACGTTCTACGAATTAGAGGTTCTGCAGTAGATGTCGCCGAGTACAATGACATGAGCGCTCACCTCTTTTGGGTATCATGTATTCGTCGGGTGTTCTGATCAGCTGCACACTGGCTTTTTGCATTTATGTAATTTGTAACTAGAGGAAACACCTGAGGAGAGAATATGAGAGGCATCATCTTCATTAGTTGACCTTCATGGCATAGCTGGCAGCACTACTGTTGTCGACTCAATCATAAACTTTCTATATTGTGCTTCAATATACTCGTGACACCAGAAGAACCATTTGGACAACTGAATTACGATGTGAACATTGAATAACTATTTGTACCTTTTGATGCAGTGAACACTGACACAGAACAGTCTAACTGTATTCGGTTAGGCTACGACTCGTGCCAAGATTCCGGGCGGTAATCCATGGCAGAAATATCTCCATCCCAAAAATTTGGGTTTCGCGCAGATCGCACGAGGCACTCACTCTTTGAAGCCTTCTTGCACCCCCCGTGTTAAATCGAACCGACCGAACGTTCCTTCTGGAAAAGCAGTCATAGTATTGTAACTATGGCCTCGAAGCCTTCACCGCGGTCCACCGCGCCCCGGCCGAACAAGTCCATCACGGCCCCCGCCGCCCACGACACCGATGCAAAAAAGCGCGCCGAATACGCAAAAGCTGCAGATGCCCAGTACGGACGTGGCGACAAAATCCGAACCAAATCCGTCAAAGATGTAAAGTTGCGCGCGAATCTGAAGTCACTGGAAGCCAGGAACCAGGAAGCAACCTTCCAGGCCAAACAGGCGGAGATTCTTCTGGAGCACGAAGCTGGGTTACTAGAAGCGGAGCATGAGCTGGAGAAGACGTACAAAGTACGACAAGATGATATACAAAAGGAAGTCTCGATTGAGACGGCGAAGAAGCGATTCGAGCTCAAGTTGGACATGGGCCCGTATGATGTGGGCGAATATACGCGGAATGGGCGCGATTTGCTGATCGCGAGTCGGAAAGGGCATGTCGCATGTCTAGATTGGCGCGATGGGAAGTTGGGGTGTGAGCTGCAGCTCAACGAGACGGTACGGGACGCCAAATGGCTGCACAACAACCAGTCCTTCGCGGTGGCACAGAAGAACGCCGTATACATCTACGCACGCGACGGTGTCGAGATACATCAATTGAAGAAGCACCAAGAGCCAGCATATCTCGAATTCCTTCCATACCATTTCCTCCTAGCTTCGATATCGAACTCGGGATTCATACGCTACACAGACACATCAACAGGTAACATGCTCGCCGAACTCCCCACCAAGCTCGGCCCACCGACGTCCTTCTGCCAGAACCCTCACAACGCAATCCTATTCGCGGGCCACCAAAAGGGCCTCGTCACAATGTGGTCCCCCAACACCACCACACCCCTCGTCAAGCTCCTCCCGCACCGCGGCCCCGTGCGCGCCATGGCCGTCGACAAGAGCGGCAACTACCTCGTGAGCGCCTCCCAAGACCGCCAAATGAGCATCTGGGACATCCGCATGTTCAAAGAACTCCACTCGCACCACCTCAAACAACCCGCGCACACAATCTCCATTTCCGACCGCAACATCACAGCCGTCGGGTACGGCGCCAACCTGTCCATTTACTCCCCCTCCCTCTTCACCCACTCGCCCTCGTCCACCACGCGCGTACCCACGCCCTACATGAACTGGACCAACGACGGCACCCCTCTCTCACGCGTGCGCTTCTGCCCCTTCGAAGACGTCCTCGGCGTATCTCACGCCAAGGGCTTCACCTCCCTCCTCGTCCCGGGCTCCGGCGAACCCAACCCAGACTCGCTCGAGCACGGCACCAACCCCTTCGAAACCGCCAAACAGCGCCAGGAATCCGAAGTCCGCGCCCTCCTCGAGAAAATCCAGCCCGAGATGATCTCCCTCGATCCCAACTTCGTCGGCAACCTGGACCTCGCGTCCGACGAGCAGCGCCGGCGCGAGCGCGACCTCGACGCCAAACCCGTCGATAAGATTGCCGAGTTGAAGAAGAGGAAGCAGCGCGGCCGGAATTCGGCCCTCAGGCGGTATTTGAGGAAGAGTGGGCAGAAGAATGTTGTTACCGAGGAGAAGGTACGGGCGAGGGAAGCCATGGAGGCCATGAAGGAGAGGAGGAGGGAGAAGTTTGAGAAGGAGAGGAAGGAGTTTGGGCCGGCGTTGGGGAGGTTTGCGAGGAAAGGGTAACGTAATCAAGGGGGATTGCGAAGAATGATCAAAAAAAAAGTCTGTGGTTTTTTCGGAAATCTGCATTAGCGTTTGGCGTTTGTTGTTTTCTTCTGGTTTGGGGATAGATATATGTATGTGTTCTTGATAAGAGGGTTCTTTGGTGGACGTGTGACAGAAGTGTGTAGTCTGTATATACCCTTTAGTGGAATACCCCATATCCATCTACAACCGTCGGTATACTGCAAGATCATGTGTGAAGTATGGAGTGGACGCATTAAAATGTTGGATTCAAAACATTACATTAAACACGTAGCGATCGTATCTATCATCATCATATCTAATATCGTCGTCATGGTCATGGTCATCAACCACATCTAACCCATATTCCCCAATCCCATATACAACCCTCGACTCACGTGCTCAAAATCGCTGCCGCAACCTCAATCGCCTTGGCCGTGCGCCCCACCCACTCCTGCGCCGCCGTCCAATTGCCCTCAAACGTAATACTCTCCGTGATGCCCGGGTACGTGACAGGCGCATACCCGGTATCGAGTCCGGGGGCAAAGATCAGATTCTGGAAGAACTCGCGTCCGGGCAATCCACCCTGCGAGGTGAAACCGCGCGAGAAATCGCGGGCCTTGTGATTGACGAAAGTCAAGAGTTCTGTGTCGTCGGCAGAAAGCGCTTGTTCGCGTAGGGCGTTGAAGTCCTGGGCAGCGGCCGAGAAAGTGTCGATGGAGTCTGTGAGGGCGGTGAGGTCGAGTGTGGTGTTGGAGGAGCCGGCGGAGGAGATGGTGGATTCGAGCTCCGTGAGGTAGGTGCGGAGTTCGGGGACGTAGTCGGCGGGTTCGAGAGCGAGGACGGGGTCGGTGACGAGGTGGTAGGCGAGGAGGGTGAGGTACTGGCCAAAGGCTTTGTGGGTGTGGAAGCCCGGGTCGCCGAAGGTGGACATCCAGTGGTAGGAGTCGTAGTTGCTGTGGTAGTGGTAGACGGGATCGTTGGGGCCGGGGCCAGCACCCATGTCGATGGCGGCGATGCCGCGGTGCAGGAAGGATGTGTAGTCGCTTCCACTGCCGAGCACGCCGAACTCGCCGCCGCTGATGCTGGTCCAGACGTCGTAGAGCGTGTGGTTTGTCGCGCCGTGGAAGGGGTAGATGACTTTCTTCATGATGGAGGTGGCGACTGCGTGCAGGTCGGGGGTTGCGCTGAAGTCGGGGATTGGGCCAGCGACCGCAACATCGATGTTGAGGTAGGAGATTGCAGCGGTCTTGAGCCAGGGAATGTATTCTTCTACCCATTCGGTGGAACCGACCAGTCCGTACTCTTCAGCGTCCCATGAAGCTAGAACGATGGTGCGGAGAGGTTTCCATCCCGTTGCAGATAGGGCTGAGAAAGCTTTGGCAAGCTCAATCAACACTGCACTGCCGGAGTTAGGATCAGCCGCACCGCCAACAATCCATGCATCACGGTGATTTCCAATGATGAGGACTTCGTCTTCGTTTGTGCCGTTGATGATACCAACGGCATTCCAGATGGGGTTGTATGTTTCGTCCATGATGTTCGACATAGAGAGCCGGGCCCCTGAGCCTACACCAGTACTGTATGTTGCACCGGGGATTTTCCCAACCCAACCGGTGCGGTTGACAGCAGTACCATTTGTGCCAAACCCGTTCAGGGCGTGCAAGAGCGGCTGAGCGTCGACCCAAGAGATGGGAATGGAGGGGATACGGGGCACACTGCCACTCTTGTCCGCTCGGGGAGAGTCTTGCTTGGATGTGTATCCTGGAGTAGTGGGATCACCGGGATAGATGCTAAGAAACTGAACGCTTCCTCTTTGCACTGACGAAGGGTTCCTAGCTGGGCCGTCAGGATAGGCGGCGATGCCATTGGCTTCCGTTACATTCCCATCATCACCGGGGTCAACGAAAATGACGGCACCAATCATGCCATGTTCCTGGGCATTCTTCACCTTCAGCCCTCGGAAAGGCCCTCCGTATTTAGCCAAGGCGATCTTGCCTTCAAGCTCAACACCTAGAGCTTCTAGCCGGTCGAAGTCGACCTGTTGGCCTCGGCCGACGTAGACGTACTCAGCGGAGGCGTTGCCAGTGAAGGAATATCCATGGAAAGTGGGGATACGGTCTGGATAGCTTGATGTGTCGTCTACTTCCAGTACATCTTCTGTTAGACTTGCCGTGTGGACAGATCCGTTTGCATAGGTCAATGAAAGCGATTGTGAGACCGGGTAGTTTAGGAAAACATCTAGAGAAGTTAGTACTAAGCTACTAACATGAGCAGGTGATGTAGGACCCACAGTACTCGTCTAGCCTAGACGTGAAACCGTACTCGGTCCACTTGTCGGCTGTCCACTGAGCCATTGTCTTGTTCAATCCCGCAATGTGGTTGCCGTGGGTGTAGTAATATGACCATTCGGATATCGAGGTATTATCGAAGGAATTGATCAAGATCTGCTCATTGGCATCCAGAGCGGGAGGGAAAGTGGCATTGGTGTTTTGTCTCTTGACATGGCGATGGCCATGAGCAAAAGTCAGGTCTCGCTGACATGCTTGAGCACCAATTGCGCCGAGCAAGACAAAAATGGACTTCACCATGGTAGGTACGATGAGGACGATGCTCCGCAAAGGATGGAAGAGAAAAAACAGCAGCGGGGCATGGCTTAAGATTTAATCCCTCGCACACATTTCGGGGCGGTACAGTAGGGATAACGTCAACAGCATGGATGGTGATAGCTAAGGCCTTTGCGGCTCCTTAACTTATGGGGCAAGCATTGGGGAACAGGCATAGCTTCGAGAAGACAAGGAGCTCATGCCTGAATCGGGCAGGTCAGAAAGTTTTCGACGCCGAGGCACATTTTTTCGATATCACTTGGCGAGCCGTGATGACGGTTGGTGTTGGGTTAGGCAATCGAAGCGGTTTTTCTGGGAGTCTGGGGGAAGAAAAGTGGGCAGATGCGTGGGAAAACCTGGTGTTCCCTTGGGCGCGATCGTCCCGAAGAATTCCGCAAAAGGAATCCACAAGCATGATGACACGGGATCAAGGGCACGTTGCGAGCTCGGCCAGCGGTTCAACCGAGAAGAGGTACATGCAGCTATTCGGAAAAGAGCTCTGCGGAGAGTCGGAAACCAACAATCAGTTCATGGCCCAGCAGCCGATTGGCCGTGACAGGTCGTGCCAACTGACTGAAGAGGCCATCCATCTATCGATCAGTTGGTCGGGCCGTCAGCAAGCACGTATCGACGACAAGCCATGCCATGGCTTTTTACGACGGGTACGAAGAGGAGGAGTAAGTAGCCAAGTACTTGGTAGTTATACAGTAACGTAGTTAGACAGGCGAGTTAGGAAGTGAGGTAAAAGTAGGTCGCGTGGGGTTGATCTGCTGGAGATGCGGAGGTAGGGGAAATCGCATCCGCGGCTAGTACCGATCGAGACAGGGCCGTCTCGTGAGCCATCTTACGTAATCACCCACTTCCTATTCACTCAGTGGTCTACGTCACTGTCAATTGTCGTCGTCAGCCATCCTCGAAGACATCCCAATGAGTTGCAGAGTATACGAAGACAAGGCAAATCAGGATATCATGACGACCACCGGGACTATTTGTCCAAATCAGAGCAGCCTAATCTATATCTTACCAATGTTCCTCTGCTATCACTGTTGGGCCATTCTAATAGCAGATAGCACTCCTTGTGCTCCAATCCAACGAGTCCTTCTGGAGTCTACGAGGAGAATGACTTGCTAGACCCTCTCTCTTGATGATAAAATTGGATTGCTCCATTCTATAAGGTTTTGGAGAAAGCCGAGACTGTGTCCGGAGTGGGCTTTTCGGGCTCCGTAGTAGATGGACTGGGGTAAGAAACAAGGCTATACGGATGTAATGCACTGCTGAAATCATGAGCAATTATTCTATACAAGTACTGATTCATCTGGCATGATTCGCACAATTGCCAAAGTTAAAGGTGGTATATATAGTAGATAGATAAAGTTAGACCCTGCGCCGGCTAGCGAAGAGCTAGTCTGGAAGCGGGCGCCTGTTTCTTCGCAACGCCGGCAGCAGCTAAAAAACATTGACAGCCGCCCTGCAGTGCAAACAAGACTAGTCAGTTACTGTATAACTCAACAGCAGCAAACATCAAACATCAAACGTCAAACAGCGACGGAGAGACAGGACACGCAGACCAGACCGGCAGACCGACACGCCGACACGCACGCACGCCCGCCAATAAGCCACTGTTGGCGTCACTGCGCTGCGCTGCGCTGCGACGCAACACGGAAACAACCAAGCGGCCGACCCATGATTACCAAAGCCAGAGCCACGGCATCACTCAATAATCATACCCAACGACACTTCATCCGCAGTCTGGTTCGCTTTCATCCATTCCATCCATCCCCTCCACTCGCGCCTGTCTCTCTGGTCCGCATGACGTCTCGATCCTTCCCCTTCCCTTTCCCCTCCCCGCTAAATAGCCCTCGCCGTCACCATGCTGTCGAGCCCGCCGCGTCTACTCCCGCCCGCCTCGCCCTTTCGCCCCCCATCACCTAGCATGTCGCCCGGCGGGAGACGGAATCGCACCCATGGCACATCCGACGAGAGCCATCTCCGCCAGCTGTCTCCCGAGACTACTTTGCGCGCCTTCACCGAGCAGCCCATGCCCTTCGACACCACCCGTGACGAATACAAGATCTTCGCCTGCATACACAACCTAACCCCCGCCGAGCGAGATCTGGGCACCCGCGTCGCCAAGGCAGCGCAACGTTTGAAGAGTTGGGCTGAAGAGCTTGCGCAGTGGGCATGGTCGGGCTCTTTCCAGCCTCCCACCGACGAGTTCCGCGAGCAACGGCGCAAGAGCTTGGAATTGCGCATCCGTGAGCATGTCAAGGACGCCGATGCCTCTCAGATCCCTGTTCTAGATTATTGGGGCTCCATGTTGTCCGTCGAGGTGGAGGCTCACGAGGCCCGGTTGGATGAAATCAGCGAGGATCTTATACAGTTGGACGTTGAAGAGCTAAAGGAACATGTTCTCGATATGCATCCCTCGAGCAGGTCACGCCCATCGTCGGCCGGTCTGGGGCGCACCCACCGCGCATACACCCCCGTTGATGACTTTAGCTTCCTCATTACGCAAACCCTCTTGTCTGCACTTCCTCACCATTTCTTGCTCAAAGACCGACTGAGCACCTGGACTGCTCGCGTTACGATTCTACGTGAAGCCCCGCGCTTTCTTGAAGATTTGAACACTACCCAGAAGGCCATGCATCTAGGATGGGAGGCGCTCAGTGCCCCGGAAGATCATTCTGATGCTGCTTTCACCCAATGGAAGCAAGCAGTTGATACTGTATCTGATGTGTTACGCACTAGAACGGGCTCCCTAGGTCGGCTTTTGGACAGGTGGCTAGACGCACTTGAAGGTCGGGATGACTGCCTGCCAGACGACTGGATCGATAGGTTTGAGAAATTGGAGGATGAATTTACGAAATGGACACACGAGGCACATTCAAGAGCCATCGTGTTCGATATACGAAGAAACACACCCAAGGAGACTAGGGTCGATTCGGTCTCTAATGTACGACGTACTTCGCCAGAGCATTCTCCTGCAGAGGATGATTTATCTGTGCAAAGTACAGCGCAAAACCCTCCATCCGCGCCAGAGACCCATCAGGATGAAAGGCGCGTGCCCACTGCGTTTAAAGGCGACATTCCTCAGGTCTCCTATACCGCCCCAGACGACACTGCGGAAAAAGAAAACGCTCCGCCAGACAACTCCGATGACGAGTCTGTCTTCGAAGAGGGTGATACTGTTATTCATCATGAAATGGGAAATGAATTTGCAGAAGACGATCAATCCAGGCTTGATCTTGACTCCTCCGTCATCATCACCACCACCGAAGGATCGGATTCTGCGGACGCAAGCCGTCCAGAAACACCGCGGTCGCGGCGCAGCAGCTTTGGCTCCATCGCTTCCGATGTGGACATGTCGTTTTCTTCCAGCCCTCCTGATGTTATAGACGAGTCGCCCTCGGCGAACCGAGCGGCCAGAGCGCCACGACCCGCCCTTAATGCCGCAATGCACAAACGTCGAACGAATAAAGAGCCTACGGATGAATTTGTCGAAAGTGCTCCTTGGCCCCCCACTCAATTCTCACACAATCAGCCACATACTGTTGACGATCTCGAGAGCAAGATTTCAGACATTCTTACGACTATCCCCGCACATATTCGACTGACGACGGGCACGGGGGCGGATGCACGAAGCTCTAGAGCTGCTCGCAGAGTGACAAGCAAAGGTAGTAAAGGTTATTTGCGTGCGCAGCGTTCATTCAGCAGCATGAAATCGCCTGAGCTTACTTTGTCACCTGTGAAGCATGATTTCGATTCGGCTAATGCTTTATCAGGTCGCAAGTCGACATCCGCATTGCGTGTTGATGACATTAAATTGTACCATTTGACCCAGCCCGGCAAAGATAAACCACACAAACTGTTTATCCGACGCGTGGGCGAACACGGAGAGCGCGTCATGGTGCGAGTGGGAGGTGGCTGGGCCGATCTTGGCGAATATCTACGATCGTACGCCGAGCATCATGGCCGACGAACCGTCAGCAGTGAGAAATTCGAGATTCTGGGTTTGGAGATGCCAACCCTGGACTCTCCTCCTAGCCGCCCAGGAAGTGTAATGAGCAGAACGGATAGACGTCTCAGCGGTACGCAAGCGGGTAGCACCCACACGACGCCTGTCAAACCTTCCGAGCCTACCCTATCAACCGACGAACCGCCACCACCCATTCCAAATTTCACACCCGTTCAAGTCGGCATCGATGAGGCGTTGGCGTCGTCGGCTGGCTCGTCCAAGTCATGGCGGGGCGACGAGGTCGGTCTTGCAGGCCCCAAAGCGAGGAGACTCGACCTCAGCGAGGACAAACTGGAGTGGGTGGACAGCATGATGAAGCAAGCACGAAGCGTCAGTGGAAGCACCATCCCGAAGAACGGCCCCCAACAGACAGACCGCGCAGGCGGCAACAGCCGCAACGAAAGTCGCACCGAGAGCCGCAACGGCTTGCGAAACGCGAGTCGCAACGGTGGAGTCAAGAAGCAGCCCAGCCAGGAATTTGGCACCCTGGGTAAGGTGGGAGGAACGAAGCGCATCTACATGCGTGGTGGCGCGATCAATGAATGATACGTGGAGTGGAATCGAGTGAAACCCTTTAACAAGCCCAAGTGGCCATTCTATCCTTTTTCTTTTTCTTTCTTTTTCTTTCTTTTTCTTTTTTCCTTTTTTCTTTTTCACAGAGGAGTTGTTGTTGTTGTTGTTGTTCTTGTTGTTTGCTGCTGGATAGAAAACATCTGATACCCCCTTATACATTACATACCCACACACTTTTTTTTTTTTTTTTTTGGAAGTAGAACGTTTACACACACAGATTAACCTTATTTTCTAATTTGTACATTCTCATTTCTTTTCTTGTCTTTGTTGCCTTTCCTGGACACCTTTTTTATCTAACAGCTGAAGGGGGAAATGATGAATATATTATGTAACCGCAGCAGCTGGGGTGAGGAGGGTACAAAAAAAGGGGTGAGGGGGGGGGAAGGTGTGATATGGGTGGCGGCGCATTTTGTTAGTCGAGTGAGTGAAGCGTTCCGAAAAGTTGCAATACCCATACATACATAACCCCCCTAAACCCCCCCCCCCCCCCCTTTTTTTTTTTTTTTTTTTTTTGTGTGTATGTTTCGTTGCGTGCGCGTGCGCGTGTCATGAAGAATAAATAGAATAGTACTCTTGAGTTAACTAAATTGTGTGTAGTAATGTGTTTTTTTTTTTTTTTTTTGGAAGTCGGTAGTAGGGTGTAGCAGTAGTAGTGAGTGCCCTCAGGGTATTTGTATTCGGTTTCAACAACAAGCTACATTAACGTAACATGGAGTTAAAAAATTGTTTATTGTAGATGTGTAGTTCTTTGGAATTAGGGGGTGGATGGAATCTTTTAAGGAAAAATTCAATCATGTGTCGAACGAACGAACGCTTTGAGAGCTTGCGAGTTTAGATGTTGTGAGGTAGTTTTAGGTAGGCCGGAGTAGGCAAAACAACTTTAAACAAGCGTAAACCCCCGTCGTCGTCGTCGTCCCTCACCACCACCACCACCCAACAACCGTGCTTCAACCTCACCCTCCATAAACCCATCAATATACGCTTCACCGATGACTTCCCACTTCTCTTCTTCTTCTTCTTCTTCTTGCTCCTTTTTCTCGTCCTCCTCCTTCCGCCTCAAAACAAGCGGCACACTACAACCCCCCAGCACAACAACCGCATCGCCAATCCGCGCTCGACAGGGCGCCATGCCTAGGAGTACGCTACTCGTTCTCCTTCGCCTCGCTGTTTGTTGGGTTTGATCGGGTATGCGATGTTGTTGATGATGATGAGGATGAGGATGATGTGTTGTACCGCCGATGAAGACTCGTCGGGATTTCTTGACGATGGTGTCGTGGAAGCGGGAGAGGAATCTTTCGGTTTCGGTTTCGGTTTCGGTTTCGGTTTGGGTTTGGGTTTGGGTTTGTTCTGTGGTGGTGGTGGCGATGGAGGAGGCGCTTATAATGAGAGACTCGAGCGTCGTCGTCGTCATCTTACCACTCTTCTTGTTCTTCTTCTTCTTCCCGAGGGGGAGTCGAAGCGTGCGATTTTTTTCAAACCACGTTGCGAACGTATCATCGACGCGCGTGGTGGTCGTTGATGATGATGATGGAGGAGGATTGCCACTCGACGAATACGATTGGCGACACCTTGCTAAAAACTCGGCGGCGTAGTGCGCTGGGGCTTTGTGGCAGAAGTACTTGTCTTTCCGGTCGAGGGTGAGGCACCGGGCGAGGGCTTGTATTATTTCTATAGCCTCTTCTTCCTCCTCTTCCTCGTCTTCGTCTTCTTCTTCCTCCCCCACAATCTCATCTTCACATAACGCAGCAGCAGAAGACAACATCCCATGCGCCCCCTCCTCGGCCTCACAAACAAAACTCCTACACCGCGTCCCACACCCCTCCAACGACCCCAGCTCCTCAATCGTACTCAGCACCACGCCCCAGCACCTCAGCTCCGTAAGGTCGGCGTCGAAGGTTACTTTTTGCAG
Organism: Periconia macrospinosa; assembly: GCA_003073855.1. Classification (NCBI taxonomy): domain Eukaryota; kingdom Fungi; phylum Ascomycota; class Dothideomycetes; order Pleosporales; family Periconiaceae; genus Periconia; species Periconia macrospinosa. Next base: position 272,391 of record KZ805312.1, read on the forward strand.
AGCTTCCTTGCGCAGGCGCGGCCCCGAGGCGTCGTACGAGGTCGTCCAGGTGGAGGCGTGCAAGGGGCGGAAGTTTCCAATGTGAGGATTGCCGCTTTGGCTGGCCATGAGCGGGACGGGGCTTATGAAGGGGATGGGGATGCGCCAGTCTGGTGTCCAGGAGGGGAGGGGTTTTTCTTGTCCCTTGTCGTCGTTGGCGTTTCGAACTGCAGCAGCACCAGCACTAGCACCAACACCAACAGGTTCGGAAGAAGAAGAGGAAGAAGATGCTGCAGCGGGAAAACGACGATTGCCATCATCATCATCATCCCCCGCCGAGGTGGTAGCCGCGCACTTTGTAAAAATGTGCGCAAAACAAATGATGTCCAAACTATGATACGTCCTCCAAAACCGCACCACCAGCCTCCTAAACAACATGGACACATCCGTCGTATACTCTGGTTTCCCCAACATCTTCCGATCCGTCTCCGCAATCAGCCCGCGCACAGAGAAGACGCGATCCCGCGCGTCGCTCGCCTCCGCATTCCCCATATACGCCAACATGGCCACTAAACTCATCTCCCTGTCCGTCGCGTCGTCGTCGTCGCTGTCTCCGCCGCCGCCATCGTGGACACTGCGCTGCTGCTGATGCCGTTTGCCGTACAGCTGCTGCACGCGGCGTCGGTTGAACGGCGCGTCGAAGATGGCGCGCGGGATCAGGTCGTGCTCGACGACGCCGTTTCCTTCTCCGGCGGCGGTTGTTCTGGAGATGCCGACGAGGTAGATGTTGTAGAAGGCGCGTTTGAACGTGCGGCGGTTGATGCTTTGCGGGCCGCAGCAGAGCCGCGCGCGTTGGGGGATGACGAATTCCTGCAGGGTCCAGACGCGGGACCACCATTTGCGGGCGAGGAGATGCGACAGCGAGGTCCATTGCGGGCGGAGGTCCGGATGCCAGAGGCGGTTGTGGCGGATCTGCTGCCGTTGCTTTTCGCGCTCGTTCCGCGGGTTGTTGAGGACGAGGGTGCTGAGGCGGTGGAGAAGTTCAATGGCGAGCGTGCAGTCGCTGTCTCCTTCGACGGTTTCGCCTAGCCAGACGATGACGCTGCTTGAGGCTTTGTAGATGTCGGTCATGAGGTCGACTTGGGCTCCTCGCTCCTCGGTGTCGTCTTGGTTGATGCATAGCGAGTCGATCCACCACCACTGCTCGTCGTGGAAGTCCCTGTGCGTCGTCACCATGCGGAGGAAGGGGAGTAGGTTGCGGAGCACTTTTAGGGATCCCGGTGGGTCGGTCGTGGTGATTGTTGAAGTGTAGACTTTTTCGCCCCATGTGTAGGATGCCGTGTAGAAACGTGGGGCTTGTGTGAGGGGGAAGACGCGGAGTGTGCCTGTGAGATTGCCGGTGGGTGTTGTGCAGATGCGGAGCAGTCGGATGGAGTTGGGGGGTAGGCGTTCCTGGTAGGGAGATGAGGCTGGAGCTGTGGTGCCATCCATTATGTTGAGATTGTATTGATGGTGTAGAAACTTGGTGATACAAGCTGTTAAAATTATTTGTGAGTTACTTTGACTTGTACAATCTCGGCTTACCTTGCATTGCACCCCTGCTTGGAATACAAATCGTTCCGGTGAGTAGCTTGATTATCTTAATTAGACTTAAACACACTAGATTTTTTAATACTCTACGCAAGGAAGTAAGTACTCTTTTAATAATTTTTTAAAAACGTATATTATATACTTTAGGATACTATAAGGCTTTAAATAGTAGTAAAATTATAGTATCTAGAGGTTATATAGTATGTTAGGCTATATTATCTTATTTTTCTTAAGTACAACTTCCACTGTCTTTTAAGAGCCGGTGAACTAGTTTCGATCAATTTAACATGGCCTGCGCCTCCTGCGCCTGCTGCGCCATGCCCAGGCATCTCAGACAATTTTCGGCTTGAAGTCACTGTCATCTTTCCAAGCGGACTCTCAGTTTCACTTCGTAAGAGAGGAATAATATTTCCATACGTTTTTCCCCAAACTGCATCTTGTCTCTTCGAGATAAAAACATCATGAAATCGCGCTCCGTGTACCAACCACTTCGCCCAAACCCCCCTCACACCCCCCTTCCTTTCCATCTCTCAACACCCAACCGTACACGCCACCTGCTCGACCCGATACACCTTGGCCTCATGACTCCTCACCTCCGTCGTAAACGGAATGTCATACGGACCCCTATCCTGCCCCTTCCACAAATCCCTCAACTTATACACATCCCAAGGCACGGTCAAGTGCTCGCGCATACTCACCGTAATCATCGCAGGCGTCCCACCCCGATTCAGCAACGCAATCGCCATCGCGCCCCCACTCAGCGCCTTCGCGTAGATCTGCGTACTATTATCGGGCGCGGACCACTGCAGAAACATAGGCGCGCCGAGCGGGTCCTGGTTGACGGCGATGATTTCTTTGGCGGAGAGCGTCGCGAGGTTGTATTCGGACAGCTTTGCGACGTTTGCGCCGATGAGCAGCGGGCTTGCTGCGAGGGCCCAGAGGGAGAAGTGCGTGCGGTACTCGATGTCTGAGAGACCTGTACCCACGAGTTGTTTGCTTTCGCCGTTGAGGCCGACGATGAGCATGTCGTAGTCGTTCCAGTGGCCCGGCCCCGTGTACTGTGCGACGTCGTTGCCGCGGTCCAGCATGTCGAGTACGTCGAAGTAGTACTTTTCCCGGTTGCCGACGAAGTTGAAGTCGTCGGATATGTCTTGCCCGATGCGCCATTGGTTCGCGCCTTCTTCGCTCGCCCACTCCCATACGTTGGCCCAGCCGCAGTGGCACGCGTGGAAGACGATGGAGCGGTTTGTGGAGATTAGTGCGGTTGACATGTCGAGCATGACTTGTTGGACTTCGGATTGCGGGGCGGTGCTGTGGGGGTTGGGGGTTAGTGGTGTTGATGAGGTCGATTATTCAGATTTCCGTGACCTCTATTGTGTTCCTGTCCTGCGTGCAAATTCGAAGGTTGAAAGGGGGAGAGAATTAGGAAAAGAGATGCTAAAAACATACCCGTGAGAACAACAACTATCATACTTCAAATGATCCACCCCCCAACTCGCAAACAACTTTGCATCGTCCCCCGCATGCCCCTCACTCCCCGTATACCCAGCACAGGTATCCACACCCGGTCCGCTATAAATCCCCAACTTAAACCCCTTACTGTGCGCGTAATCCGCCACGCCCTTGATGCCATTCGGGAACTTGACCGGATCGACCTCGAGCGGGTGCTCCACGCGGGACCCCTTATACCGCTGCCACCCGTCGTCGATATTAATGTAGACGTATCCTGCAGCGCGGAGGCCGAGACGGTCCATGGCGTCGATGGTGCTGAGGATGATGGATTCGTTGATGTCCGGGCCGTAGTTGTTCCACGAGGACCACCCCATTGGCGGCGTCAGGGCGAGGTGGTTGGTGATGTTTACGCTGCCGCCGTAGTGGGTGACGTTCCAGGGGGCTATGGGGGTGGGGGTTGGAACGGTGGAGGTCGAAGTGGTATTTGCGCGGAAGAGTTGCGCGGTGGCTGAGAGGGTGAAGAGCAGCGATGCTGCTGCTGTGTGGAGTGATGGCATTTTTGGTTCCTTCTCTTTCAATTGACTTTTCCCTTTTTTTCCCCCTTCCTTGGTAACGAGCGAGCGACAGATGCGAGGAGGCTCGGTCCTCAAAGACAGATGCAAAAGCCGGAGAGTGACCAAAGGAATAACCAGAAAAAAATATACACGCGAGAGGAAAAACCAACCGCATATAAAAGAAACCGGGAAGCCATTCTCCCCCCGGCGCGCTCATCTGCATACAATACTCACTCTCGGGATTCCCCCTTTCCCGTGAGAATCCAATAACCGCCCATATTTAGCCCGACACGAGTACAACAAACGATCCATATGGGAGGGCGCTCGTATATTGAGGAATTGGTAGATTAGCCAGATGCGGGGGAAGGAGGGAAGAGGATCGGGCCGGGGGAGGCTTGATGGCTGGCTATATGCGCGCATCGTGGTTCTCTGCAGGGGGAGATTGGCGTTCGCGTGGATGGATTTCCTGGATGGGTAATTGTTCCTGCTTTGCTGTTGACGAAGACGACGCGCGTACGTGGGAGAATTTGTGTAAGTGTGGAGAACATGGAAAGGTATTTTTTATAGTAGGTTTATTTTTCATCTAGTTAGTGGTGCACTTTTGGTATGGACACTCCACAAGAGAGCATTTGGCTCGATTTTAGGCGCAATTGTTGGTTGTAGACAATGACTTGTTTCTATGAACCTTATTTTCTCTAAACTCCTAGAAATGCACAATCGGACAAATCTCTACTTGTTTTTCACCCATATTAGTTCCAGCGCCGCGCAAAAAAAGGACTCCAAAAATGCATCATAACACATAAAATCATACGACATGTCCTCCCACACTGACATTTATCGCCCCGTCAATTCCACCTCAGCCCTCATGATCCATCAAACGACCCTCGTGAATTGGCTGCCCTGCCTCCACCGGTCCCCCTTCCAAAGAATCACCATTGGAATCCCAGCAAGTACCAAACTGACAACCCCCAACCATGTAAACGCACCACCCCAGCCTAACCGCTCAACCAACGGCTCAATCGTAAGCGGCAAAAATGTCCCAGCAAGACATCTCAGTACAATAACACCTGTCATTGCGCTAGCAGCGAACTCGCTAAATGCATCGACGACATATGCCGAAACGGGAACGATGGTGAGGAGGAGCGTGAAGCCGAGGAGTGCGACGCAGAAAAGCAACAGAGGGACCGGGAGGTGCAAGGCAGCGGCCCAGCCATAGAGCATGATGGAAAACGGGAGGAGGATGCCGCCGAGGATTGTGAGCGGGAGGCGGTACTCGGGAATGGGAGCTGTGGTTAGGGAGTTCGTGTGTGATTTTGAACGGTTGTGAAGATGGATGGATATTTTGTCCAGCGTGATGTTGCAGAGGATGACGCCCAAGAGGGAGCCCACGCCTGAAGGAGTTAGTTTATGAGGGTTTTGGGTAGGCAAGGAAAAACTTACTGAAGGACATGAATGCTGTGCCGGTTTGAGCGGGGGTAAATTTATAAATGTCGGTCAGAATCACTGGAAGCGAAATGGACATGACATAAAAGTATGAGAAGGATATAGATGCGAATACAGAGAGAAGCATCAGAACGCTGGAGCCAAACACAACCGCAAAAGGCCTCGTGATGGCATGGCATAGTCTCTTGAAGCTGGACTGAGAGTCCTTCTCCTTGATGATTGGCTCAAATCCATCCACTTCCCGAGACAGCTTGCGAGCACGCTTCTTCAGAATGGAAGTGCTGTACGTTTCGCGGAAGCATGTAAGAAAGAGGACCTCGCAGCAAGTCGCAATTGCAGCCGCGATGAACAGGATCCACCTCCACCCCAGGGTCTGCGCAATCGTCCCACCGATGGCCGGTCCGATGGCGCCTCCAATGAGCGGAGCCAGCATGATCAGACTCATTGCGCTGCCCCTCTCTTCACTTTCGAACATGTCTCCGATGATAGCGGGATTAAGCACATTAGATGTCACCGTGAGGCCTGTGAGCATTCTGGAAATGATGAGAAGATGGACATTCGCGCTAGAGGCCGCTAGCAGCGTGAAGAGAATGAAGAGGGAATTGCAGACATTGACGACAGGGTAGCGGCCAGACAATTCAGAAAGTGGAGCAATCAACAAAGGACCTGCGGCCTCTCCCAGTTCCCATATGGTGACGAGGAGTGCGCTTGTAGCGCTGGTGGAGTCGTCTGGGTCGGAAAGCTCGTTTACTATGCGAGTTGCTACAGGGACTACGCCGATGCACGTGAAAGTTCTAGATTGTTTTTTCAGCACAGGTTCATTGCAATAGAACGAAGCTGGTGGCTTACACTGTGAAGGCCATGCATGCAAGGAGCAAGACGATGCACCACTTGAACCCCTTGGTCCATTGTCTGGGATCCTCTGGGTCACCGATTTCGAATTCGACAGTCTCGGTGGTGCCGTAATGCCTAACTGAGATCACGTCTTCGCACTCTTCGAGGATTGGTCCAAGCAACGGCTGTTGCTCGTCGGCGAGAGCGTTCATTGTGGGAAGTCTCACGGGGCTCCGACACCTAGTCAAGGGGAATGAAGAGAGAGAAAGATTGACCCAAAGATTGAAATGGAGCGAACGGTAGCGTTTTATCTAGCTTGTGGACTTATAAATCCTGAAAGTGGGGAGCGGTGTAAATGCAGGCACGCCACCCCACAGTCGGATGTGTATAGGGTAGGGCGCGCTAGCCCGACATGAGTCTTATCGTTTGGATACCAGACAATGCCTCGATGCAAGCAAGCATGGGATACGGGACTGGGCATACACAGTACATACGAAGTCCAGAACTTAGGCTATACAAGACGAGGAGAAGATCGGCGTGCGCACAGTGCCATTCTTCCTCTGTAGGATTGCTGGATGAAAATTTTCTGCTGACGACCAGCTCGCTCATTGCATATTCCGACGTTAACCGGGATTCTCCAATCGTTCGCCAGGCTAGGTATCATTTCGAGAAGTTTCGCCACTGCCATAGTTAATAAGCATGATATACAGAGCAATATTAATACCTCTTCAGGTTGGTAAGTTGGAAATTTTTGCTCAAACTAATCACAAACCATCATTGATCAATAAGTAGGTCGGTCGTAAGTTAGTAAGGCAATCTGTGATTGATGTCTCTGTAAGTCCATCAACTGAATAGCATTTCTAAGCTATTCTGACAAACCATTTCGTTTGCTGAAGGCGAAAAGTAGTTATGAGAACTGGGGTACTGCATGATGTTGCATTGAGCGTTGGGTGGAAGACGACAGTTCTAGTAGATACTTAGGTAGTTAACGTGAGTAGAGGGGAGGGGACGGGGGACGTTGCTCGGCAGAACCCCGGCAGAATTGTGGCAGGCGCGATTGACAGCGAGCTCCAGCTTCCACGTTGATGTCGCCAGACACGATCCAACCAACCCCTACATCTCCTCACACGCTCACGATGCTCGTTTCTCTCACGGTCGGCAAAGTCGATGCCGGCGTCGCTGTGCTTCTGACTGAGGACAAGCGTCTGGTAAGATTTCCTTCGTCCGCAATGGCTCCGTTTCATCGGCCTCCTGCAATTGCACCCCTGCAGTTCACCTATACGGGACATGCCTAGCTGACCCTGCCGCAGATCGAATTCCCCTCTATCCTCCTCCCACCAGATATTTCGTCGGGTAGCATAGTAGACATTACAGTTTCGCGAAATCACGACAAAGAGTCAGACTCCGCCGCCGCCTTCCACGCTCTGCAATCCAACATCTATCGTACTTTTGGCCAGCGGACCCCTTCTGCGCCTATTCTTCGATGTCGCAATGCCACCCAGACCTCCGTTGTGCTTGAATGGGATCCCATTGATATTGCTACGGCCGAGCTACGAAGTTTAACCCTCTACCGCAATGGCAACAAAGCAGGAACAATACCCAAGCCCACCGAGGTACACAGCACCAAGTTGAGTGGTCTGGCTGTGGACACAGAATATCAGTTCCATTTGGTTCTACGGACAAGCGCAGGCACGTACAGCAGCGAGAAGATAAAGGTGCAAACACATAAGATGACGGATCTATCTGGTATCACCATCACACCCGGCCATATGCCCGCTACGCTACGAGAGTCACTACAAAAGTCCGTCGAACGTATAGGCGCAAAGATTGTCGATACAGTCAGGATTGATACCACTCACTTTGTGTGTACCGAAGGGCGTGGCCCGGCATGGGAGAAAGCAGTCGAAAACAACATTCCCGTGGTGGTGCCGGATTGGGTCAAAGGTTGTGAGAGAGAAGGCAGGATAGTTGGTGTGCGAGGATACTACTTGAATGCAGATCCCCGGTTACGCCAAATTGGACCAGGTGGAGCCCAGAACCAAGGACCGCCGCAGCAACAGGTAACCAGCCCACGGACCGAAGTCACTCCTCCTACCCCGGATCGACCCACCCGCCAAAGAGAAGAGGAGGGCTCAGCTGCGCCTCCACCACCCCCACCAAAGGACCACCAAGATGATAAGAGCGATGTTTCGACGCCGCCTGAGCCAAAGACCCAGACCGAGGAACAGAAAGTAAGGACGGAGGATTTGAAGCCTGCTACCGAGGAATCCGAAGAGGAGAGCGATGAAGATGGCAAAGTCAACAATGCGAAAAGTGGAGCATCTGACACAGACCTACCGACACGGCAAAAACCGCCACCTCCTACTGTAGAAGATGATGAGGATGACAAGGGCAAATTTGAGGAGGTAGCATTATAAAGGTAAATCATGGGAGAATGGTCATCTACGTTGATTCTTTAGCGAGGGGCGTCGGACGGGCCGCACGGGGAAGTGTGAACTTATGTTTTGTAATCCCAATGCAACCAGTAAATTCAATACGAGCATGTCGCTTTTATACCATGACTGCCGCCCCGCATATTCTGTGAAAGTGATTGCTCTCCGGTACCGCCGACATGATGGAGATGGAACTACTGCATGCTCTCTACTATTTCCAGCTGCCTCTAGGTAGAAGATATCTCCTACCCTGTGGCACTGTTTCAATCGCTCCAATATACAACTGTGTCTACGAAACTCACGTCAGCTGCTCGCCTCTGTCTGCAGTATCTTGTGGGCTGTCATGCACTCCGCTCTCAATCCAAAATAACTTTCTAGATTATCGGAGATAAACGCCTTGCAGGTCCCAACAGAGCGATACCACTACACCACCTAGTGACTTCAGCGCAGAAGAATAATTGCTCTCGCCCTTAGGCGCCGGATTTTAACAAATCAGCAGTCCAACCTGGTTTTTTGATGCCAGAGTCACACATCGTCACTCTCGTTTTGGGAACGACAGTTCGTCGCGTGAGGTGTATTGATGGACCTCTTCTCCTTCTTCAGCTTAGACGAGAGGACCGGGTTAGACGACGCGGCGAAGTAATGCTGAATGATTCAGGTCGGCGAGGTGTAAAGGTGGGCTGCTCATTTTCGACTGCGCCGTACATGCCATTCATTCACTTACTCCTCACATCCAACATTCTCGCCTCATAAAGACATCGAGACGTACGTTCGAAAAGACTTCGGTGGCGCTTTTCCTGGAAGCTGGGCGAATCAGAATTAAGAAATGCGCATGCCTATTACGGCCACGGAGGCGGCGTCACGGACTCAATAATAATTCGCTATTGCTCAAATCGGCATGCCTGCAGGGGTGAAATTCGACCCTTTTGACGCAAGATCGTCGTGATTGGGCACATGGTACCTTTTTGTACAAGAAAATAGCGAGTCTTCGGCTATAAATCCCCCCATTAATGCTGCGCCCTAGCCTCATCACATTCTACCCTGGACGTTGATCACGAGCCCGGAAACATTTCGCATGCCGCAATGAAAAGCTGACGCAAAATGCGGTCCTGATGCTAGCGTAGATCGTCTTTGCTATGTGGCTTTGCTCGAACTGCCTCATCTCACCATCACTTCCTAATTGGGAATAGCAATAATCTCCAAGGCTCTATCATGCCCATCCACTCGAACATGTCGATGCCTGGGAAGGCAAAGAACAATCGCTTGGTAGTTCCGCATTCGTCTTTTTTCGAAGGACTTTGCCCTTGATTATGATCAAGGCAATAGGCTGCACCCGTCTTAGCCCATCTTCTACGTAATGAAATCAGTCATGCTGACCACCCTTCAGAGAAGACAAGAGCAAGAACGCAATAGTCAACCACCATCTTACGTGCGAAAGAACGCCCCATAAGCTTCACCGTGTGAACATGGCGGAGGTTAGTTGGCACTAGCGGGGACCTGGAATGGCACTGGCTGAGTTGAACTTTTGGCACCGGAGGACTCATGAACCGGCCAAGAGGTTACTGGACTAGTTCGTCTCATTGAGCATCATTTACGAGCCATCAGCGAATTGATACGTGATTTGCAAAGGTCCTCGATGGTTTATAAATCTGTTCAGGGTTCTCAATTGGCTGTATGTACCCAAGGTTCCGGGGAAATGCTCGTCGTGGAGTCGCTTCTGATATTGACAGTGCCTCGAATCAAAGGTTGAATCCACCCACCATGGGGAAGATATTTAGATATAAAAGATTGAGAGGATTCACTGTCATTATTTAGTCACTTTGTCTCACTCATTTGAATAATCCCCCACCGTTCATTTTTCAAGTTTCACGTCCAAATCATGGGTATCATAGACCAGAACGACCATGTGCAGCGTATTCGTTACAATAGCATGGTGCATCGTATGAGGAAACATGAGTATCCGATGATTAAAGGTCTGTCACCGACTAAGCCTTTACGGCATACCTAAGACCCTTGACTAAACTGTTTTGACAGGTATCACCTACCTCGACTATGGTGGGACGCAACTGCCATCCAAGTCCTTGACACGGAGCTTCTCCAAGCAATTGCAGAAGTACCTCATCTCAAACACCCATTCAGCCTTGTCTTCGAAGTCTACCTCACCGCAAGCTATCGTCGATACTGCAAGGCAAGATGTGTTGGCCCTCTTCGGCGCTAGCCCAGAGCACTTCGAAGTCGTCTTCACGGCCAACGCAACCGCCGGCGTCAAACTAGTCGCAGAAGCTCTCAGTGGTCATAAAGAAGGCTTCTCATATTTCTACCATCGCGATTGTCATACCAGTCTCGTAGGCGTTCGAGAACTAGCTAGTACAAGCCATTGCCTCGCATCAGACGAAGAAACAGAGACATGGCTGGACCAACCTACCGCCACAGAACCCCAAAACCATCCAACGCTCTTCGCCTACCCAGCTCAATCCAACATGAATGGTCGACGTCTGCCCTTAGAGTGGTCGTCCCGCATGCGTTCCTCTCCTTCCCATAAGAACACCTACACCCTCCTCGACATCGCCGCACTGGCGTCCACTACACGCATCGATCTCAGTGACCCCTCAACTGCCCCAGACTTCCTGGCTCTATCCTTCTACAAGATTTACGGGTACCCTGACCTAGGGGCCCTCATCGTACGTAAGTCAGCTGCTCGCCTCTTCGAGCAGCGCCGCTACTTCGGCGGCGGGACAACTGCATCGATCGCCTGCGGAGACGGCAACGATGCCTGGGTTGTGCGGAAAGAAAAGAGTCTCTCCGCGCGTCTTGAAGACGGTACCCTCCCTACACACAACATCCTCGCGCTCAAGTGCGCCATCCGCGTTCATCAACAACTCTACGGCGGGCTCGAACAAATCTCACAACACGTCTCGTGGCTCACACACATCTTACACGACAAACTCAACTCACTTCGCCACGAAAACGGCCAGCTCGTTTGCAGAATCTACACGGACCCGGCGTCCGACTACACTGATCCAAAGACCCAAGGCGGCGTTGTGGCGCTCAACATCATGGACCCCTTCGGAACCTGCTACAGCAGCGGCCTTGTAGGCGAGCACGCGCTTAAAAGCAACATCCACCTCCGCGCAGGCGGTCTCTGCAACCCAGCAGGCATGGCGCAAGCGCTGGGCTACACGGCCGCCGACCTCCGCTATGCCCGCGACGCGGGGTACGTCTGCGGTGTCGACCTAGAACCCATGGGTAGGCCGTTTGGAATGGTCAGGGTGAGTTTGGGCGCTAGTAGTACGCTTAGCGACGTCGAGACTTTTGTGCGGTTCGTGAAGTGGGGTTTTACAGAGTTGGAGTGCGGGAAGGGGTGGAGGGAAGGGAAGTTGGTGGGATTGAGGGGGGTTAGGGAGGAGATGAGAGGGGAGGTGCAGAGGGTTAGGCAGGAGTTTTATGAGAGGGGGAGTGAAGGGGGCACGAGTTCGAGTGAGGATTTTGAGGGTGGGAAGTGGGTTGGGAAGGGTTTGGGGCTGGGGGTTGTGAGGATGTGGGCTTTGGTTATGAGGAGGTGAAGTGTTTGAGATGCTGTGGTTTTTTTTTTTCTTTTTTGTTTTTGGAGTGGGGGTTTTTGGTTTTGGTTTCCTTTTGTTGGTTTGTTAGGGTATAGGCTGGAGATATGGAGATGTACATGGGAGGTAGGATATACGCATGGGTAGAAATATAGTTGTACATAATAGTTTGGGTAGCTATTTCCGTGTATAAATTGTAAGTAGCGCGTCCAAAACAATACGATGGTTTTTAATGATAGATATTGTGATTGAGTGCCAATAACTGGAAGTCGAAGAAAATGTGAAATGGCAACTTTTAATGCTGAACTAAAACATGACATGACAGCTTTTGTTAGAATAAATAAACTCAAGACTATACATTGCGTACCCACTTGTCCCTCTGGGAAGACTAAAATAACAACTATGTAGATACATAGGTACAGTAATAAATTAGAAAAAGAAAAAAAAATTGACGAAAAGGGCGGGCCACCCGTATCACAAAAATCCAGCTTTTGTTAGAGTACGTGAAGACGAAAGAAGTAGGTGATTCCAGTGCCATATTCTTGAAACCTCAGTTCCGAAAGTAATTACTTACTTCGTACTCCAATAGCAGCGTTACATTCTACCAATAGTGAAATAAAAAAAAAGGTTTAAATCCCAGTTTTGTATAACCTCAAACACCATCTCACATGTTACATGCAGAAAAGCCCGATGCTTTAACATATATATGTAACTCGGAGTTCAGAAAATGGTCGGCGGCCTAAACCCCTTCCCTCAGCTCAAACTCATACCTAGGCTGGTAAATAGGTATGTACCGCGCCTACCTTTAGGTATAATTAGACTTATAGTAAGGTTATACTTGCACGGAATTTGGGTTAATGCCGGATCTAGCGAAAGAATACGGCGGAGCTGCTTCGCGCGCGCGCGCGAGAGAGAGAGGAGACTGGAGAGTAGAAACGGAGCGGAACAACTATAGGTATTATTTGATTACCCCATACGTTCACATGTAGCGTGCGCCTTGACACAGGGGCGATCCAAACTGCGGTACCCTAATGCTGATTGCCGGCGCATGGGCGTACCCACCACTGAACACACACACCCGCGGGGCGGAGCGGGGAGCGCGCGCGGGAGGCCGAAGCTTACGTGTGTTGTACCTATCAAGGGCGTATGCACTCTATTCCAACGTGCATTACGGACGCACTGTATGATAACCAGGTAGATGGACAGAAATATTGCTTGTCAAGTGTGTGGGGGCGAAGAAGGAAAAGGCTGGAACTTGTAGTTCGCGCGCGTGATCAAGTACAGATGACTACGTATGATCGAATACAAACATAAGATGCGGATGCAGCAGTCCCTCACAATTTTCGCATTTCCCTGATTGGGCAAATTTGGAGTTAATGGATTATCTTTCAGCCTATCTGCTCAGTGCTCACACACACGCACACACACACACACGCTTGTGTCGTTCACCTGCATGAACCACACCCTACCAACCAACATCAATACTTGGGAAGCCAGCTAAACCTCTTACGAGTCCCACACCGGTCCAAAAGCAGGCACACCACGGCTCTCCATCCCATACACGATTTTCTTGGTAAGACCGGGATTGCTAATGACAAACACCGCCTCCGCCTCCGCCTCCCTGTACATTTGGTACGCAAGCAGCACCATATCGGGTCTGCCTTCTTTCTTGGTGTCGATGATGCGCGCTTCGGCGTCGACGCGCTTCACACAGCTTACGATCTCGTTACCGAATATGCCCAAGGGACTCGGCGAGCTCCATAGCACGCGGCATTCCGTGCGGCGGTGCTGGGACGCGAGGACGGATAGACAGGGCCCAATTCCGGATCCCGTGGTGACGACCACGACGCGCCGGAAGATGAGCGACATGCCTAGGACCCCGGGTTTTGGGTACCCTTTCACCCAGTAGGACGCTTTGGGCGATTCGACGGTTTGCTTGGTCCAGTCTCCTGCTGAGGAGACTATGAGTGAGCCTCCAGTGGGTTCGCCGCTGAGCGAAGGCATGGTGGCGAAGGGGTGCCATTCGAAGAGCGGGGATTTGGAGATTGCGATGCCTGTGTAGGGACTCACGGTTTGCTTGAAGTGAAGGCGGACGGCGTGTTTGGAGAGGTTCTCGGGTGTGAATTCCCATCGGCGGAGGTTGAGCCATGGGAGGATCGTGTGGATGGTGATGAGGATCAGGAACCAGAATGTAGGTTGTTTTACTAGGACCTTTCCTATTGGTTTTTTGCTTGCCAGACTGGTGGTCGAAGCCAGAAGACCTAGCTCGACCCAGAAGAGAATGATGATGGTCCAGCCTAGGAATCGGTGCGTCACCTCGAACGTGTTGTGGTATTTCGAACGTAGTGATGGGTACGCGAAGATGAGAAGAGTGATGAACAGGGTTTGAATGACGTACGTGAGGACTAAAACGGCCACAGACGTGAAGACTAAGCGCGTGAACTCGATGGTAAGCGAAACTGTAAGCGCTGTGAACCACATGGCACCCGCCACTCCACATCCTGAGTGCACACCGCCGTTTTCGTAGAGTTTGGCGACGATCCTTCGAAGTCGTAGGGGCGCAGAGTGAGGGACCAGCCAGGAGGTTTTGTAGATGATGATCTGGATGTAGTCTTGGCGGATGGTGGTACCGACCAAGATGTTTGCGCTCGCTGCAGTGGCGAGGTGCCAGAGGTTGATGTGGATGAGGTCTTTGATTGTGCAGAGAAGAGCGATGAGAGCGGCGACATTTGCCAAGAAAACGATTGAGAATAGGCGTCGATAAACGTTCCAGAACGTATGGCGAATAGCTCGAATAGATCGACTTTGGCGCTTTGCTGGGAGAGAGACTTGGGTTGCATCTTTCGCCTCATTCAAGTCCTCGCTGACTGAACTCTTCTCAGAAACGTTGAAAGCTACCTGTGGTTTACACAATGTAGAGGAGGATGTGTTGGTAAAAGATGTTAAAGTCCCATCGTTGTGGGTTTGTCGTTCTTCATCTGGCATTACTACGTCTTCTTTACTAGACTGATTCATGTTAGACCTGGAAGGCAAAATGGGAAACTGTAGGGAGCTCACCTGGGGTTCAATGTATGGCTTTGCTCCACTGTTTGAGTTGTCGCTGCGGTTGGGGGAAATGGACCCAGGGCTCCAACAATTATTCATTCTTCGCTCGTAGCCTTCGAACTCTTCTGCAGTGAAGCTGGTGTAGTAACTTGATTCCGGTGGTCTTTTGGCTGCGTCCGTTATAGAATCCATATTGACGGCTTGTTTGTGTTCGACCGAGGCCCGAGATCAATATCAATACGACAGGAAGTCCAGTCTTCCGGCATGCGGCGCAGGATCCAAAGACAATGTCAAAACTTTCGCACGAGAAACTTCGTAGGCAGCCACCATCGCCACCCTAGTGCTCATGGTGTTTACCGTTCGCACGACTACATTGCATCTTTCTGCTACTATCCAATGAGATGAACAGAAGATACGTTCGAGACCTAAGCCTTCCTTTATGCATGCCATGTGTCTCAGTCCTGCTACGGCGCGGGCTGTGGGCTGTTCGATTTTGGTGATAGGCACTCCAAGGCCTGACGCGAAGCGATGTAAGGGAACGCCGATAAAGTTGGGGATGTTAGAAAACAGTCTAGGGTACGTGTTGGGTGGGTGTTGTATACTGAGACCTGAGTTTAAAGACGCATGATCCTTGTTTTCACGTTGCACTAGCACGTTTGTGGTTACTGAATACGGATTGGGACGGCATGGACATGGTCGTTGGTTTTCTACAGGTACTTCCATATATATAAACTCAGCTTTATCTGCGTTTCTTTACAATCTGGTCAGGGACCGTCGGTTTTCATACGTCAAGGGTACTTGCGCCACTTTTGTTTCCCACTTGCTTCTTTCAGAATCTAGTCATATCCGACTATCTCGACATGGACTTTGTCTCGTGGGTGCTGCAGGATGTGTCCTACAATAAACATAAACATGTAAGTGCACGGAAGATTACGGAGTAAAAGAAAAACCATTATCTCTCGTGCGCTTTCATAGAGCAGCACAAATTAATGCGCCACTGAGCCCAACATGCCTTCGACTACAATCTTTCACTAATGTTTCTATCCAGTTAATCATAGACGCATCGAATACCGACCGCAAGCTTTCATTCCAAGAGCTCGCACAGCAGGTCAGACAGCTCATTGCTGGATTAAAGTATGTCGGCGTGCGACCAGGCGACTGCGTATGCGTGAACGCATTCAATGATGTAAGAACACTCCACTGCCACAAGACAAACCCTAAGCATGTATAAACATAGATCTCCTACACTGTTCTCTACCTAGGCATTATCGGCGCGGGCGCAATCTTCTCTGGCATTAACCCCGGCTACTCAGTTCCTGAAATCTCTCGACATATTGATCTTGTCAGGGGTAACTTCATGATCGCGGAGCCTCAAGTGCTCGAGAAGTCGCGAGCTGCCGCAGTATCCTGCGGTCTGGCGAGCTCAGCTATATTCGCCTTGGACGTTCATGATATCTGTACACACCAAGGTATACGATCGTGGACGGTGCTATTTCAGTATGGAGAGTCTGGCCCCTTCACACCGTCTGATCCGGACACTACGACGGCATCTTACCAGACTTCAAGCGGTACCTCCGGCTTCCCTAAAGCAGCCATGATATCGCATTCCTATCTTATTGACCAGGCGCGCTTGCAGATACACCAAACCCCGTCTTCCTACGAGGTAGGTTTCTCTCAATACATCAATCATGTGTTCTAAGTTGACTCAGCCAAGCCGATTCGATTGACGGCATTGCCCCCAATGCATGTCTTTGCCACTCCCATTATTCCTGCCAGCATCCGGTCAGGTATACCCACATATGTGATGCGCCGATACGACCTCTCCGAATTCATTAAGACGATAGAGAAATACAAAATTTCGGAAACATGGTTGCCACCGCCTCCAGTCATTGCCATCCCGAAGTCCAAACCGGCGAGTAAAGCTTCGTTGGAGTCACTCCGGCGCATCTCGTTCGGGGGTGGTATGGTGACATATAAAAATCAGCTCCAGTTGTATGAATTACTGCATGAAGACGCAAGAATTAATGCAGTGTGGGGAATGACTGAAGTCGGCTGGGTGACGACAGTCTCGTATCCGAATAAGCAAGTAGATGACAGTGTGGGCAAGGTATTAGACGGATATCGTCTCCGGTAAAAGTTTTGTATGTAAGCTGTTCGAATGCGTATCCTAACATTAAAACAGTGTTGTCGATGACGACGGAAAAGTTTTGTACGATGCAAATAGTACAGGCGAATTGCAAATTCTTGCACCACACCCTATGCTAGGTTACCTCAATAATACTGAAGCCAGCAGGGATACTATCAGCGTTGACACCGAAGGACGCTGGGTTAACAGCGGGGATGTCGGCCACATCAATGAATCTGGCAACGTGTTCATCGTCGACAGGAAGAAGGATTTGATTAAAGTTCGAGGCTGGCAGGTCAGCCCTGCGGAGGTCGAGAGCCGACTCCAACAACATGTCGATGTTTTGGACGTCGGCGTGATTGGTGTGCCGCTTGGAGATGGAGAAGGTGAGCTTGTAAGAGCTTATGTTGTGCGACAGTGTGACAGGTGTGTGAACTGTCCTTGCGCAAGTCTCATATTCTTAGTTGGACTAACGTGTGGGATAGCCTCGTTACAGCGGATGAATTAAAGAAATTCTCGCTTGGTGCGTTGGCACGGTATAAATGTCCACAGGAAATTGTTTTCATTGAAAACATTCCTCGAAACCCTACAGGGAAAATCCTGCGGCGAGTGCTTCGAGAGCAGTCTATTTTAAAGCAACATAATTTGCCTAGTGGTAAACAAAAATCACCTCCTGGAGATGCAGCATTGGTAGGAAATTTGACCTGGATGATGAAAGCCCAGAAGTGGTGGTCATGGGTGCTTTCCGCGGTCAAACACATCATCAGGATATAAAGCACAGCAGAAGGTATTTGCGTTGAGCCTTGATGACTGAGTCCGATGAATACAGTGAACCCTTGCATGTATCAAACATATTTGTATTATTTCTGTGTGGAGATTTATGGTACAATTTCTTCCTTTATTAGGGAGGATATTCCACGCTATTACGTTGAGACTATGTCACCACCAGACTTTCATACTCTACGGATTGAAGAACCACTTCACTCCTATAAACTTGAACAGTAACCGTTTTGACTATATGTTTCTTTAGGCTCCCCGTGACTGTTCCATTTAGTGCAATCGTTTGTCCTGCGAATGAAATACCGTCGCGCACTTCCGCGCCAGCTGCGGTCAATGGCCGAGCTGTGACCTTCACACTACCATCACGAAGCTGCGAAGCTAGCGTAAATTCTTCCGATGATCGAACTGTAGATGGCGTTTCGGTAGAGTTGAAACTGTCCGGTTGACTAAAATAACGTTTCGAAACGAGGTGCTTCCATTGTTTTTTGCGTAAATGGCGTAGCCCGCCAGCGGCATTGTCTTCACAATAGGCACAACCCGAGCATCTGTATTTCCATAGGCAGTGGCCACTAAAAAATTTCTCGTAGTAGAGCGGCCGGGGTCCCGGTGCTGTTGTTCTATTCTGAGTCGCCTGCCACGCGGCATAGCGATAACCGGTACCCATGTGCCAGAAGATGTTAAACACGTTGAGCGAAGCGGCATACATCGCATAATCCACGCTCTAAATCGCCGCACCGAACACGTTTGAAGCGTCCGCAAGGCCTTGACACGCGATGGAATTTATTTCACCAATCACACACGGAAGATTCGAGACGGAGTAGGACAACGCAGCGGCATGATATTGCATGAAGTGTACGAGGTTGGTGTGGTTCATTATATTTCCGGCGAGAGTGGGTCGGACAGGTCTGCATAGAGAACCAAAGTATTGATGGGTGCACCAGGTTTTGGCCACGCCTTTCGATGCAATTCCGAGGTCTATGGCTGCCTATGCGGTCCAAGATCCGTGGTTGGGCACTCCTTAAGCAACAAAAACGCCTGTATGGAAGAGCTTGGAGTCATCTTGCTGAAGCACTTTCTTTGCAACTGCATCACTGCTATTAAGCCACTCGGAAACATATTGCTCAATGGACCATTGTCAAGCTCCAATGATTGCATCGTGTTTTCGTCAAATCCTTTGTCGCTATTTGAACAAAGGCCGACGTAAATGACGTAAATCTTTCGAGGACCCGAAGAAGTAAAATCAGCCCAAGAACTTATCAAGGCTGTGGAAAAGCATCATGGTCTGTTTATCTTTCTCCTAGAAGAGGGCGTGGAGCGAGATGAAAAGGGATTCGGGGTGGTCGGAAATTGCGGGGCATTGCGGGGAACCCTCGCACTTTTGTCCCGACAGGGTACATGGGCACATGAGTAATTGATAATATGAGAGCGGCACTAGACATGCCAACAATATTTTTTTTTCCTTCTTCTATTCCTTTTACTCTCTGTACAAGCAACACCTAAAATGAGAGTCAATGGCGAGGAGTCTCGTATAATTTCAGTTAAAGTACTCCAGCTCGACTAACTTGGCCAATTGCGCGCACTAGCGGACCTTCCCCACAATTTTGGAATTGGTAGACTCGGTTTCCCTTAGTCCATATGGTGCTGTAGATCGTAATCGACCGAACGGCGAATTTAAAGGCTCGTTTGATTTAGACAATAGGGAAGAATTGGTTAAACTTGGCTTCGGGATCCCATTTCTTTTTCAGCTCCTTGAGTCGCGGGAGGCTCTCTCCATATATCTCTTCCAAAGGCTCATCTCCATGCGCAAAGTTGAGATAGCTAAAAAACAAAAAATTAGACTTCTCATCTCTACAGCCATGTGGGTGCAAGGTAACTTACGCCCTAGACTGTTCGAACCCACTGCTCGATCTCCAAAGACTCCTCACCTCTTCTCCATACTCTTCAACCACTCCATCTAGGCTCTCATCGTCCCAGAAAGAAAGGGACCAAGCATAAAAGTTGATGTCCCGATGTGCATATGAGGCGTGTTCACTCGTGATGCTCTGCGTTACATACCCTGAGTAAGTTTCCACCAAAATGGTCGTATCGATGCCAGTGCGTGCGACAAACTCTACCCAGCGGTCCCATATTTGCTGGAATGTTGGGTAATCTAGTTTTTTGAGACCAACATGCCATGCAGGTTTGCGTCCGCCATCCTCGCATAGCTCGATAGTATCATCATTGAGATGATTATATTGCAGAACTCTTGTGGTGTCGCTCACCGGGTCAAGCGCGTACAATGACTGATACGCCTCTCGCGCAGCTTTAACATCCCCGCGCATGAAGAATATTTCCGCAGTGATAGCTGGTCCATTGTTAGGTAGAGCGTGGCTAAAGCCCCAGTGCACCGTCATATCTTCTGTTAGGTTCAAAGCTCCCATGGCTGCGATGAATCCCTCAAGTTTGTCTCCTGTAAAGATAAGTGAACCGGCCCAGACTGTGCCGTTATTTGCTGCCGGGTACGCGTTCATGACCGCCGATGTCACTATGCCGAAATTCGCACCAGCGCCCCGGAGAGCCCAGAGGAGATCGGAGTTCTCAATGGACGAGGCTGTGACGACGGATCCGGTGGAAGTCACGACGCTCGCGGAGATGAGATTATCAGCTGGGAGGCCGTACAGGTTCATGAAGCGGGATACTCCACCGCCGAGGGTGGCGCCCAGCACGCCTACACAGTTGCATCCCCCATTGACTAGTATAGTGTTAGCCTCTCTTCATAGTTGCGTGTGAGTTTAGAAGTTTGCACGCTGTATCTCCAAGCGCCGTATGGCGGCTACTTACGCACTTGCACTCCGTTCTCATAAGCTACCTGGATGATCTCCTCATTAATCACGCCCCCACCGATGCGAACCGAGGTCTTGTTATCACTGAGCTGAACAGAGTTCAGGCCTCGCATGTTGATAATTACCTCTTTCCCATTCATGGAGAAGGTGTTTGCCCACCCATGGCCGCCAGATTGCGCGAGGAACGTCCTGTTATTTTGGTTGCAGTATTTAACCTACATGGATGCGGTTTAGAATTTTATTTATAACGAAGAGTCTTCGGGATGAAAAATTGCTGCGAGCCCGTGTGTCTTACCGTCTCTGCCACGTCTGATTCTTCCGCAACATGGACAATATACCCCGCTTGGGGTGCGTGGTACTCACTCCATCGGGGTGCTGACGATATGTTCGTGGTGATGAATGCAGCTGGAGAAAGTCTGCTTCCAAGTTCCGCGACAATATCGGACGATAAAACAGGCAAAACGAAGAGAGATAACAAAGAACTGTACTTTGAGAACATGGTGGAATGATTCAGGGCTCCTCTGTTTGAATTGTTCAAATGAAAATCATCATTGCCTCTCCTGACCTTTATACATCTCCATCACGCTCCGAACGTCGTCAATTAAGCAATAACTACATCACATATCACGATTTAGTCCGCCTACTCGAGCCATTACTCATTTTCTCTCCATATGTTCCGTAAGACGCGTACTTGAATCTCATACCTACTTGGTTATGATTGGTTGAGTAAAAGCTTATCCCTTCGACGGCTCTATCGTGCAGAATATCTCCGCTCTTGGCGCCCCGATGCCCCCGATGCTTCGTATTTCTTACTCTACGCGTGTGCTGACAACTATACTGTGATTACGTGCATATATATTTGCCCACTCAGGTGGAAAGTATTCTCTAGGTATTTGGCAATGGCCTGCTATGGAATTTCGCTTCATGCGTCAACCGAGGAGGCCGCGTGAAGCTGTATGAAGCTGGTGCTAAATTAAAATGGCCTAGATTTTGATCCTAGTCGCGAGATTGAATGAGTGTATCATGGTCTACCTAAACAACAGCAGCATTCCTCGTATTGTGTGGAATCTCCTGGGTCTACGTTGCACCTCTCTCATTCGGGGGTGCTCTCAGCAAAATCGATGGCCCGATGTCCGATTCTCGAGTAGTTCGCCAAGTACTTCTCACCCCAATCTCCCACAAAATTATCGTACGTAGTGGCAGGTTTCTTGCGACAAAGGTCGATCATCAGTTCCCTAAAGAACAACAGTGAGCCAGCACGCGGGAATTCCTGCGCGATTTGGTCCCATTCGGACTGAGTGACGGTGATAAGGTCTCCATATATCCCTTTGGCCGAATCGATGCCCTGCCATTCAAGGAGCGCAGAAAGAGTAACGAGCTTTACTTCGAAATCTTTGTAATTCGCAATATTGCCGATGCCGTGGAGTGCGATGGCGTCCCAGATGACGCGCTGACGCTCTTTGGTCCAACTGGAACCGCCCTCGCGTTGTACGAATGAACGTGCTTTGTATCACATCAGCTAGTTAGCTTTCATACTCGGGAAACAAAGGGTTTACTGACCGACATCCGCCCCATCAACTTCGAACCTTTTATCAGGAGTCGAAAATTCGGGGTCCTGGTGCCTGATTACGTTTAGCGTCCCTCGCCGTTCGAAAAAGGCAACTCCGAGGTATATCACAAACCAGCCTATATCATGCAGGATGGCTGCCACAGCAAAAGCTTCTTCATCCACCAATGAGCGGTTCACAGAAGGCAGTTTATTGATGATGGCCTGCCCATTTAGCCATGTTCTCATCGCGTGATTATAAGTGTAGCTTGGCTGACTGTTGAACGCCAGCTCGATAGATGCATTGACGATGGGGCTGTTAGGTACCGGTATGCCGGCAATAACACGGGTAAGGTGTCCGATTATAGCTACCATATCGATGTTTCAGAACCAACCAGGAGGATGAGTGTTGATGAAGTGATGTGATGCGCAGTCTCCTATGACACATAAAATTTGTATTTCTATTTCACTAGATATAGTTGTTTTGCACTCGTACGGTTTGTTCATGATCCGTTTTGGCGAAAGGAACGGGTGTATGAAGTTAGCCGTGCCGTATTACTTTTCTCGCCCAATGTAGAAAGGTTATAGAGCATTATTGAGCCCATTTCTCCCGATAATTTGACCGGTTTGCCAACAAAGAGTGGATGCGCAATGATGCTGGAGTTTGCGAAGGCTCGCTTAAGTGGTGGGCTTACATTATCTCCTCATTCCTTCTCACGAAAAGTTCGGTAGATGATAATGGCAGATGAATCGACCGACTTTACAGCAATAAGAGCAGTGATTCCGGAACTCCTAGGTTCAAAT
Source organism: Periconia macrospinosa (assembly GCA_003073855.1). Taxonomy (NCBI): domain Eukaryota; kingdom Fungi; phylum Ascomycota; class Dothideomycetes; order Pleosporales; family Periconiaceae; genus Periconia; species Periconia macrospinosa. The sequence goes on from KZ805312.1 coordinate 295,357, forward strand.
TTGCTAAACATTTTCTCTTTGACAGCCGTTGCATTGCTTCTTGGAGTCATACGAAGCGTAGCCGCAACAAGTAGGTCAAGACTATCATGATTACCTTAAGTGCTTAGTGCCTAATCTATACCATCTTTGGGCACTGGTTCATTGCAGTCCCGATATGACATAGCCACATCACGTCCCTGATTGATCACGTCAAGATCCACAATGTAGGGTCCAACGCACAAATATGCAGCCCACTGTTACTTCGGAGCAAACCGTACAAATGTACAATTGACCGCCTGTACACACGCCTATCTTCGGTCTCTATCTCTACTATTTTCTGATTTGCAGTTCGCCATGCAGGAGTTTCGTGGTTGCGTCCAATTAGCCGACCAGGTTCGATAGGTGTAGGATCACGTGCGCAAGAGGACCCACACCATTCGGGTCTTTATCAAACCAATGGGGCGAAGATCTCCCTTTCTCACTGACAAAAGGCTTGGAAACGTTTCGTTGAGTTGTCACTTGGGTGTTATTCGATACCGAGGCTCTGATATACCGTACTAACGCCGAATGGATATGCGCCGATACATCTGACAATGACATAGTCGCAAGGGCTGAGTTGACATTCAGCTTCCAAGACTTTCAATGGACTATCAATGGTGCGCTGAGTCAAGTAACGTCTTTTTCCTCAAGAAAATAATTAAGCATTGCCAACACTGCTTTCCGGCTTTGCGCCCATGACACGCACACGCCCGCACGGCTGGCACGGAACTGCGCGTGGGAAATAAAGCAAAGAACGTTTGAACTTTGCATATGCCACAAATTAACGTTACGCCGTGTGAGATGGAGTGGGGGTTAGAAATCCTTGTTTCCACTTCCACGGTCCGGTGAGTACTTCCGAAGCACCACCGCAAATTAGGAGTAGCGGCAGTTATGTAGGAAGGCGGAGATGGTGGAGGGGGGTGGGGACCGAAGATCTTCGCGATCATGTCCCTAAGGGGCACCATGCTAGAACCAGAGTAAGGAAGCCGAAAACAGGACCGGGTCCAAGCACCCTTCAAAGCTCGGTATGGCGTCTGATTGAAAGCTTTGAACCTGGTAAGTTGTAACTAGTAAAATTTCGAAAAAAATATTTTTCAGTTTCTTTTCGGTCGCATACAGCTAAGTTTCGCCATCCCGCAAGTTTTGCGCAAAACTACGTCATGGAGGGTCCACACTAATCAGAGCCGCTGGTTTGCCGCCAAGGTCACTCCGTCCCGCGATAAGATTGGCCCAAGACAGCTTAATCCACACTTGAACCGTGTTGAGTTTACGGTATCTCCACTCATTATCCACATGTCTCCCATCACCGCCATGTTTTTCGTACGTTTCTATCATTCAAAACATTCAGCCAAGTCCGTACGCTGAAAATTTGTAATCTAGTACGCTCCACATGTTGGCCGACAACGATGTCATTGTGGATTCGCTCGGATAGAGTAGGGCTCTCCATCCAGACTGACATGCGCCGTTGCCGAAAGCCCTCTGCCCGACTCCATGGTTGGGGGAGAAAGTCGATCGTATAAAGATGGACCCTTTCCCCGTGTCTGGGGACACAGCAACCACCTCGTTTTATCATGGCTCCCCGTATGAAGGACAATGAATCCGGCGTGCCTACCTACTGGGGCACGTCCGGCAGGGCTCTGCAACTTCTCATCACCATCGTTGCCACGACCGACTTCCTACTCTTTGGTTATGACCAGGGTGTCATGAGCGGCATTATCTCCGCCCCCGCATTCAAGTCTGCCTTCCCGCAAGTCGACGGTGACAGCACGTACGAGGGTTTCGTTGTGGCCATCTATGCCTGTGGTTGTTTCCTAGGAGCTATCTTCGTCTTCCTTGCGGGTGACAAGCTCGGTCGACGCAACTCCATCTTCCTCGGAGCTTTCGTTATGATCATCGGTGTCATTATCCAGATTGCAGCAGTCCCTCCGAACGGCGGCGCTACCGCCCAATTCATCATCGGGCGATGCATCACTGGAATCGGAAACGGCATTAACACATCCACCATTCCTACTTATCAGGCCGAGTGAGTTTTTTAATGCACCAAATGCATTTTTCAAATTGTACAAGTACTGACGCAACAACAGGTGCTGCAAAGCGAAAAACCGAGGCTTGGTCATCTGCATTGAGGGCGGTAATGTTGCCATCGGTACTTTGATCGCTTACTGGATTGATTATGGATGCCTTTATGGACCTGACGACTTCACTTGGCGTTTCCCCATTGCCTTCCAATGCGTCTTCGCGATGGTTGTCCTTGTGATGATGCTCTCTCTACCCGAGTCCCCACGATGGTTGCTTACCCACCACCGCGAAGAGGAAGCCGCAACTGTACTGGCTGCCTTGGGAGGACTTCGACGTGATGACCCCGAAATCAGGTCGCAGATGAACGTCATCACCGAAGCTATCCGTGCCAGCGGTGGTGGAGGCAAGGTCCCTACCAAGACTCTTTTCACGAACGGACGGACTCAACACTTGCGCCGTATGTTGCTTGGTGGCTCGTCGCAATTTATGCAGCAGCTCTCCGGTTGCAACGCCGTCATCTACTATTTCCCAATTCTTTGCCAGGACGCTCTGGATACTTCGCACAATTTGGCTCTTCTTCTTGGTGGCGTCAACATGGTTGTGTATGCAATCTTTGCTACGACATCATGGTTCTGTGTCGAGCGAGTTGGTCGTCGCAAACTCTTCTTGATTGGTAAGCTCGTGCATTTTATCTTGCCTTGAGCTACACTAACACATATTAGGTACCGTCGGACAGTGTCTGTCAATGATTCTGGTGTTTGCTTGTCTTATTCCAGGCGGACCAGGTCCTGCTAAAGGAGCTGCGGTTGGCTTATTCACCTACATTGCCTTCTTCGGTGCTACTTGGTTGCCATTGCCATGGCTCTACCCCGCTGAAATCAATCCTCTCAAGACCCGTGCGAAGGCCAATGCTTTCTCTACCATCAACAACTGGTACGCATCTCACAGACTATAACTCAATTTCAACCTAGTCCACCCACTAACATTTATTAGGCTATGGAACTTTTTCGTTGTCATGATTACTCCAGTGCTTATCACCAGCATCGGTTGGGGTACCTACCTCTTCTTCGGCGCACTCAACGCATTATTCTTCCCCGTAATTTACTTCCTATACCCCGAAACTGCCGGTCGTTCTCTTGAAGAGATCGATCTCATCTTCGCGAAGGGACACGCTGAAGGCATCAGCTATGTCCGCGCTGCGGAGGAGTTGCCCCCGATCGAGGAGTCGGAGATTGAGCAATACGCCCGCCAGTTCGGTGGCGATTCTAGCGACGAGGAGAAGGCGTCTGGCTCGTTCAAGGGGAGCAAGCACCAGGAGGAACTCATGTCGTCTTGATTTATTAACGAGTCACGAATCTGCTCACAGAGCACATCTATGTATTTAGAGATACCACCACGAGTTGCATTTTGCGCGACTCGCGCGCACCGTGTGCGCTACTGTTTCCTTTAGATCTGCATTTTCTGGTTCTGTTCGTTTCACATATACCACCTTTGATAGATACCTTTTTCCAGTTTGAAGTATGTCACACTAGCAATTTATGCTAAAGATTTGTCTGTGTATTTGAGGTCCAGGTATTCTATTAGATACAGGGAAATAGTGCTAAAGCACTACCTAGGTATCCCTACCTAGACAAAAATATAAGAAAAAATATTAAAACAAAAAAGGCGGGACCACCTTAATTACAAAAAAATCAAGAAAAAAAGGTTAAAAAAATATAGCGAGGTCCAGGTATGACTGTGAAATGCTTCCCTCTACTCTGATGTGGGTGAATGCTAAATAATACGTTACTTGTTTTCAATCGAAGTTATGTACAAACACCGCAATCCCACTACTATTCGATTACCTCGGCCTTGTTCAGCGATGTGTCACATGCATACATGTTCACCAATCAGTTTCTTCCATGGACAAATATGGTTAGCGTGTTATTTCTAATCTTGTCGAGTATACTGTGCAGTCGCAATGAACCACATGCACGCATTTCAATCAATTAAAAGTAACAAGATAAAAAAATGGGAAATAGACGATAGGATATTTTCTGAAGTAATGTATTGTACGCAAAGATTGCAATTCAGGAATGTGTCTCCCGAAATTCATAACCTTTGCCTATCATGTTTTGAGCCTTTTAGAAGGATGGATCTATCAATGTAACAAGAGGGAAGGACCTGCAGTGGGTAATTACTGGAAGTTTGAAACCTGTAGCCGGAATCCTTCCCATGTTCCCAAATTTCCAAAACAACAACACCCAAAGCGCCCATTAATCGTCCAAGCCTCGCGCAACCCTCAAACTGCTTTTTGCTTGAAGAGCTCCTGAAGCAACGGAAAAGCTGCTATTGCTCGAGTGCGCAGCGTGTGCAGGTGCTCGGCTGCCTTCCCTTGACAATGGGTACACAACTTAACCCCTCCAAACTCGTAGGAATTTTGTACGCCATATGAGGGCTTGAAAACGCAATCCTTGCAAGGAAGTTTGTTGCCTTCTTCAAGAAGTTGTGGCAAGCCTTCATACATGAGTTCCTTCCGCTGGACGATGCTCTCGTAACGCTCCATGTCTTGGGCTGACGCTTGTCTAACAACCAGATGTTTCCACAGTTTGACATCTTCTTTTGTGTCGTTCAATACAGCCTGGTTTTCGGGTGTGCCAATGGATAAGTTTTCCTCCACGAACCGATACCTACGCATGACCATATGGAGTGGTCCACCAAACCAGCGGATGAAGTTGACAGCACACAGCATCTTTTTGTCGTTCGCATAGGCTGCATCTAATCCCCATAGGATGTCACGAGCTTCTCGATGAGCGTCTACTCGAAACGTCGGAGGGAGATAGGCGAAGGTATTGTGTACTTCTCCCTCTGCTCGGTGCTTGTAGAATGCGACGCTGTCGTAAAGAAGAACTGCAATCTCAACTAGCACATCGACTTGGCCTTCTCCCAACCAAGGTCCGCCCATGTCATTGCATGCAAACGAGGCAGCAATGGTGAATCCTACCAATGCATCGCAGCCTCGCATCTGATACCATCCCGCAGGTGAATAGGCAAGCGCGTTAACATATCGTCGGAACAGTTCGCCTCCACGCCTATCACTAGTCTTCTCCGCGGTTATCAAAAGGTACGCGCGGAACTCTCGCTCCCAACGCTCCCGATCTGGAGTTTGGCCGAATAGGAATTCCAATAGTTTACCAACGTTGTAGCCCATGATTTCATCGGTGTCCTCTATCTTTATAAGGTCCCCTCGAAACTCCGCCACGACGCACGTCACGAGAAGTCGCACGTACGCAATATAACGGTTCCAGTTGGTGAAATGCGGAGTGACGCAGCGTGCGTACTCCCAAGCCGATGCTAGGATTTCTTGCTTTTGCTCCGGCTTCAATTCAACGACGCCTGCGAGATCATTTTTGATCTCGGGAGGGAAGTATGTGCCTTTATCCATGGAATTCATCTTGCATATTCCTCCGTCGCTCGGCTTCCCAATTATGTATCGGAGCGTTCTGACTTCCGCTAACGGCGTCTGCGATTGGATTTCCCTGAAGGAGTCTGTTGGTTTATTTGCCGGAACTGGGCGTTACAGGGGTGGTTGCTTGCTTTCCTTAGTTGGGGGGTGTAAGGAGAATGTGAATCGTCCGGTGTGTTGTTCTCAGGTAAATAAGGAGTCACGCAATTGAGCGTATTCGGCGTTTAAGTACGTCACCTCTCCTATGGGTTGTAGAGGGCGGCAACTGTGGTCGATGTTGGCAGTTGAGTAGGTGTTAAACGTGGGGCGGCTATATATATATATGCCAGTCGATTGAAGGTAGGGGTTGTGAGCTGTCGGTTGCTCGTGGTAGTGATTCTAAGCATGGGCATAGGGTCTGTTTATATGTCTTTCCCATCTGGCGCATTGACCCTCGTCAACAATGCTATCCTATATTACTTACTTAGTGCACAGGGCTATGTTCAACCAACTCTCCCCCAAACACAGCGTTGTGCGTCATAATTTGCATTGCTCTCTCTAAATGTATTGTTAATTAACATCTTCCCAACAAAACCATTCACAGTCGACCGACTACTATCAACTATCTACTATAGACCTTCTACTATCAACTATTCACCATCAATCGTCTACCACCCCCCGCCTACTAATACACCGTCTACCATTCACTATCTTATATTACCCACATATGACTCACCATCTGCTTACTACTAAGAAATTCATTATCATTGTTCAGGACCTAATTTATGTAGTATATTTAGAAGTAGTTATAGCTTTTAAACTTCTATATTTACTGCATGTACGTATTTTAATAATCATGGATTACTATAATTGATTTAAGTCGCTAAAAATCCAGACGATTTATATTTTATTTGCTTCTATCAACATTGAATACTCCATTGTTCCAAGACCCCCATTTTTCTACGAAGGTAATACTAATGGTTTCAATGTTACCTTTTGTCATATATTTCTGTTACAATTTTGGTGAGGTATGACCCCTCTAGCCAATAATTAAACTCCTAATGTATCTTCCAGACTTCCATGTTGGCTCCTATAACTAAATTTTACTTTACGTGCGCTCCCTTGGCCTAGACGTTACAGGGTGCAAAACTCTGTGTCTATACCGACAGTAACCCTCATTGTGTAGCGATGATCACAAGCATTCAAAGTCTCTCTTAATTGTAACTCCGTACTCGCGCCACGCCAGCCAATTGCCTATTTCACCGAAATAGGCTGGCGGTGCGCGAGTAGACAGTTGTTTAAGAGTCTGTGAAGGTGATAGAATTGGCGCAAAGGTGTATTACTCGCTCATTTATCTAAACATTTAGTAGTTGTTATACGCAGTGCTGGAGCACAGGTTTAATAGATGAGTTCTTCTTCTACCTTTTTCAAAAACGTCATGTCCCACTCATAACGGGCCGTTGACTATCTTTCACTACGACACTAGCATTTTGTGAAGCTGTTTTCCAGCTCAATGACTACCGTAGAAGGTAACACTTCTTTCATCAAAAAGAAAATTAAGGTAGGAATCATTCTGTCAGCCCGCATTTCACTAAATTGCATATCCAGAGACTCTATGCGCGGACATCGTCGGAACGTCCCGAAAGCGCCACTTGCGGAGATCTAAGCCCCCAACGAACCCCACTCACGCCACCACGCCTATCTTCTTTGGAATACACACGCGGTTTGGTTGCAAAACTAACCCGCACTCCACAAGTCTTCCCGCTATATCTACGACTTCAGCTTTGACTTTTATTACTTCCCCGCCCTAACGGTTCCTAGCAGACAAAGACGAGCTTTCTTTTTCTATCTGTTATTTTAGATATGTATTTTATAATGTTGTTGTGTAAAGTATGACGAAGTATAAAGTATTTTGTGGATTTATTACAGCTACTCCCAAGGAGCGTATGCTCGGCGTAGATTTATGAGTACGGGCATTTTTGTGCATCAGCGTATTACACTACCTGTAGAATTATTATTGCGAAATAAACTTCATTTCAATCAAGTATTCAAGGCTTTTGGCAAAAGCCTAGTGACATACTGATAACCAGTACTAGCCCGATGCGAGCCTATTTCGGTAGGACGATAAGCGTTGCCAAATTAGAAACGCGCTTAGTGTTCAGGCCTCCCATAGGAGAGGCTGCCCAGGCCCATTGAACGATCACAGCAACTGAATGGTGTAAAGCATAGATAACTATGAAACGAGAAAAAGCAGCGCAAGGCGGAACGCAACATGTCACCGCTCCGGCGCAGCGACCCTACAACCAGTACCAATAATTCGCCCCCGCCACCCTATATATGTCCGTTGTTGCTACCGCACATCAAAAATTCCATTAATGCAAGTCTTCCACTATTCACGATGTTCAGATCCACAATGCGAAATTCCGTTCTCCAAACTGTTCTAATTTCTTTGGCGTACAACTTATTTCATCATTATTTTGACGCGAATTTTATCGACACTATCAGACAAGATGAAACATTTCAGTCTGCGGAAAATCCATTGATAGTCCCGAAGAACATAAGCGCTTTTAACCATGGCCATTTTTCGTACGGAGGCATTTTCCTTACTTACGTCCCACTCTACGAAAATGCGACAGCTCATAATGGCACACTGGGCGCGACTACGGGCGACCAGCGCGTTTTGGAATCGTATTATCAGCGCGAACTTCCTCGTGGCATAGTCATTGTGCTCATAATGTCCTCCCTGCAGTATTGTTGGTTCATTTGGCTGGAGAAGATGTTTCCGGCGAGGCCCAGGCTTAAAGAAGTTCCGCCCCAAGGATATGAGAAAGTGGAAAAATATGAAGTCCGGGAGGAAGAGGTGGTCAAAAAATGGTTGGCACAGGGAAAAGTACGCCGGGCATTGTTGAACTGGTGTAACACATTTCTCAAATGGGTGATCAATTTGACGATAGGGCGAATATGGAAGATCATTGTACTGGATGTGCTTATGGTGCTTTTCACCTTCCGTCATCCGCGAGAGACTTTGGTGATGTCCTCAGGAGTAGGTCGAGGTGAATGTGTTTCATGATGACATTTGGCTAACAAGGATACCAGCATCTTTTGTGGGATATCTTGAATGCCACAAATGTTTCCTTCAGACCTCTTTGTACCCTTCTTGCGTTCATTCTTGCCCCAGCACACAAGCAGATTGTTTTCATAAACGGGGCAGAGTTTGTACTGAACGTCTTCATCACAATGGCTTTGAACGCCATAGTACCAGCATTCGTCAGGTCAGATTTCGGGCAGCAAATAATCATGAACTTCACCCGCATCTATGAACAGGATGAAGAGTTTAAGAGATGGAAAGACGCTCAAGTTGCTGGGAAAGAATTATGATGTCCCTGTACTGAGTCGGGGGGTGCATCTCAGCGCCATAAAATCCATGCAAGCCGGCACAAGTGCTTTAACGAAGTCGAGAATCTTGATATCACGGTACTTGTTATAGATATTTACCACACTCAAATCGCGACATAGAGGCGCTGGCTATTTTAGGTGAATGAATGGCGGTAGTCTTAGACTCTTTCCATTCAAACTGGGGATTTACTCCAGCTCAATAGCGAAAGGGTACTAAGAAAACCGAGGCCCATAAGAGAAATGAGCTTGATTGCTAGTTCAGTTACCCTCCCAGTCACGACTCAATTGCAGAGGAGATTGGATTGCAAACACGCATTCCTGTCTCGAGATGCAAACATTAGTAAAGGCCCAAAGTTTCTCCTACAACACTCCGGAAAATACCCTTCGGGTCGAATACCTCCCGTACCGCTTTAAACCGCGCCAAATGGCCGGAGTCAATTTTCTTATTCTCCGCCGCCAAGCGGAAAACTTCCCTTGTGTTCTTAGTCCAATGCGGACGGCATGGGAACTCAGTAATCAAAGTCTTAGCCAACTTTCCATAAAACTCCTCGTTAAACCTCTTGCCATCCCCCCAACTAGGTTTAAAAGTAGGAAAGTCAAACATCAAGGCGCCTTTACTCCAGTCCGCGCCATCTTCTGTATCCGTTGCGACTTGTCCAAGAAGATCGTTGTACGGTTTTCCGAACTTGATGTTGATGCCAGAACGGTACGTTGATGTCATGATAATACCTTTCTTGAGCTCATCGTCAAAGGCTTTGCGCACGCGTTTGAGAACAGCATTGCCGATGGTGACGGGGAAAGCGAGCTCGAGCGTAACACCGCGCAGGCCGAAATCCCATTCCGTTCCGTAGCCGGGGTAGAGACCACCGATGAGTACGTCGTAATTCCACCCGTACACTGGCCAGCTTGAAATGGCTTTATCGGTTCGCTTGTCGCGGAAATTCGGGGGCGACCAGAGTGAGAAAAAGAGGGTTTCTGCAGCCATATTCGAGGTGGCGAGGATTTTTCCTATGGAGAGTCTATGTGAGTCGTGAACTGTGGACATTTACATAAAACACTTACCAGAGTTTAGCAAGGCCGTGGCAAGATCGGCTTCAGTTTTTGTCACACTGAAGGTAGACTGGAATCCTTCTTGATCGGAGAACCCATCAGGTATGGGATCATAGTATCGCAGGTGGAACTTGCGCAAATACGGCCACCACCAGAAGTTCGCTGTCGCGTATGGCGCAATCATTCCGTATATGTCTCCCTCTAGTACATCCGTTTCATGAAGGCTTTACACATCCATTAGCCACTCATCAAATATCATGCACACATTGGGGGAAAGCTCACGTGTCTTGTTTCGCATACACTTTGAAGTCCGGATAGATCTTAAACTTTACCTTCGCGATCACGCCAAGAAGTCCAAGTGAAGTTGATGCAGCAAGCCATTCATCTTTGTCCGACCTCTTTATAACCCGAATTTCGCCGCTGCCGTCAATGATGTGAAGCTCGAGTGCGCCGGCAGCGACCATGCTGTCCTCCCTCAGACTGCTTCGGTGAGCTCCCATCGCAATGCTTCCAGCCAAAGTGATGTTCCAATTAACAAGAGTGTAGCCCATGCTAGCATTATTGAGGTGCAGATATTCCGCGAGCTGGAAGAACGTGACACCAGCTTCGATCATCACGGAACCATCTTGTGCGCCGTCAGGAAGGGAAAACTCGCTGATGCGGTTGAGCTGCTCGGTCCGGATAATTACAGTAGAGGGATTATCGGAGCACATGGTATCATACCACATGTGTCCCTTGCCTGATGCTCTGACCGGCGTTCCATTTTGCGCGGCGGCGCGAATGATGCTCACTGTCTCGTTAATGGTGGTTGGGTCATGAACTGCTGCGACATCGTGACACGCAGGGAAACCTGGACCATCGAAGGTATTGAAAGGCTCTGCTCGGACAAAGCTTGCAGCGACCAAGAGCTGAATTATGGAATGAAGCCGCGACATGGCGGCCCAAGTGGCTACGAACGTTCAATTTCCTGCAGACCACTGCACGAAAGGCCCCATATTTATGGAGGTCAAAATTGAAAGCAGATATTCTCACCCCGCTTAGCTCTCGCTGAATTGAGCCGACCGAGGAATTACTTCATGTGAAAACGAGGCCATTGGGTGGACGGAATGAAAATTGCCTGCCCCTTTGCGGCACAAAACTTGGTAGGTGACTGGATCCAGGTGTCCTGTAAGCTGATCGTAATTCCTACTACCCTAGAACGGGTGTCACAAGCTCCGAACCTTTCTCATCATGGGTTCACGGTCCGAATTGAATTCGGAGTTGTTCACGCTTTGGGATTCCAAGAACACCAGAATGCGGGGTAACCATGGATTACACCCCAGACGCGAAGATATAACCAAGAGTCGCTTCGAGAAAAACGATTTTTTTTAGTCAGGTAGTGCTTAGTTGGTCTTCCCTGGTAGGTAATTCTTGCTTGTCAATTTCATCTCTGTCACTCAAGTAATGCAAGCATCAATGATTTGGGTGCTTTTCGGTAATCCTACGTCTAAGCGAAACTAGGGTCATCACAGGTTTATTTGATGCGTCGATCTACGAAGAAACAGATACCTGAATCTCTGATATGTTTTTCTTTCAGGAACGATGTGAAATTGACGTTGGGATAGCCTTTGAGAAAGAGGAGGCCGCGAAGCTTGGCGTCGATCACATGATTTAACTCGGCACATGTAATGCTCGAAACTCAAATGATGTTGGTTGATTTGACAGAGGCATTCTATCTTCATTCAATGGTACCCCAAAACATAACGCAAAAAGCGGGGTCACTGGAAGTACAAAAAGAGGGGGTTCGGAAAAAAGAGGGGTATTCAATGTTATTGCATGAACGGGCAGTGCGAGGCCTCACACATTGATGTGAGCACATGTGCAATTTTAATCTAAACCCACAGATTATAAAAGGATCACGGGTTGTGCTAGATAATACGGGGGGAGCGGTGGTGAATCTCATAGAGCAGGGCTTCCTCGAATGATATGAAGATCTAGTGACTGATACATACAAATATGACGCCTAAGTCGCAGTTACAGTCACATTTCCCGTATCCAAGCCATCTGACTGAAACTCTACTACAATATCGCCAGTTGAACCCTTGTCCGCTTTCACGATGGCTAGAAATAGTCCACTAAACGCTTTTCTGGTAGCTGAAGAGAACACAGTTTTATCAGTTGGATCCCCGTTGTCGGTGGTAACAATTTTGCCCGGCCCTGATGCAATGCGCGCGGTGATAGAGTTGCTCGCCTCTGGGACAATGACACCGTCGCTATCTAATACTTTAACAGTAATGAAGGATAGGTCTTTGCCATCTCCGGCTATGCTAGTTCGATCAGCGGTTGCGTTCAGGGAGGCAGCCGAGCCGGCCGTGACTGTTTCTGTGGTAGCCCACTCGATGCCGTTCTTGTAAGCTACAGCGCGGATGCTGCCGGCTGAGTACTTGACATCGTCGAAACGGATTCTGTACTCGTACTCCCCCTTCTTCTTCCTTCCGACGGACTTGTTGTTCACAAATAGCTCTGCTTCGTCACCTGAGGTGAAAATGTGGACTGGCGTAGTTTGGTTCTCGCGATCTGGCCACGTCCAGTGAGGTAGGAGGTGCACCATTGGCAGATCTGGTCTCCAGCGCGCCTGATAAAGGTAGAATCTGTCCTTCTTGAAACCCGCGAGATCAATTATGCCAAAATAAGAGCTCCGACTCTCGTCATAGGGTGTTGGCTCACCGATATAATCGAATCCAGTCCAGACAAACTCGCCAGCGACATACGGGTACCGATCGTGCTGTTCAAACACCTTGTCTGGCGAGGATGCCCATGAGGGAGAGTACAGCTCGTACGCACTGACGTGGCGATTTGTGCTGTCGCCGCCCTGGCCTGGGTTGTTGCCAACTACAGCAGTCTTGTTGGGAGTGACAGGAAACAGATATTTACCACGTGAGCTGACGCATGAGGAAGACTCGGTGCTCCATATCATCTTATCTGGGTACGTACTATGGAAGCTTGGCCATGAGCTCGAGAAAGATTCCCCTCTGCCCTCTCCCTGGTAGTTAGTACCGATAATGTCAATGACTTTGGACAGGGAAGAACTGGGCCCCGCGCTGTTCATCGCATTCGTTGCTAATCTTGTCGGGTCTTCCTCATGGACGATGTCTTGAAGCATTTTCCCAGTTTCCCCTCCTGCGGCTTGACTTTGTTCGGGGATTTCATTTCCTGTGCTCCATCCAATGATGGATGGATGGTTCCGATCGCGGCGGATGAAGTTGCGCATATCAGGCTCATACCAATCGTCAAAGATACGAGAGAAGTCATTCTCGACTTTCGGTTCCTTCCACGCATCGAAAAGTTCATCCTGGAAATTGACAATTAGTAAGCAGTCATACATTAAGCAATAGAAGGGCGCACCAAGACAAGCATCCCATATTTATCTGCGAGCTCCAGCCACTCTGGTGCTGGTGGGTTGTGGGATGTTCGTAGTCCGTTGTTTCCCAATTCCTGGAGCAGCTGTATTTGACGTTCGGCAGCACGATAGTTGAAAGCTGTGCCAATAGAGCCGAGATCGTGGTGATTGCATGTGCCAAAAATACGAACATGTTCGCCATTTATCAAGAACCCTTGATTTGGACTGTATCCAATTGTGCGTATACCGAAGACTGTCTCATAGGTATCGAAAGTTGTGCCGTTGCTAGACAGAGTTGTAATAGCAACGTACAGATTCGGTTCCTGTGTCGGCGGGGGTCCCCATAGCTTGGGACTCGTAACAGTGGCAGAAGCGTTGGCAGATTGTTTTGACCCTCCTGTTACAGTGACTGAAGACGTCGAAAAGGATGAGACAGCTTCTCCAGAGGGTTTCAATGTGGTCGGATCGACGGGAAAGATCTCAGTAGCGAGATCCACTTTCCGGGTACCATTTAGATGGTTCTCTACGTCCACGACAATCTTGACTGTGGCTTCCTGCGTAGACACGGAGGGGGTAGTGATAAAAGTGCCATATTGTCCAACATGTACAGGATTTACCACAACAAGCCAAAGGTTGCGATAGATGCCGGCACCGGGATACCATCGCGAGGAGTCGAGAGCATTATCAAGGCGAACAGCAAGGGTGTTACCACCCGCTTTGACATATGGTGTAAGGTCTAATCGAAACGAGTTGTAACCGAAGGGCCAACCACCAACAAGTTCGCCATTGAGCCAAACAGCTGTGTAGGACATGGACCCATCAAAATCGAGGAATATCGACTTTCCAGATGAGACCACATCTGCGTCAATTGTGAGATTACGACGATACCAACCTATGCCGTTGATGGGAAGGCGTCCAGGTCCCCCTCCAACACCCGGTGCGTCAAACGGGCCTGCGATAGCCCAATCGTGCGGTAAATCTAGCTCTTGCCATGCACCATCATCAAAATCAGCTTGTGTGAATTCGACATCGGAGCCAGGAGCAGTTCCAGATGGGCGTTCATATTTCTTATCGCCACTGAGAAAACCGTTGGCTGCAGGCAGCATCCATTCTTTCAATGTATCGTAGCTCAATGAATCTGGATTAGAGGTGAATCGCGAAAAGCGCCAGCCTTCGTTTAAGCTTGTACGTTCTCGCCCTGAATTTTGTGCGCATGCATGTTCTGTGTTGCCGAAAACTAGTAGGCTCAAGAGAAGAAGTTTCTTGGTGCGGATAAAGGGTGGAAACATCTTAAGCGTGCTTGCACGACCACCAGGTGAATGGGGTAGCGCTGGCCTGTTAACGGAACCGGTGATTTCGATCGGAATTGAAATTCCGACATGTACTGAAGACGGCCAATATATAACGGTACCATCGTTATTGTCGATCGGCCTTTGAGCCTAATATCAATGGAGCTCAATGCGTATCTAGGAAGGCGGTTATCTCGATAAGGGCCGCAGGTCGTGATTTCCTCCGTCTGCCAGGTACATGCTCCAAGATTATCCACCACTTGCCCGATTGTCATGACGTGAGCCGAGGTTCTCAATAGTTTATCGTATTGACTTGGGTCAAAATCAGGTGCACATATTCACAAATATTGAGCAAGGATATATTAAAGTACCGGAGGAACGTGTGGATGAGGGAAAGCGCAGGCGGCTAAGCATTTCCCCCGCACGCGTTCCGCCGTTGCCGATTACGGAAGGCTTGCTTGTTCGGTTGCATTTGGGTAGAGTACCTAGGTAACTAATCAGCTAACTAGTATGGCTGAGCAGGCCAATATTTGTGCCCTTTCTTGCTGCGGAAAAGGCTGATGAATGTGTCGCATACAGAAATTCACTTAGGAATTAGGGCGCTGCAAATAAATATACAATTTTGTAGCCTTAGATCTTAGCTAGTGGGAGTATTGACACTAAAATCCGCAGTGCACAGCCAATAAGGACGCATCAATCACGCCCCTAACATTCATACGCAAATAAGCAGCAGGCAACCGAACAGCGAAGCAAAAGGAAGATTGCATGATTTGATATATAGGTCTGAGTGCAATTTGCAATCTATACCTATGTCTCCACGCGTGGGACGGCTCCCAACTAGACCACAAGTCCCTTGGGCGTCGGTCTCATGAAGACTCACGATGATTTCAAAAGAACATCGAGGATTACCTGCAGGATTTGGAGAAACCCAGCGTCCGCATGTTAGAGGAGCTGATAAAATTTATCAAAGGCAATGTCGCCAGAGAATTACCGCTAGGTAGGCAGTGAGCGCTATTACCGACTGCGAATCTTCTCACCAATATTTTTTTTTCAGAGTCTCAAGATCTGGCACGGCTGGAGATCGCGGTAGGTTTTATATAACAGTTGAAGTGTATCGAATAGCACTTAATGGAATGGGGGATTGAGAGCTGTAGATACGTGCCTTGCAAAACACGAAGTTGACGTGATACTGGGGCCTGGCGGTAGTAGAATGAATGAGTTTTCAGCGCAGCTATTAAGTTTGGTCTTCATGCTTGGATATTTTGCTCGCAAAGGTAAAGTTATTCAGAAGTTGTTCTTCCCCTCAGTTATATAGAATCCAATGGCCGGCCATTTCGTGTTGCGGCCATTGCTTCGGCTAACTAGGAAGGCCTTCTGATTCAGTCAATGAGTGTGCGGGATCAGCTTTTTAACAAGCAGCATAAGCTTCCACCTTGGAGATCTGGTTATCTTGCAAAGGTCAAAAGCTGGCTTCAGGCGCTTCAAGGATAATAAGTCTAGCATCTGCATTGATTGAAATCGTTCGCGATCATTCATGCTTCTTACGCGGTTGAGGAGCTAAGAACGCGCTTTCTGGAAATCATGGGATAGTAGCAGCTGGTCCCTTAGAGAAATGTATCGATTCCTTTAGCTAAACTTTACACAAGTATGCTTCTGGACATCATTCGAACGATCTTTTATTAATAAACGACGCCGATATATTCTTAAGTAAGAGTGCTCGTAGAAGACAGTAGAAGTTGTACTTAAGAAAAATATAATACTATAACCTAACGTACTATATAACCTCTATATACTACAGTTTTATTACTACTTTATTACTTATAGTACTCTAGAATATATAATAGACATTTCTAAAAATATATTATAAGGAATACTGGCTTCGTTACGTCTCTAAGAGTATAAAAAAATCTGCGATGTTTAAGTCTAACTACTACTGTCTGCTGGGAGAGAGAGAGAGTAGTTGCGCATTAGAACAGACGCAACTCTTCTAAATTTACATCCCTATAAGACAGATTAAGCAACGCACCGATTCACTTAGCCAATATGGCCAAGGAACATTTTAGGACAGTTCAAGATTAATCTTTAGATCCCACGCGCGTCAATTGGTTTGCTAGAGCTTTGGAACTCACGTGCATACACCAATAACGAGCATGACCCGCGATCGCCTGAGTTATTGTAGGCTCATCATCACTAAGGCCGTTGGGAATTTGTCGTTTTAACAAGGCCTGGCTGCTGAATCCTACCGGCGCTGCGCCGGCCTAAATTGGAGAAATGGCTGATCTTAAGCCCTCCCATTAGGTTTGGGGTTTTTGAAAACGGACGACACAGAATCTATAGGGTGCTGCGGTAGATCGCACACTCAATCTAGAATTGCAACAGCAATTTATTGTTAGTAGTAAGGATATATAAGTGAGTGGGTCTTAGGAATTAAGGGGTATGATGCAGCCGTTGAATATGCCGCTTAGCCCCCATAGCCCGCCCGCCTTGCCTATCGCCATTTTCCCTCCACTACCCTATTCGCCCTTCCAACTTTGAAAATTTCGGAGAAACACGCCGTCCTTGTGAGCGACGAATAACTAAAACGTTATAACCAAGTTAGTTAATGCGAATGTTTAGTCTCGAAGGCATCAATATCCTTTGCATGACTTTTTTCTGGAGACGACATTATTGAATCTATTTTAAGCAGTAATTTGGCCGAGGCCGTTACTAATTAGAGTTCGAAAAGGGGATGCGCTTTACCTCTTTCGGCTACTTGCCAAGAGCTTCACGCTTTTGACGTCAAGTTGCTAAACAACAACATTTGTTTTACCGTATTAATTCGCAAACAACGAGTACGCCGTCGCTCTTACCTGCAGGAAATACTAATATTTTATTAGACGCAGCTGTCACTTTAGGGTAGTTACACGTATCTCATTAGTTGCTAGTGATCTAGTAGCCAATTAAATTAATAGCTAAGAGCTACGGCGTACTCGTTGTTTGCGAATTAATACGGTACCTCGTAATGCGTTGAGGACTCAGCCTCAATTCCCCATAAGGTGGTTGCACACGCCACAGGGTGTACGTGCACACTGCAACGGCAGGAAACAACGTTGCGCCGAGGTTGTTGCGTTCACTCGGAGGCTCGGAAGATTTTCTTGCGGCCCGTCTGTGGGTAACATGAGCTCATTTGGTTGCATTGCCCAGCCTATGCTGTGGCAATTGTACGTCATTTGCACCCAAAACCTTCTCAGGCGGTCATAGGTAGGGGGCGCGCTACAGCCGGTGCTGACCAAAACTGGGTCACAAAACTGGGGATACAATAAATCTCCCGAGAACAAGCGTTGATCGGGCGATAATATAGGACAAGGGGATGAAATACAAGAGGGCTTTTACATATATAAAAGATGGAATACTGTTCTTTTTAGGCCTCCATCTAAACGTCAACTCATCAACTCTACACTAATACTTAATCACTCTACCAACACCACCTCCAAACCATCAACATGAAGTTCACCGCCGCCGCCGCCGCTGCCTCCTTGGCCGCCATCTCCTCCGCCCTTCCCCAGGCCTCTTCTCCCTTTCCTCGCCCCGAGGCTGGCGACGTCTTCCGTCTGATGTCTCTGCGCACCGGCACCGAGATTCAGTACGGCAACGTCCAGGCCAAGGAGGGCAGCCTCGTCATCAACTCGCCCGACCAGAACAACAAGACCTGCATCATCAACGGCAACCGCGACAACACCACCAGCGGCATCAACTACGCCTCCTTCTCGCTCGACCAGGAGGACGGCAGCGTCTACATCTATACCTTCAACCCCCCTCTCCAGCTATACGTCGACCGCAGCGGCTGGGGCCAGGGCAACGTCCGCTACTCCACCGGTGTCCAGCCCATCGGCAAGAACCAGGAGCGCGGCCCCTTCAAGATCAACGAAGACGGTGACCTCGTCTTCGCTGCTGGTGGTCTTACCGGCGACGTTGGCTTCCAGGCTTGCCCCGGCGCTGTTGGAGGAGGCTGGAAGATCTGGCTCTCTGGTGTTGACAAGCCTGCTGGTTCTGAGGGATGCACTCCCTTCACCATGAAGGCGCTTAAGGAGACCGAGCCCAAGAAGTGCCTCTACTCTTCTGCTCCTGCTTAGATGCTAAGCCGGTAGAGATCTTTGGAGAGTTATGTATTGATAGTCTTGAAGACGAGACTTTAGATTTCTAATACGTATATAATATTGCATTTGAGCGCCTGCATACCTTTTTGTATATAATCTGCTAGAATTAGAAATGACAATGTTCATCTATACATCGCGTTCCTTCTTCCTGTACTTAACCGTTGTAAGGGGCTACGCTTAGGGAGAAAAAGGTTCTTTGACAATCAGCTGCAGCGGCAGGTAATAAGGATATCGAGCGCTAGTATTAATAGAGCTAGGTATGGTTCTGCTCTATTAATATAGTATTAAATAGGATTGGACGCGTAATAGTGATTTTAGTTAACAGGAAGCTCGTTTTCCTGCATGGTGAAGTTTGTAGACAGAATCCTGTTTTGCTAAATAACCTCTTAACAAACGGCGAGTCGGACAGGAAAATCTGTTTTCATTATGGTCATATGTGATGTAACGTCTCAGTTTTTTACATATACCCGATAATTCTACTCCAAACATCCTTCTATTATAGGCGAGCCTGCATGGTTCGATTGTACCGTACGCTACGCGCTTACTTCCTCAAAAATAGCGAACGGGAAAAGTGGGTATCGGTGTTCTGCGGCATTGCCGCTATTATAGGAAGGCATTTGATGGCTATAACCATCCAGATGGTCCTTAAAGAGAACGGCGACAAAATAAACAAACGGCAGTTTTTCGAAAGTTACATATGTATGTATGTCTGTGAGTGGCTACCTACTACCGGATTCTCTATTCTCTAAAACAAAATTAGGATGGTGTATCCATAAAAACTTTCTAGATCGCACTTGGGAAGGTCAGGTACCCCATCTAATTCGCAGACATTGGACTTTAAGCATTCAATGTCACCATTCATATAAATGCACAGATGGGAATGCATTGACATAAAGGGATCTATATATCACCAGTACCTTCAATGTTATGCTACAGTATTCCAAGCGATAAAATAGAATTAAAATGTATCTAACTAAATGTTGCACTTAATCTGCGATAAAATCTTGCATGTACTGCCTGTCGAAGGATATGCGGAGTTGGAATCGAATACCGAGTCAGAAACAAGAGTTGATTGCACTGTCTATTCTATGATACAAAAGAAATAACTGTCTATTCTATGCTACAAAAGAAATAGTATTTATACAAAGGAAATCCAATAGGGCAATAGTATACCGGTATCCGAGTTGGTTTATCAGTGGTTCGGAAGTTGATAAATCCGAGAGGGTAGTGGTTTTCTGCGACACTGCTCCTATACGTTATGTAGCCCCCCTCTTCTTTCACTTATCCTGACCGTCCTTTTAGTCCTTCACATTTCATCCTTCGCACTCAATGAATTCCCCCTCTCTACGCAGATACCATCCGTACACGCCTCAAGAGCATCCATACACGAAGTCCAGCAGAGCCAGCCGGAACGGAGCCGTATGATGAAGTCGCCTTCGACGACGACAACAACTCGTGGTTACCATAGTTGTAGCCCACCAACTCAGCGGCGCATCTTTCAAAAGATCTCTTGATGAGAGCTGCATGCGCGTCGCTAATGGTGTCGGTCCAGTACACGAGCTGGGCATTGATTTGCAGGCGGCCGCCCTTGTCGTGAAGTTTCTGTTGGTGGTTATGGCTGTTGGAGTTATGCCGTGTTGTCATAATCTGTACGCCAACGCTGACATCGTAATCATTGGGGTCCTGATATGCGAGAGGCTGGAGTTCGAAATTATCCTCTTCTTTTTCTTTGATTTGACCATCGCTTAACCTGGACTTCCTGATTTTGAGTGGGGTGCTCATGGGTGTACTAAAGGTTTGGCTTCTCTTTTTGCCGCTATTGGGAAGATGATAACTTGCACCCGTGGCTTGATTATGGTTGTCCGACATTGACCTTCTTGTTATAATGTTGCTCGCGTGCCCTGCGTCTGTGGTCTCGTGGTTGGCACCGGGGGTGTGTGCATCATCTATGTCAGTATATTGTAAACTCATGACAGAGTTGCACAACCCCCTTGGCAATTTTCCCTCCCAATCATCCCCGCGCTCATTCATGGTTTCCTTGACGGCCTGCTCGAGGCCAAATTGCCAGGGTAGAGCGTCCAGATACTCCGTCTGTCTTTTCTTGAGCAAATCAGCCACTCGCATCTTGGAATCCAAGTTCGTAGGGCACAGTAACATGTTTGTCAATGGACCAACCATATCTTCGGCACCCGGGAATGCGTCACGGTTTGCTGTCATGTAACCAAAGAAAGGAGACAAAATTTGAGCCTTTTCGGTGCCGGCTGATAAGCTGCCCCCCCACTTTCCTGGAGGATATATTGACGATGATGCAGTGGATTGAATAACCAAACTCCATACAGTCTGGAAGAAGGTGGCCAGCGTAACGCCTTGCTGAAGGGTAAAATGTTTGAGTACAGCGACCAAGGTGTGATCCAGGCAAATCTCGAGTGACTTCCTCATGGGCTTACGATCACTCGAGTCTCCTCTTAGTCTGAGAGGGGTGTTCAGGGTGCTGTGGCACTGGTTCATGATATTGCGCCAGTAATTCACGGCTTCTTGTGTATTCAGCTTTTCAGACCAGAGGATGTAGTCTCCAAACTCCGATGCTTTTGAGACAGATTTGAGCTGCTGGCCGCGGTAAGCAATACCCAAGTCCCGGAACAGAATCCCAGTGGAAGTTCCGTCGTTGAGTGCATGGCTGATCTCCAATTTGCTGGCCACTAGCGTCCGGCCCTTATTAGTAGTAGTGAACAGGGTAAATTGCTGGTGTGGTCGAACTTGCTCTCCATTATTGATCCCGTATTTCACCGATGTGAAGCTTTTCACACGCGCCACAAGATTTTTGCGATCGGCGCATGAAATAACTGGTACCTGGGTGTCGTAATTGGAAATAACAGCTTGTAAGTAGCTGTGACCTTCTCCGGGCATTGGCAAGAAAACGGTGCGGAGAATGGAGTGATGGTCTACCACTTTCTGCCAAGCCACCTTTAGGCGCTCCAGGTCGACTTTCCCTTCAATATAATGCGAGATTTCGACTTCATAGAGACCTTGTCGCCCTCCTTGACTCATGTGCTGTTGCTCCTGGGCCGCCAACATGTGGTGTTGCATGGTCGTGCAAGGGTACATATCGACAAGGTTGTCCATGGAAATAGCAGACTTCCAGAGTTGTTTCTCGATTGCGATCAGCCCCTCACGATTCAGATGGTGCTGTAGCTGTGGGAAATCACTGATCGTGGGCACTCGAGTGCGAATGCTGTCGAGAACCTCGGCCGCCTGTTTCAGCATGCTCTCGACAGTGGAAATCCATTGCGCAATGCGATCGTGATGTTGCATATTCGCATTATAGTTGATGCTGACACGAGCCTGGCCTTTAGTAAAAGCAGCTGTGATGTCAAACAGGGCAAACCGCTCTACAGAGCTACCAGGCTGACAGACTTCGTTGTCGACTGCAGTGAACAATGCATCTTCAGTCTCCAGTTGCTGGTATTTACCAGCATAATTGAAAAGTATCTCGACCGGCCCAGATTGTCCATATATCTTTCTGCCGTCTGGTGTCAGAAAGCGAGAGCTGAAGTAAGGCATGCCGTTATTTGGAATGCTGCGCCGGATATCCTTGGTTAATCGCACGTTCTCCGTTAGATCGTTTGAAAGTGAAGGAATATAAACTGGACTCATTGTCGTAAACCAGCCAACAGTTTGGTTAGGGTCAATGTTCACGTCCCAAGATTCACGTCCATGACCCTCATAATAGATAGCGGGCATCGATCTCTCTGAAAACACGGACCTGAAAGCTGTCATGAGTGCAGCCAATATGATATCGACAGGTTCCGTGTTGAGAGCTCTATTACTGGAGCCGAAAATTCTCGAAGTAGTCAGTTCATTCAGAATAAACCCCTTCTCGATCATGGAGCCATGGGTATTGGGTTGATCAATCATGCCCCAATAGGCAAGGTTTGCAGCGGGAACTGCAGCATCGTAAGGCAGGACCTCGTGAGATCTCAAAGTCAAGGCGTATTCCTCCTGCATCTGTAGCCACTTTTGGAAAAGGGGCGGCGACTGGGTCGCTGAGAGTTTGCCAGTGATCAAGAGCTCTTGGAGTTCGCTTAAGATGATGCGCCAAGATACGAGATCCACGACCAAGTGATGGGCTCCGAGAAATAGAAGTTGCTTCTTCGGCGGTCCGAAAATTTCAAATAAGTGAGCGACAAACACAGGCCCCTTCTCGATATCAAAACGACCCTGTTTTTCGCCCATCAAAATTTGCTCAACCTGATCACTACTCTCGACCTCATCGACCATAAAACCAAACGACTCGCTGACACCCTCGCAGCTAACGCTCTGCGACCACTGACCCTCTGTGTTCTTTCTGAATCTGGCCCGCAACATTGCATGTCGATTCATTAGAGTTTCGAGAGCAGATCGTAAGGCGCCGACATCCACCTTCTGATTGATGTGGAAGAGGAAGCTCTGGTCGAAGCAGTGTAGCGCAGAGGGCTCTCCGGTCGTAGAGTCAAAGAAAAGTTTTTGAATTGGAGATAGACCGAACGTTACGCTATCGTCCTCCGAATTTCGCGGTTGAATGGATGTAGAAGTGAAACCATCGATCCCAATGGGCCTCGCAGCGGCAGCGAGGACCTCTAGGCTCTTCGACTTCAGTACATCCTGAACTGTCAACTCAAGGCCTTTGGTGCGAGCTTGGGTACGTAATTGCATAGCCGTGATGGAATCGCCGCCTAAGCTGAGAAAGGAACGTCCCAAATCAGCCTTAGTGATGTTCAAGACACGGTGAACTATGCCCTGTATCACGGCCTCTTGGGATGTTCTTGCCTGCTTTTGTTGGACCTCGTCACTAGATACACCTCCCATCATGAGTGTATCGTAAAGCTGCTGGTCCATTGACTCTGACCACACCCGCACACTCTTCCGGTCGATCTTGCCGTTTCCATTCAGAGGAATGCACTCAACACCGATCCAAACAGAAGGCACCATATACGCCGGAAGATTTTCGACCAGGTCCTGTCGAATGTCCGCCATAATTATTCCAGTCGTAGTGTCGTTCGTTAGAGGCACGATACGGCTGGGATCGTCAGAGCTGGAAGACAGAGGTACGTCATTAAAGCTTAGCGCCACCACGAGCTTGTCTTTCAGGAGACCTGTGTGAGGGATATGCGCTACGGTGTGGCGCACCGTTGAATGAGCCAGGATATGATGCTCTACCTCGTTGAGCTCCAGTCGCTGTCCGTGAAGTTTGACTTGGTTGTCCTTCCGGCCGACGTAGCGCAGAACCCCATCTTCGTCAAACCGAGCCAAATCGCCAGTTTTATACATGCGCCGTACGTTTCCACCATTTTCATTGCTCTTGTTCTCAATCACTGCCCAGCAAGGATTCTCAATGAAAGAAGCAGCTGTTCTCGCCTCGTCGTTCAAGTACCCTCGAGACACGATGGGTCCCTCAACAATTATTTCGCCAACGCATCCGAGAGGAGTGACTCTGTTGTGATCTTCCGGATGGCAGAGCCATAGCTTGCATCCCAATGGTCGTCCCAGTCGGGCCGGATCGGACTCGAGAGTGGCGGGTGGGTTCGCGGATGCGTATATGGTGGTCTCCGCTGGCCCCCAGACCAGCAGGAGATTGACCTTCTCAGACCAGACCTCGATATTTCCTCGGTTGGGCGCCTCTCCACCCAATACCAGAGTCCTAAGAGAGGGAACCAACTCGGGAGTCAGAAGCTGTGCTACGGTCGGCGTTGTGAACATCCAGTTAGCTTGGTATTTGTTGATAGCACCAGCCATATCGTTGATTCGCTCATCTTCAGATGGAACGCAGATGGTACCTCCACGCTGCAGCGTGGTGAAGATGTCGGCACAACTGATGTCGAATGAGTAGGCTCCGAGTTGCATAACCCGGGTGCCAGTATTAATGCCAAATTGGGTGCCGTGAGCGCGGGAGCTGGTACAGAGATTGCGGTGCTCAACAACGATGCCCTTGGATCGACCAGTGCTACCAGACGTGAAGAGTACGTAGGCTTTATTGTATGGCATGACTTGTGGAAGAAGCACCGAGGAATTCTTCAAGTTCTTTGTTACCTCCTGAACCTGGTCCTCGCTGATTATGAAAATTTGCGCATCTTCTAGTGTGCCGCTGAACGCATTCGCTTGCTCCGGAGATGCGATGATGAAGCGCGCCTTAGTGTCTTGCAATACCTCCATCTTGCGTGGCATAGGATAAGAAATACCCAGCTGACTGACGGCCCCTCCTGCCTTGAGCACACCCAAGGCTGCTACGATAGCCCACTTTGACTTTTCGAAGCAGAGCGGCACGATATCCTCAGGCTGGACATGCCAGAACGATACCAGGGCTTTGGCCACAATGGTCGAAGCAGCATCGAGCTCTTCGTACGTCATTTCGCCATCCCAGCCTGATATGGCCATTTCATGGGGTTGTGTGTGCACTTGATCGGCAAATATGCCGTGAATTGTCGAGTTGACCGACTCCAATTGGCCACCTTCATTCCAACTCTGCATCAAAGCCATATCATTCGGGCTAGCCATGTCAATATCTTCCAGGATGCGAGCTCCAGATCCGCAGAGCTGATCGCTGATCTCCTTGAAGTGTTCGCACATCCTCTCCACCTGCAATTCAGAAATGACGTTTTTGTCGAAACGGACTTCAATCTTAACCGCGTCGTTCCTCTGCAGAACGCATTCGATGACGATTGCGTAAGAGTTGAAAAACCCTTTCATCAATGTGCTATCCTTGATTTCCATCAAATACTTGGAGTTATGAAGAGGGGTAGAATTTTCTTCCTCCACTGAAAAGATTTCGAACAGAGTATTAAAACGGAGAGACGGTCGGACCTTAGGTCCTAGTTTCCGCAGTGCATGAAGCCCGACATGCTGGAAGGGGATTAGGGTGACCGAGGCTTCCTGGACGCGTTGCAGATACTGCGCCACTGTATATTTGTTGTCGAACTGAACTCGCATAGGTACAGTGGTTATGGTAGGCCCCACCAAGTCCTCTACTCTGGCCACCGAGCTGTTGCGACCTGATAGTGTCTCGCCAAAGACAACGTCATGGCTTTCCATATATCGTGCAGATAGAAGAGCCCACGCAGACCTCAACAACGTGGAATTAAGGATTCCAGATCTTTTTTGAACATGCGCCAGAGGAAAGGAGAAGAAAAATTCGGAATCAGGTTGGGCCTGGTAGGTAGGGTATGGAAGGCGAGGGAAGCTAGCCGGTGCTCCTTCGCCCAACTCTTGACGCCAAAATTGATCTGACTTGGTGACGTCCGCCTTGCTGAGATGGAGAATGAACCGATTAAAACCTGGAAAAGATGTTGGCACCGGATCACCCAAACACAAACTCTGAACGACTTGAAGAACTTTGGAAGCGCTGACACCATCATACAGAGCATGGTGGATGGACCACACAAAACGACGCGACCGAAGAGAAAGAGCATAGGCTGAGAGCGGCTGACCATACGCGATCGGGCGACAGCGGAAATCATGCTGCGCTAGGTAGGTCTTGACTGAGCTTCGGATCTCGTCCCATTCGATGGCTTGTTCCTTCAACACAACCTGAAGAGAGGATGTTAGGGATCCCGATGATGGGTCATCGAAGACTGGGATGATGCGGGTGCGAAGAATAGGAAATATTTGCATCGCTCGAGCCCATGCTGCCTTGAAATGTCCCAAATCAATGGTTTCTGGGATACTGAAGATACGAGTCGCTACGTAAGCACCTGGGGTGTAGGTCGAGATGACCATGAGCTCCTCCTGAAGTGGCGTGCATGGATATATGTCTTCAATCGTTCCTCTGGGGACATCGCATTCTTCGGCAGCGTGATCTAAGATTTCGTTGCGGTTGTTCTCATCCGTTAGTGCAAACGGAGCAATCTCTTCCTCTTCCTGTTCTGACGCGTTCGAGTTTTTGGTAGTGAAATGGATGTCATATTTTTCTTCCAGGATCTTTGCCATGTCCTTCAGGCGCGGGTGGCGGAAGACGTCCCCTACGGTGAGAGCTCTACCAAGCGTTCGACGGACAGCTGTGACGAGACTGATGGCACGAACCGAGTCGCCCCCTTTCTGAACAAAGTGGTCATGGGACCTAATGGACTCGGGCGATATATCGAGAACCTGCGCCCAGATTCCTTGCATTTGCAGCTCTGATGCTGTGGAGCAGACTGGAGACAATTCCGAGTCAATATTGTCGCCAACATCGCCCGCAACACGATAGTGCATCAATTGCTCCGGTGTAAGCTGTGAACCTAGTTCCCGAAGGCCCTTGCGGTCCTTCTTTCCAGTATGGGTCACTGGCATCCTGTCTACGGGTATGAAGAGAGATGGAACCATGTAAGATGGGATGATGTTGCCAAGCCGATCACAAAGCTGGATGACATGACGCCACCTATCGGCATCCAAAGGTAAAGGTTCGGCTCTCGCTCCTTGCTCTGCTCTAGGTGTACCGACCTGCAGACAGATGAAAGCAGCCAAGGCCGGTTTTTCGGAGTTGCCCTCTTCATAGATCCGCTCCACGACAACGGCGTGACTGGGAGTTTGAAGGCTACTTCGCATGATATGATGTTCGACTTCACCACACTCGATTCTGCGGCCGTGAATCTTCACCTGGGAATCGTTGCGCCCGATATAAATCAAACTTCCATCAGAAGCATACCTGACCAAATCACCAGTCTTGTACATGCGCGTGCTCTTCGAAAGACCTAGTTGTTTGGCAAATCCAGGATCCCTGATAAATGCCTGGGCAGTCAAGTCAGGTTTGTGAAGGTAGCCCCTCGCCACGATAGGACCCTCCACACATAGCTCTCCCACGCAACCAACCGGGAGCAAGCGGTCGTGGTTGTCCTTATCGGTAATCCAGGTCCGGCACCCGAAGCCGAAGCCGATGTTCTGGGACGAGGCCTCGGGGGTCAGTTTTCCAAGCGTGGTGAGGACGCTGCATTCGGCGGGCCCATACGAGTTGATCAGATGGACGCGGCTGCTCCAGCGCGCGTGCAAATCAGGGCGAATCGGTTCGCCACCCATACTTAGATGCGTCAAGCCAGGCACTTCTTCTGGATCCAAAGCTAATGCTGCCGTAGGGACCATGGTGGCCCAATTTACTCTGTATTTGTTGATTGCGGCAGAGAGGTTGTCGAGCCGCTCCGACTCGGAAGGGATGCACAAGCAACCGCCTCTCATGAGGGTACTGAACGCTTCAAAGTTGGAAATGTCGAACCAATGGGCCGCAAACTGCAGTGTGCGCGTTGATTTTTGAATTTCAAGCTGCGGGCTCTGGTACCACTCCATGCTGCTGAACTGGCCATGTTCAATTACGACACCCTTGGGCTGGCCTGTCGAGCCGGATGTGAAAACCACCATGGCAGAACTCTTTGGGCTAACCACCGACGTGATGGAAGATGCTGTGTCCGGCAGACGCCTCACGAAATCTTCGTCGAGAATGATCATGTGGGGCGCGAAGTTGGCTAGAAGGTCCGCTCGCTCGGGAGAGCAGATGACAGTGGTAGCTTCGAGCTCCGTGAACACATGCTGCAGCATTGATGTCGGGTAGGCTGGATTGAGATTTGTGTATGCTCCTCCAGCCTTGAGCACAGCCAACATGGCGACCACATGCCATCTGGACTTTTCAATGCAGATGGCGACTTTGCTTTCTACGTCGATGCCAAATCCCTGAAGATGAACTGCAAGTCTTTCGCTAGCTTGACCCAACTCCTCGTAGGTGAAGTTTCCATCCCAGGCACACACAGCTTGATCTTGTGGAGACTCCTTGATTCGCGCTTCTACGACCTGATCAATGCATCTTTTACTGTCTTCAGGGAGTGATTTATTCCAGCCTGTTATCTCACGCACGTCTTCGCGACAGGGCAGCAGAGGCTTGACTACTTCAGTCAGCTGCGCAAGAGGGCTGCTGCAAAACTGTTCCAGAACGAAAGCATACTGCTTTACCATACGCTTCGTCTGTTCTTCAGAGACCATGGAAACATCATGTCTGGCCTCGACGACGAGGCAACCGTCGCTGTCCGTGCCACATATCATGACCAAGGGATAGCTGTCAAATTTTTCGTGGGTCGAAGCTATCACTTCCATACTATCGAAGTCTTGAGCTTCCTCCGAAGGGGACGCTTGAATCACGAGCAAGCTGCCAATACTGTCTACCGCAACTCGGGTCGAGTCGTTGATTCTCCGAATCTTCTGCAGTCCAGTCTGCTCGTATGGCATCATATCTGTCGCTTGTGTTTGAATCTGATCCAAGTATTGGTGCACGGTAGCTCCAGTTGCCAACATTTCCAGGAGACTAACTCTTACAGGGACAGTAGCCAAAGTCGGGCCATTGATGTCAGTGATGCCAGCTACCGGCACCGTACGGCCAGACAGGGTCGCAGCGAAAGCTACGTCATCACTGCTGCTGTATTGGGAAAGAGTGACAGCCCATGCGCCGCGCAGGACGTTCGGGGCGGTGATGATCCCTTGACCCCCGACTTTGATATTTAGCATGTTCTTCACCACTCCATGAAAACTAGGCTTATAATCAACAGGCTTCGCCGGGTAACACACGGGGGTTGCCTTGGTAGCAGGAAATTGTGACGCCCAGAAAGCGTCGTGAGCCGCACTATTGGTTTGGCAAAGATGTCGAATGAGATGTTTGTACGGAATGGATTTAGGAATGCGCTGTCCGGCCAAGGTCCCGCGGATCTTCGCAACGGTAATGGCGGCGCTCCAGGCATCGTAGACGGCATGGTGGGCGGACCAAATGAAGTATTGTGGTCCATCGTTGTTCACAAAAGCCAAGCGGATGAGGGGAGACCCGTAGGTAATGGTGGCCTGGATGTCCTTATCAAGGTAGCTTTTCAGTTCTTCATCTGTCTCCTGCCACTCGATGTCTTGATCAATTACGGCTTGTAGGGTGCCTGCCGCGGTGGTGGAAACAATCCGAGTGCGAAGAATGGGCTCAGATGCCACAACTGATTTCCAGGCCAACTGAAACTGGTGTTTGTTGAAGTCATTGGTAAGACGGAATACTTTTTGGGCGTTGTAGGCTCCCCCACCAAGTCGAGTTGATACTCCCATAAGAGCCTCTTGGAGAGGCGTGCAGGGGTAAAGGTCCACCACACTGGCGGGGCTGATGTGACATTGTTCGGCTGCTTCAGCCCGGATCTGCTCCGTAGATGCAGATGACCCAGGTGGCAACAAATCAAAGGACCGGCTGTCAAAGTTAAAGTCGATGTTTTCTTCTTCTCCCTGGATTTTGGACATGGCAAGCGCCATTTCTGACAGTTTCGGCGATTTGAAAATCACAGACACGCTAAGAGACATTCCCATGTCGCGGGCAGCAGCAACGAGCTTAATGGCGCCGATTGAATCACCCCCCAAGCCAAAAAATCCATCATTGGTGCCAATAGATGCCGGAGGTCTGGACAGGACGCTACTCCAGAGTTTCTGAAGCAGAGCCTCCATATCGGTTTGAGGCTCTTTCTTCACCGCGTTCACGAGTGAATAACGAGCGAGTTGATCTTCAGAAAGGCTCGCAATGGCATTTTGCATTCGCCGGCGGTCGAGTTTCCCGTTTTGGGTCTGCGGTACAAATGCAATAGGTATGTACATGGTCGGCATCATGTACTGCGGCAGACGAGTTGCTAGTCGTTCCTGGATGTCCATATGATTAAGCACTATGTCATTGCTGGCCTGGATCAAGAAAGACGAATCGCCCATTTTTGAGGGGTATTCGAGAAATGCAACGACTGTTAGGCCTCGTTTAATGACATTAGGCAGTGCGACGGCGTCAACAACAACTTTGGCGTCGCTGTCACCAAGACAAGAACGAATTTGGTAGCTAATCTCACCGAGTTCCACGCGCCGGCCATTAATCTTGATCTGGGTGTCTTTCCGGCCGATAATGCTCATGCTGCCATCACTATTCCACCTGCAGATGTCGCCCGACTTATAAAATCGGCGATCTTCGCTCGGGTTCATGGCCAGGGCCCATTTGGGGTTAAAAATGAAAGACTCAGCCGTTTTTTCAGGGTTGCCCAGATAAGATCTGGCAAGTTGCGGTCCTTCGATGAGAACCTCGCCAGCTGCGCCGAGAGGGAGGAGTTTGTCATGGTTGTTCGCATCCACGATCCAGGCCCTGCCTCCATATACCCGACCGATGTTTCTATGATGCGAGTTGGAGTTAATTGGGGCGCTGATGGACATGGTGATGGTGGTTTCGGCCGGACCACATCCAAGTACCATCTTAACCCCTCCTGCGTTCACCCACGTGTCGACGGTCTCTTTAGCCACGGGCTCACCCCCAGTGATAATGAACTTGAGGGACGGCACTTGCTCCGGCCGAAGGAGACTGAGCACGGTGTTAGTCGCACTAAGCCAATTAGCCTGGAGACGGCGTATCGCGGCAGCAAGGTCGTTCACTCGGTCTTCCTCAGAGGGCATGCAAACACATCCACCGCGTTGCCAGGTAACGAAAATGTCGTGGGTGGAAATATCATAGGTAAACGAGGCAAAATTAAAAACTCTCGAGCTCTTATTCATTTCGAGTTGAGGCCCGATACGGTCTGACATAGTCGACATGGAACGGTGTTCAATGGCAATCGTCTTGGGTCTTCCGGTGGTCCCAGAGGTGAGAATAATACAAGCTAGATTGTTGGGTTTGAGCTCCGGGCAAGGCGGATCGAGCTTTATTGGCAAGCTGTCGACAAATAAGGGCTCAATCACAACAAGCTGTAAATTCTCCATTCCCTTGAAGATGGAAGCTGTATCTGGCGTCACGCAGATCAATTTAGCCTTCACCTCTGCCATGAGATCAGCCAGCCGATCACGGGGATGAGTAGGATCAAAGCCAACAAAGGCCCCACCCGCCTTAGAGATGGCCAACATAGTGATGGCCGCCCAAGCCGACTTGTAGAAGCAGTGAGGCACCACAATATCGGGGCCTACACCTAAACCACGTAGGTGATGGGCAATTCGTGTTGAGGTCTCATCCAATGCCTTGTAGGTCCAGGAGCCATCCCAAGATGAGATAGCCTCGGCGTCAGGCTGAGACCGCGCATTTTGTTCAATGGCATCAAACATTAAACGGTCTGAGAAGGCTAAACTGGTATTGTTGAACTCGGAGAACCTGTCAATGTCGTACTTGCTGACGAGGTCGGCTCCCCCAATAGTCATGTCCGGCTGGGTGACTATGATGCGCAACGCCTGATCAAACGTGTTGGCAATGCTCCGAGCTTGGCCCGAGGTTATATGAGCGAGAGAGTGTTGCATCGATGCTGTAAGTTTGTCTTTGGAGAATCCAATCTCCAAACTGAGGGGATACTCGGTCGGATCCTGAACTGCGAGGCTTTGGATAAAGAGCCCAGCCTCGTCAATCTGCTGGTTTTCGTGCTCATTGCGATGGAAAGATAAAAGGGTGTTAAACAAAACGCTGCCATTCATTCCCAAGGCGTGCTGGATGTTGTCCAGACCGGCATGTTGGTGCGGAAGGCCTCGGACGAAATCATCACCCACCGTCTGAACAGCGCTACCAATAGCCATATCATCCGTCAGATTGAGCCGGCATACGAGCATGGTCAAGAAAGCACCAACACCCTCTTGAATGCCTGGAACGGGGACATCTCTCCCTGAGCTTAGGTAGCCGAAGCAGACTTCGGAAGATTCGGTGTATATTTTTAAAACCATAGCCCAGGCGACTTGAAACACGCTGACAGGTGTGACATTCACGCGTTCGCAAAAGGCTTGGATAGAGGGTACCGAAAGAGAAATACTTATTTCGAACGTCTCCATCCTGTCTTCGGACACCTGTTGCTCAAGGGGAGATAGTTGAGGTACAATGCATGGAGGAACGCCTCGTAAATAATCCACCCAAAAGTCTAGAGACGACGAGGCCTCAATCCGTTGGATGTACCCAATGTAATCGCTGAACCGGAAGCCAGAAGTGATTGGAAGATTGCCTTGATAGGCCTGCGACAGATCACGAATTATGTTCGCAATGGAGCCGCCATCCACAATTGCATGGTTGATTTGTAGTTGGCAGATGAGTTTATCAACACCCACCGCGCAGATTGTGAGGCGATGGGGCGGCTTCCGGTCGTTCAGGGCTACAGGTGCGGATTGCTGGAAGATCCTGTCAACATCTTCATTGCTGCATCGCACAATAATCGTGTTGCTCGCTGTAGCCTTGAGCACAACCTGATCGTAGAGGCCACCCTGGGTGCTCTCAAGAAAGATTGTTCTAAGTGACGAGTGACGCCGGACCACCCTTGCCCAAGCATCAGCAAAGCGCTCAGCATCGATTGTCGTGCCGTTACCACCAGGTCGGACTTCCATGACATGGCAATATTCGTAGACTGAGGTGTTGGAGAGGCTCTGGCTGACAAGTAGACCTTGTTGCATGGAGGAGCAAGGGTATATGTCTTCCACCGCAGCCATGTCAGTGATTCCGGCTCGAGGCAAGCGATTCTTTACCAGCTTCTCGAGGCCCTCATATGACATTGACAGAAGGGGGAAGTCAGAGAGGGTGCAACTTGGATCTACCTTCATAGACTTGGAAATGAGAGCCTCAAGGACTGTTTTGCTGTCCTCGACCCAAGCAAGGATGCGTTCTTGAAACTTCATGTTTTTATTGTAAACAAATGTGTACTGCATCTGGCCCTCGATAATTTCGGCCGTAATTTCAATAAGCGAGAGCCGGTCAAGGTTCTTGCCCATATCATCAGACTGCGGCATGAAATCAGGCCGGGGTTCTTGTCGTAGTGTGGCGTCTGGGCGCTCGAGGGTCTGGAACTGCCCTAAGTAGTCAAAAGAAATTTCAATGAGATCGTGGCCTTTGAATAACTCTGCCGCTCGCTCGTTGTGGAAGCGCGATGCAAAGTAAGGACGTCCGTTGTCAGCGACCAAGTGACGCACATCTTTGACTTTCTTGAGAATGCTAATAAGGTCTTCTGACGGGCTTCCTTCGATGGATAGAGGGTACATAGTAGTAAACCAGCCCACTGTGCCCGTCACATCTATAGATGTGTCCCAAGGCTCGCGGCCGTGGCCCTCGCAAAATATTGTAGGCAGTTTCCGGTCCGAAAATTTGCGGCCAAAGGAAGAAAAAAGGGCGCTAAGCAAGAAATCCAAAGCCTCTGTACGTAGAGCCTTATGTGGCTGGTCGCCTAGAAGCAAAGCTGTCGTTCTTTTATCCAGTCGCACAGTCCGCTCCATAGTCTCGGCGAGGATATTGCTACTGGCATCGGCAGCCCAGTATGAAAAGTCCGGCGCCGAGACCTTGAAAGGCAGCGACCTCTCAGGTGCGACGTTGCCTGCTTCATGTTCGGCCTGCATGTTGACCCAGTTTTGAAAAGGAAGGGGTTGAGATGCACTTATGTCGCCCGTGCCTATGTATTCTTCCAGATCGCGAAGCAGGATACGCCACGATACCCAGTCAATAACGGCGTGATGGGCAACCATGAACAAGAATTGCTCTTGCCCTAATTCAAGTAGGTCTACTGAAAAGACAGGACCGGCTAGACCTAACGTTCTCTGGGAGATAGTCGCAATGACCCCGGCATCTTTTATGGACCGAAGCGTGTGGTACTTGAACCGGTACGATCCCTCAGCTCGAGGCCAGATCTTCTGCGTCCAGCTTCCTGATGCGTCTCGGTGGAAACGGCAGCGTAGCATGGAATGTCGCGACACGATGGCATCTAGACCTGCCCGCACCACGGCGCGGTGAGTGTTTTTAGCCAGGCGGAGGAAGAAGCTCTGATTAAAATGTATTTCTGGCGTCTCTTCGTGGTCAGAAAGCAACTTCCGAGCGTACATGCGCTGGACAGGTGAGAGCTGAAATGGATGATCAAATTTCTCCTCAGTCATGGTCATATCCGGAGTATTGAAAGAGCGTTTAGCACTCGCAACCAGCTCATGTATATCCTTGCTCCGCAGAATATCCCGAATCGTCAGGGAGATTCCGTTGCTTCGACCTTGAGACATGACCTGCATAGCCGTAATGCTGTCCCCTCCCAGGCCAAGAAAGGACTTATCGTCGGGAATGGCGTCCGCTGGTATATTGAGAACACCACCGATGATCTCAGTTATACTAGCCTTGAATTGGGCAGTCTGTTCATCTCTGGTGGTATTTGGGGTGGGAGAAAGTCCAATGATCCTATGGTATGTCTCCACCGTCATATCCAGTAGCCATCGTTGCATTTGTTTGCGGTCGAGTTTAGCTGAGGTGAGGAGCGGCCAGGCCTCGATAGCGATGAAAATGTTGGGGATCATGTAGTCAGGCACCTTTTCAGCCAGCTGACTCTTGATTGCGTTGAGCTGGTCGTTTACCTCGACCTTGTTGATAAGGCTGATGATTGCTTTAGACCTCGCGATTTGTGATCCTGATAAGTTTTTGAGGGATATAACTGCCACAAGCTTGTTACTACAAGGCCCTTGCTTAGGAAGGAGCACAGCAGCATGGTTGACGCTTGGGTTCTGAGCAATGTGATGCTCGATCTCTCCAAGTTCGATACGTAACCCTCGAAGTTTGACCTGCGTATCTTTGCGGCCGATGAAATGGATCGTCCCATCCGAGTTAAGTCGAGCAAGATCGCCAGTTTTATAGAAACGACGAAAGCTTGCAGCTGGACCGGAAGCGCCTTTGATCCAGGCCGGGTTTTCGATGAAGACCTCCGAAGTCTTCTCAGGATTGTTGAGGTACCCTTTAGCGAGAATAGGGCCAGAGATTAAGAGTTCGCCCACGGATCCGATGGGTACAAGCCGATTGTGGTTATCTGTCTGTACGATCCAACAAAGACCTCCCATTGCTCGCCCTATATCTGCAGGGTCGCTATGTGGTTCCAAGTGTGAATCAGCTGTTGCTGCAATAGAACATTCCGATGGCCCATAACCTGTATGAGAAAATCAACGTTAACACCAACTCTCAGGAGTTCAGGAGCGTCATTCCTTACCATTGACAAGTTGAAGTCGAGGTGCCCAAATCTGAATCGCTGACCTGTGGAGCATCTCACCGCCCAAGATCAAGGTTTTGAGGGTGGGCACTTCGTCAGGCTTAATCAAATTCACCAGTGAGGGCGTGAGAAATGACCACGTGATCCGGTAGAGGTTGATTGAATTTGCAAGGCCCTTTACTATAGCATCATTCCCGGGAGTACAGACACATGCCCCTGAAATCAACGAAGTCAGGATCTCTAGTACGCTCACATCAAAGCTGTAGGATGCCAGCTGCAATACACGACTATCAGATCCAAGATTCGATCTAGCGGCGTGCTGAAGCGCTCCAGAAAGAAATGCGCTATGCGTAATCTGACATGCCTTGGGGATGCCCGTACTACCGGACGTGAATATGATGTAGAGGAGGTCATCTGGACGGACTTCTAAATGTGGCGTCATGTCGAACTCTCGGATTCCCTTGACAAGCTCGTCACAGATGACAATGGGTGGGATGCCCATCTCCTGCCACGATTTTTCGTGGTGTACGTCGGTCAGTATGAAATCGGCATTGGGAAGCTGCGTCAAGATCTCCTCGCGGCGACTTCGGGGATTTTTTGGGTCGATAAAGACAAAAGCACCTCCTACTTTAATCACCGCCATCAGGGCGGCTATTGCCCAGCGTGATTTTTCGAAACAGAGCGCCACGATCGATTCGAGACCTACCCCCACAGATTTGAGATGCTGCGTGATGCGGTCCGAGCATCGGTCTAGCTCTTCGTATGTAAAGGAGCCATCAAAGGCATCGACAGCCAAGGCTTTCGGTTGTTTTTCCACTTGATTCCGGAATAAATTTTGCACGCAATTGCATACCGCTTCGGGGGCTTGAGCATTATTCCAGCTCCAAATCTGTTGAGTAATATCAGCACACTAAAAACGAAAATTCATAAGTCCGCTGTGATAAAAGTTTAGATGCTTACCTCTTCCATGTCGTTTTCACTAACTAAATCAAGCAAATCCAAGGTAACGTCCCTGCGAGTCATGATCAAGTTCATAATGTGGGCGAATGTTGTCGCAATTCTGTCGCCTGCCCTAGCATCGATGACCTCGTCGATAAAATGAACAGTGCATGTGACTTGGTCGGCTGCAATGTTACATTTGAGTCCTATCAGGTAAGATGTAATGAAGCTGGTGGAATATGTAACCGCATCTGCAGTCGATGCAAATAGAGTAACTGTGTTGGACCAGGGATCCTTCTTCCGATGTGAGCCCACAGTCACGGCAGTATCATTACTTACGTTCCCTATTGATCTGTTCTCCATGGCAGAAATCAACAAACTGATATTCGATAAACTATTTATCAAAATAGTGCATCTGTTCTGGGCGCCACCCTTCGTCGATAGGAAAGAAATCTCCTCGTCTCCGGAGTAGCACCACAGTGTGATGGCCCAAGCTGTGTTGATTATAGCTTCGATGCTGTGCCCACTCTCCTGTTCCAGGTTTTCGAGGGTATCTGTAGCCCAGTTTGAGCAAAATAAGGATGAGATGTGCTTCATTGTGACTTTCAAAGAGCTAAGTAAATTTTGCAGTATAGAATTGACAGACGCAGGGGATTGGAAATAGAATAAGTGCAAGATTTTTTCAGAATATTTGATGCTATCAATAATGTTAATGGTAGCTCAATATGTAGTGCGCAGTGAGCCTTCCCTCTAAAATTTAACTCCCTTCCCACTTCCTAACTTAGCCCAAAAACTGGTAGTTCGTATATTATTACTGTATGAATCCTCTCACCGGACCACGCCGTGAGGATCTTATTGTCTTGGGCTGAAACCTTCTCATGCTCAGCCCCATGGATCACATGACACATAATCTTAGGCGGATCTAAAACATTACCAAAGACAGAATCTTAGGCGGATCTAAAACATTACACATAATCTCACATATTTCGCGAAGGGTTTAGTCCTTCCCCCACAGCCACCCCAACCGTCAGCGAATCACGCCCTATGGTCGTTCAGAAATTCACCCCACCATCCCAACCAACAACCACGTGGAGAACTACGCCGCGATCGGGCTGCCTTGTTTTAGACTTTGGCGTTGCTTATGTGATTTTAATCATCCCGTAACTTGATTCAGCTAATATAGATAAGAATTGTGGGCTGAAAGTGAGAGTTTGGGGAAGCTTCGATTACTATTTCAATACGGTCTTGGATGGCCTTCGGGCGTAACAGCAACTTCGAACCAACACCGAGTTTATCTAAGACGATGATCGAGACCAGTAGCGAGGCTATGGCCCGTACTTTCAATATAATCTTGGATGCCTTCTGGGCGTCGCAGCAACTCGAAACCAACACCGAGTTTACCTAAGGCGCTGATCAAGGCCAGTTGCGAGGCCATGGCCCAGAAACTCAACTATTTAACCAAGGTGTCTAACCCCCAGATGAGCATCGTTACATCTTACGATACACTCAAAGGTTCACTTCCAGACTGAATTTGCTACACCATGTCGACTTCACCCCCAACTTCGAATTCTTTTAAGTGTGGACGTCCACCCAACTCGGCATACATCGATCTTATGAAGCCCAACGAGGATTGGAGGACCATGAAGGATGCCACGGAAAGAAGAAGGGTCCAGAATCGCCTAGCACAAAGGGCTTATCGTAGGTCTCCTTGCTTGTTATAAATTTACTACAAGAAACACTCATGATGCTGCATAGGTCGAAACCTCCGTGACAAAAACTCCGAGGTGCAGATGCTCAAAAAGCAACTCCAAAAATTGCGGAAAGGCAATGATGGAAGCACTATCAGTTCCAGCTTAAGTCGAACCTCGTTCCGAAGTCCCAGTCCAGATCTGCTGTCTTCCAATACAAGCAGCAGCAGAAGCAGCAGCCACAGTCACAGCAGCAGCAGCAGTAGTAATGACGGCGAAGACTACCATCACAATCAGAATAACAACAGTATTGTTGGAAAAAATATGATCACTTCCGAGAGCGACCTCGATGATCAGAGACCCGCTGCAAGCAGTCCCCGAAGTTGCGCATCATACTCATTCAACAACGATGCGGTTGATATAAACATGGAAGCAGAGTTCCTTCGGCCCACCAGCTGGATGGATAAGTTGTTGTCTGGGGGAGTGCGCGAGCCACTTGACACTGCCGGCCCGGTACTGCCAAGCTTTGATCTCCTCCCTGCTCTAGACTTCACCAGTTGCAAGACCGGCATAATAGATAGCGCGCCGTCAAATCAAGTATCCAATGATTTCACGCTCATATCGGAGCCAATAGAAAATCAGTTGGGGACACCAGTCACGGCATCCGACTGGGTGCATGCATCAGATGCAGCAGCAGCAGGTTCTCCATCCTTTGAACCGCTCGGACTTGCGACAGATTCAGGGTACCATCTTGGCCGAAGAGAAACTCCTAATATGGATGATATTCCTAGCTCTTCCCTATTTCCGCTGCCGCCGCCGGCCGCCACCACAAGCAACTGCAGACCAGAAATTGCTCCGGATGTCAATGCATCACTGCTTCATCTTGCGGTAGCCAGTGGCCAGCTGGAGACCGTACGCTTGATCATAAAACACAACAACTATCTGATATTGGAGAGGGATAGCAAGGGCTATACGCCCATACAGCTCGCCATCATGTCCGGCCTGACGGATATAGTGGAACTTCTTTTAGAGAATGGGGGTAGTTCTTAGTATGAATTTTATTGTGTATCAAAATTATAATGACAGGACACAAAGTCCGACTATAAATATATGATGTTCCTGAGAGTGGGTCTTTACCGTATCCTTAGACAATTCTTCGGAGGCTAAATATTGTGGTGTAGTATGGTGCGGGTAATATTGATAGTCGGCGGCCCGGCCGGTAATTGGAGTAGGAGCGGAGAAGTGTGAGAAGCATTTGGAGAGCATTAAGCATCCATAGGAGGAGTAAGGTGAAAGAAGGAATCCAAAAAGAAAGCAAAAAAAGAAGCAGGAACCACAATCTTTCGCCAACTTTGAGTATATAAAATTCATACTCTTAACTAGCCTAGAGTGCAAAATACATATAAACGCGGCTTATATATATATACATGTACAGAGGGGAGTAACGTAGTGATCAAGCGTTAATAGCAGTCTTTCTTCCCTAAGTTTCTTTTTAGTAGAATTTTACTTCGGTAGGTAACTTTAACCGAGGATTAGCGACCCTTATAGTAGTCTCTATAAAAAGTAGAAATCCTTTTAGGGTAGAGCTTAGATATAAGAGATAATAGGTTTGGTTCCTATCTCCCCTGCTATAGAACTACTTTTTAAGATCTTTTAGTTTTGAGGTAGAGGTTTTTATTTCATCTATCATAAGTGGCTACTGAGTTAATATCTATAACACAGAAATAAAAAGGCAGTTATAAATAAATAAAAAAACATTCAAAAATAACTGCATAAATCAACTGTGAGCGGCTCTGTATTAAGCTATTGCGGGGGACGTTAATATTTATGCGTTAAAAATTAGGGTTAAGTTCCGTCTACCCCGTAGAGGCAATTTGCAACCTTAATTGCCCGATCAATTATTTCGAACGGGACCCTTGTACTTTCTTTCATTTACAGAATATGCTTCTGCAAGTTATGTTCAAATTTTACTTTATAAATAGAAATGAATATGTTTTAAAATGATGTAGTACGAGAGTTTGACGCCGTATCGCGATACAAACCCCTAAATAAGCTGTCTCGAGCTAGCAAAGACCTCGGCTCTCCCAACTCAACTATCCTTCCACACTCCATGAACATTACGAGGTCAAAATCTAGTATAGTTTCCAGATGATGTGCTATGGCTATGATGGTCTTGGCCTTGAATTGCTCGTCGATGACCCTCTGCATCCGGTGTTCAGTCTCGAGATCTACCGAGGACGTCGCCTCGTCCAAGACCAACACTGGACTGTGTTTTGCTCTGACCAGCGCTCGTGCCAGACAGAGCATCTGTTTCTGTCCATCAGATAGCATCTGGCCCGAAATGGGGGAGTCGATGCCATTGGGTAGAGCGCCTAAAACCGTTTCCCACAATCCAACAAGGTGTAGGGCTTCGACGACATCGTCGTAGCCTGCACGACCTAGAGGATCCACGTTGTCCCTCAATGTACCGGGAATGAGAAAGGAATGCTGGGGTAATACGTTAAGAGAAAGGCGGATGTCATCTGGAGAAAGCGTAGACGTATCAACTCCATCGATATCAATATTTCCCGTCTTTAGACTCATCATCTTGCACAAACACGCGATCAAACTGCTTTTTCCGCTGCCGCTGCGGCCCACAATCGCGACGCGTTGGCCGGGGCGGATATATATGTTAATTCCGTGCAAAATGGGGTTTGAATAGGGAGTATACGATGCCGTGACGTTGTTAAAACGTATGCCTCCATTTCTTGGCCAATAGAGCGGCGGGGGGCAGGGTATCATTTGGCGACGAGGATTTCCACTCAGGCTCTGCTCCTCGGATTCGGTGTTGCTGGTAAAACTTCGGATACGACTGATTGCGCCTGTCGAAGTTTCCAAGAGGGTCCAATGCGTGATGAGCTGCTTCAGAGTAGAGCTGAATCCGACAATATTGAGCAGAGCCAGCCCCATGAGTCCCCCGTCCACCTTTCCCCGAGTCTTAACCGCCACAGCAGCCAAGACGACGGCGATGCCCCCCACGAGAAGGTCTAGAACAAGCCCTAGCCATCGCTGTACGCTCAGCAGAAGATATGCGGGTCTTTGAGAAACATTGATGAAATCCGCGTTGCCCTTAACATAACCTTTCGCCCAGTTGAAAGCCCGGATCGTCACCAAGCCATCCAGTGTCTCCAGGAAGTGATTGAAGAGGGACGACTTAGCTTCAATGTCTAGGAGTCGTAAGGCCCGCGAAGTTCTTAGATAATATTTCTGCGTGATATATGCAGCTATGACGCAAAATGGCAGCGCAGCACCGGTATATTTCGCCGTCGACACAATGACCAGTGTTTGCGCTGTCAAGACAAAAGTCATTAAAGTTGTATGAATTAGCGAAACGGGAAGGTCCATGTCCACTAGTTCCATATCCTGACTGAAGCGGTTGATGAGCGAGCCAGGGTCCGAACTCGACAGGTACGAAATCGGCGCGTTCATGACTGTTCGCAGAACTCTCGAGTGCATAGTTCTAGCTACACGAGGGGCTATGCTGATAACAAGAAATCTGTCCTTGATTGTTAACTTGAAACCAAACGGCAGTGCAGCAAAAGACGGAGGTTAGACTCACCCAGTACTAGCTCCGAGCGAGACAATCGTAAGGGCACCTATCATAAAGTATATACCCAAGTAATATCCCGCTCTGTCTCCTGGGTGAAACTCATTATGTTTAGCCCATATCTGAGCCCACGCATGCGGGAAGACGACTCCAAAGCCGTAGAATGAACAGATAGCTATGAAAATCCACCACCTAGTCCAGCCAAAGGTTCTGATATAGTACTTATATATTGTTAGATCAGTCGCACCTCTGTCAGGGGCTTCGAGTTGGGGCAGTGCTTTGGCCAGAGCTTCATTCAGGGTGAAGGAGACTGGTAAATCATTGTCATTCCGTTGCGGGCCTCTGCCCTCCTGAAACTCTGTCCCACTCTGAAGGTAGAGCCTGGCGAGGTAACCCCCGGGGCGGGTCACAAGTTCAGCAAATGAGCCTTGCTC
The DNA here is from genome assembly GCA_003073855.1 of Periconia macrospinosa. NCBI lineage: Eukaryota > Fungi > Ascomycota > Dothideomycetes > Pleosporales > Periconiaceae > Periconia > Periconia macrospinosa. The sequence goes on from KZ805312.1 coordinate 337,652, forward strand.
TGTGATAGTCCCCTTGGAGCCAAGCACAATGATTTGATCAGCCTCGGGAAGGCGATGCATGGCGTTGGTGGACAAGATAACCGTGACTTCATGCTGCTTCAGCAATCCATCTCTCGAGAAAAGTGATTTGAACACAGCTTCTTCAGTGGTAGGATCGAGGCTGCTGAGAACGTCGTCCATGATCATAGTCTTCTTCTTGGAATAGATCGCACGCGCCAGTGCAATACGCATCTTCTGTCCCCCACTCAGGCATGTACCATTGCTTCCGACCGTTGTGGCATCTTTTTCCGCCATTTCATCCAAGTCTTGGGTCAAGCAGCAGGCTTTCATCACCACTGAATACCACTCCGGATCAAAACCGAATCCGCCAAGGATATTCTGTTGAATCGTTGAATTGGAAATCCAGGGCCGTTGTTGACAGTATGCCGCATCTTGGAAGGCTACCCTAATGTAACCACCTCCACCAGTAGGCTTTGTTTCGCCCAACAAGGTCTGCAGGAGGGTTGATTTGCCACTTCCTACCGGCCCAATGATCATTGTGAGACCCCCACGAGGCATGTCAAGATTCAGGTCTTTGAGAATTGGTTTTTCCGTCTCTTTCCATCCGAATGAGGCTTGATGGATGGAAACAGAACTCTGGGTAGCTGGTTTGGCCATTGGAAGATGTTCGCGCTGCTCTAAAAAGCTCATGGCGTATATTTCGCCGACAGCCGAGTTTTCACCGGACGAAGCATGAGGAAGGTAATAGCGCGAGTGACGCCAACCAAAATCCACTTCGGACATGCGACTAGAAGAGAGCGATCGGATCAAGGTACCAGCAGCATGTGTACTCCGGCGATCCGCTGGGTGATGGATGGTGCTGTAAACACGACTGTCGATTCGAGTTTCCGAATTGAGGTACAGGCGGATGCGCTCAAAACATCCCACGGCGTTCATAACACCAGCGAGGGAGTCTATGAGAATAGCGACAGGTGCGAGAAGGAGCTGAAGGAGAGTCAAAGTCATAAGGGTGATGGCAGGATCCAAAGTTGCATATCCGCGATGAATTTGCAACAAGATATACATGCCGAATGATGCGACCGGGGTCATAGCGGTAGAGGCGAAGGTAAGAACCACAACTCTGACCAGAACACCCCTGAAAGTGAACGAAGCCTTCAGTTCGTCTTCCCTCATTTGGGTAATTCGTTCAGTGAGTATGCGGGTAAGTCCGGTCATCTTAAGGGAGTGCATTGTCCTCAAAAGCGCAATAGTGGCGCTGACGCGGGCTTGGATCTTGTCGAGCCAAGCCTTTTGAGTGATGGCCGCTTTCGATGCCACAAAGATCGCTGCTCCCGTAAAAGAAATAATAACTACTGCAGGAGAGACCGCTGCGACCCGAAGCTCTCCTGAAAGCAGCCACATGGAAAGAGATATCTCAATTAGACACGCCCACAGCTCATCTTAGAAAATCATGTTATTAATCAGCCTGCACCTCATGAAAGGGGTAGGTAACCCTTAAGTACTTACGGAAAGCGCGGAGACCAGTAGTAATCCTTTCTATATCCGTGCCTACCAGTGTGATAGCGTCCCCTTCGTTCATATTGGGGTTTTGGAGCTCAAGAGTTCGAGAGTAGACCAAATCCACCAGACCAGCACGCAGGCGTGTCACAAGATGTATTGTCCACTGCTGGGTCAGTGATGTCGCCAATGCGATACCGAGGTAGACAATGGCATATGCAACGATCAAACCGGTGCCAACGGAGCCGTTATTAGATTTGTCGTTCGGCCTCGTAATAAATTCAATGACCCTTTTGACGAGAAATGGCTGAGCAAACACGAATCCCGTCTGAAACAAGCGGGGAATTATCGCTTTCCCAATGGCTCTCCTGTTGTGCATCATGCTAACTAGCAGGAGAGAGTGGGCAGCGTCCTTGTGTTTCCAGGCCCTCCATTTGGAACTAAGCCGAGTGTTTGTGTTGGGGTCGATGCACAGATTAGGGTCAATCTCAGGAAGCGTCCGCAATGAGTGAACGTGTTTGTAACCATCGATGAGCAGTGGGTTGAGCCACCAACAGAAAGCCTGATTAAACAAGCCGGCGGTCGACTCCAGAGGAAGGCTTCGATAGGAAGGGAGAAGTATCTGCCTTTTCTCAAGTGACTCGATGACGAGTAGGGAAGCTTTGAGCGACAGCGAGACGCTCGAAATAATTGCCACGTGCTTCATGGGTTGCGATTCAAACATCCATAATGTTCTACAGCGAGCGCTGTCGAACACCAATGTGAGGAGCAGAAATGATGAGATGAAGGACACCGGCCGCGCACTACGCAAGTGAGCTGAGTAAGACAACATCGAGAGGCTGGCATTCGCGGTGAGTACCAACACGGCGGCAATGGTAGAAACAGGTGTAGTTGGTGTTGAGGGAAACGCGATGAATATGAGCTGGATCACATTTAAAAGCCATAGGATGCACCACAAGACCTGCCAGAACTTGCATCAGTATTGTTAATACAACTCTATGGAATGAGGTTCACTCACTAGTTTTGCTTTCAGATGCCAAGTCAGCCGGACCTTAGGTTCCCATCGCGAGATCGTCTTAACATAATAGAATGGAACATAGAGTATGGTGATGCCAGCGGGTAAGATGGTAAGAATGCTCTCTTCGAAAAGCAGGGTGAAATCGAACACCCCCGGGCAGAGGTTCGCCGGCCCGAAGTCATTCAGCTTCTCGAGGGAACAACTGGACGATTTCAAAGCCATGGCATCGGTGGGCGAAATGTTTTGAGGTTTTTGAGCAGGAAGAGCACCAGGTCACTGAGACGTTCCAACTTTGATTCCATTATCGAGTCTTGTAGGGCTTGAATTGGACAATGCAAATGGCTTTGTATGCATTTTAAGAGGAATGAACTCCAGCGGCAGGTAAACAAGACACTGAGTAGTAGCATATGATAATAAGTTGAGTGTAAGATTTTACTGTATGCTGAGTAACACTTGGGATTGGGGCCAGGTGGTCAGCAGTCATGTACATGATTACTACAATCGATGCTTATTTGGGCTGCTCAGTGGGGGCCGAATTGGTTTCGCACAGCTCTTACTCTGACGTGAGAAGAGTCGAAGTCATGAAAAGCCCTTTTCCCGCATATTCATTGCAATATAAACATTCCTTCGACAGTTTGACTCTACAATCAAGGGGCTGATTTATCGTTTTTCGCAATGAAAACTACTACGCAGACTTTCTTCAACCTCCCCGCCAGAGACGCGAACGCCGGCGGCGAGGTCGACTACTTTAGCCCTCCGCCAACATACAGCGTAAAAACAAACTGGAGGACATTACAAGATCAGCCCATCACACTGTCGTCGATTCTTGATCTTTTTGCAAATAGAATTCCGGTATTAAGAGAGAAAAGCTTCCTGTCGGCCGCAGAATGCGCCAAGATGCTTGAGATCGTGGAAACGCACAAACTGGTAAGAAGTGTTATTCGAAAGTCTTTTCCTAAGATCTTATAGCCACTTCTGTCATCTGACATTTACAAATTAGGGCAGTTATGATACTGAAACGACGTGGCCGCGAGTCGGCGTCGCGGGAATAACACAGTATGATCATATTAAGGGTAAGCTTTCTTTACCAGTCACCGATCGATGTTCTCCCCGTCGCGGACTAACCATGATCTTATTTTCTTCGTCACTTAGATAAGCTTATGTATTTCGAAAACACGCCAGCCGCTTACGCCCTCCAAAATCGCTGGAGGGACGAGGCTGGCATAAATGTCCTGCAACGCGTCGCCTCCAAATTACAGGAAGCCACGGGTATAAAGGTGATGGTGGCCAACGAAGAAAATGGCAAAGAGTACTATGCGGGCATCTTGAGGGCGGTCGACGCCGGCATGCATGTGCACGCTGATTTCGCCCCTTATGTACGTCCATTTGAAATTTAAATACACCAGCGCGAAAAATACTAACACTAAATGCATAGGAGGCTGCGGGCTGGTTTATCAGCCAGTCGGTCGCGCAGCTTACCTGGAACATCCTACTCAACAAGGTACCCGGTGGTGACACGCTCATCTACGACAGGCAATGGCGCGCTCCGGAAGACGATATCGCATGGCGAAAAGAGTTTCCCAAAGACTCCTACAATCCTCAGATGCTAGAGGGCCACATCTTCAAGGCCATGAAGCCTGTGCAAGGTGACCTGACATTCTTTAACCCAAGGAATTTTCATGAAGTCAAAGCATGCGACACCTCAAAAGATCACCCAACGCCGGCGGTCAGATTCACCGTAAGCTCATTTGTAGGTTATCTCCCAGCTCAGGGAGGGGAATCGGAAAAGTTAATTCTATGGTCTTGAGTCTGAATTTTCTGGTCAACACAAGTCTGTATTTGGGAACATGATAGCGACAGAGAATAATATCATAGCTCACATAGCGATGGATTGAACGGAGTGAAAATTCCTATGTATCTATGAAATAACATATTCTCAATGACATCCTATCAGGCTCGGGTTGTTCATAGTGAATCGATTATGGAGGATTCGCCATATATATGATTAAGACTTCTTCAACTGGATACGCTTTTATTCGCCTTCAAACAATCTATTCGATGTCTCTCAGAGAATACACTCTCCATGACCTCCCTCAAGTACCTCTCCAAGTGTTTCCTCTGGGTGTCCTCTCTGAGAGTGGGTGGAGTTTGCGTGGGCAATCGCTAGATAATGAGGATTGCTTTTGTATTCACGCGTTCGGTCTTTTACAGTAACACCTAGGGCTAAAAGCGCGCCCACCAGGTAAGTTGGTTCCGAGAGTGGAGAATCTAACACATTAAAACGCGGTGGCGGATAACCATCCCATCTATTCAATTAACTGCACAATTTCGTGATAGCCCAATTTCTTTGCAAGATCCAAAGCTAACAGACCATCCTTGTCCCTGTAGTCCTTCGTTGCACCCTTCTCTAGAAGAAACCTAACAGCCTCAGTGTGTCCACCTTGAACCGCACAATGTAGCGCCGAGCCCCCGTGCTCACTATCTTGTTGCCAAGGATGTGCATTAACGTCAGCGCCGTGGTCAAACAGCCTCTGCATAATTTCAACCCTGCCGTGACGAGCGGCTAGGAGAAGCGCATTAGGGGCCTTGTCTATCGTTGCACCATATGCGAACAACAATGATATCATTTTATCATCACCCCTTTCACAGGCTAGCCCGAGCGGACTTTCAAGAATTCCGCCCTCATTCGCATCGGCGCCTCTCGACAAGAGATTCGCAGCTACTTTGAGGCATGCCATATCACCGCCAGGGTCCGCGTACATAATAGTACAGCTATTCAACTGTTAACCAACTTAGCGATGCGAAAACCTTTAGAGAGCTTACGCGAGGGCGGTGCCGAGATGGTCAAAATGCTCGTTAATATCCCAGCCATAAGACAGCGCCATATCGATGAATTTAATATTCCATTCGTTCTCCTCCAGAGCCCCATCTATGACTTCGCCAATAGTGGTATCATTCCACGTGGCACCGCGCTTAAAGAGCTCGTCTGCCATGTCGTAGCGGGCTAGCTCCACCGCTTTGTTGAGCGCGTTACTGAGGCCGCCCCATCGGAAAGCATGGGGATCTTCGGCTACGCGCTGATCCAACAACTTTTGTAGAAAGGTAAGGTCTTTGGACTCAACAGCAGCAACCACCAGTGTGTCGAGGCGATCCTCGTTGCTTCTGTCGTCTGCCATTTGCTGTATGGTACAAGCGAGGGTTTGGCGAACGTTGACCTCGCGCTGTATAGTCTTCTTTTGCAGAAAATAAGAAAAATTGGAGAGCAGCGGTGATGGGAGGAAATAGACCAGGACCAGTTTCGGTAAAGAATCTTTATTGCGGCGCAGTCAGGTCGCATGACATAGAGCAAGTCTATGCTAAAAATAGTAAACGATCTACATTGATCTTTCTTCACGAATCCTGGCACCTTGGGTTTTCTTTACTATGCGAAATGTCAGCAACCATGACTACATATGCATAAACACAGTAACGACGTATGGATATTTCTCACTAATAAGACAACAGTAACAAACTAAAATAATAACCAGCATGACAGAATTGCGACGGTTCCACCACAGGTACAGTAACGATCCTTTGCGTTGTTCAACTGAGGGGATAGACAGTAAAGAAACCATAGTGGTAAGCGGCAGAGTGCAACATCGGCGTCGCAATCATAGTTTAGAGAAGTTATAAAAATTCATTCATTTCCTGAACTTCGGATCCCAGAACAGAAATAGCATCATCATCAACAATACATTTCCCCCGATATCCAACCCAACTGTTCAACTTTGCGTTGCAATTCCATTCTACACACACATTACACGATAACCAAGTTTTCATCATCGCCAGCGACCCAACGCCACCATGAAGCTATCATATATTATCGCCAGCACCGCTTTCTTTTATGACATCTCTACCGCTCTACCACCTCCACCTCCTGCACCTCCCGCACCTCCTGCGCCTCCTGCACCTCCCGCACCTCCCGCACCTCCTGCACCTCCTGCGCCGCCGCCATCTCCTCCTAACGAGGCCGATGTGAGAGCCCACTACAAACATATAGACGCAAACACTTGCCTTTTCTACGCTGGGGTTGGCCGTGAGCCGGATGTCCATAAGGTGCGCGACTCTCGAGACTATCTCAAGGGCTACCAGATCCTCGAGCAGCGATGGACGGACAGCTCGTGGCCCGGTTCCGTCATGTACAACATGCCGGGTGCTAAAAAGCGCAGACCGAAAAAGTTTTTTGCCATGGCGTCCAAGGTCCTTGCTGAGGGATGTTCTGGAACCGTCTATGTCCTGTTGCCCGAGGGAAAAGGCAAAGACTGGCAAGTGCCCAATGATGCGATCTGGGTTACACACGAATGGCCGTTTCTACCCCCCGCCGTCACCAAAGTCGTCCGTCTTAATATGAAGGATGCGAGTCACCAGGAGGTCATCAAGGGCGGTAATTCCAAGCGCGATGTGGGTTCAATCGAAGCGCGGGCCGAGAATAAAAAGTGCGCTGTCACACTCACTCAGTGGGCCAAAAAGCGGAGCGACGGGCCAGGGGACCGCTTCGAATTCGAGTTCGACGTGCGCGATGACCAGGGTGTTGTTCTGGGACACCAGGCCCGGGTATTTATTGACAGCTGGAATCCGCTGCGCTGGCTCGACGGCAGCCTGTCGGCTGGTATTATCGTCATCCCCAGTGGCGACAGCGTCAGGTTTTGGTACAAAGGCCGCTACTGGAATACCCAAAACAGCCGCTGCAAGCTAGAAGACTGGGTCAACGACTCGAACAATGCCCGTCACCGTGGAATTAACTGCGACTTCGACTGTTAAGTAACGTTCTCGGTATCCGCTCAAGTCGTCAGGCTTTATTGGAGGGAATCGGCGATTGCTGTTGATTTCATTGAAACTTGGAACGTAGATTGTGAGTTAAATTGGAACACTGTTGCACATTGGGCATAGCAATTGAGCGTGTAGAGCCGATGCGTCAAGGCACTGTCCGTGACCAGTCCTACCTCAGTTACTATAGCGACGTCTGTCATTCATTTCAGTTCTTAGATATTTTCGTAGCATTTCTATTGCGGCTAGAGTATTCTACTTCTTTGTCTATTATTTCATTCTATAGTTACCTACTGCCTGATTTAGATAGTTGATCGTGCAATGATGATCTTTCAACAACTAATAGCTCTAAATCTCGTGAATTAACCCTAACCTAACTACATTGTTAAAAATGTCGTGCTCTATCTTACAGCTCTATATTTCTCCCCACGTTATTTACATTTGTTAAATAGAGTCTTATGAGGACTAGAGTTGCACTGTATATATTATGGTTTTTAGAAAAAGCTGGCTTCCCCCCTCCTGCACGTAGGAGGAATGAAAAAAACAAAAAAGAAAAAGATAATTGCCTAAATCAGTAGTTAAACGTTCAAATTAGTATGAATATATTAGAATTGGTATATATATGTTAACCATTACTAGGAAATAGTACCTATAAGAATGTTTTATATGGAGGGGCTCTAATAGAAGTATCCAGCGCATATATATTATGATGTAATTGGAATATTTTTACTTTTTTATTACATATATTAAGATTTAGGGGATGGCTAGCCCTTTCTCAAAAGCACCGATATACATTACATGGGTGTGCAAGTCTGCCGTGGAAGCGGGTGTTATGGGCAGAACTTGTGCTTTCATTAACTTTTAATGTCCGGTATGATACAAATTAATGACTGAAGCGGAGGATGTAAGATAAGAAGGACAGTTTTTATATCAATGAGAACACGTTTAAATAATGAATTTAGAATTAACGTGCGGCACAGCGGCGAACGAACCAATGGCAAAAGCATGCTAGCTAGAGATATAAGTCTATGGATAACGAAAAGCTATACAATCAAATAGATAAAATAATGGAAATATTACTAAACGTTAACCCTTCTTGTGAACTGCAGCCAGGGGCCATTTTTCTGTCCAGCAATGTGGTCGTACAACTGGTACTCGCCCTCACGGTGTCTCCCCTCAACGCCGAAACTCTTACTTCCACGGCCCACAGTGGCCAACTCACCGTCCGCCAACTTGAAATCGCCAAGCAGCAACAAGTGGCCGATCGTCAGCGTCATCTCGGTATACGCCAGCCCTTTACCGAGACAACTCCGGATGCCAGCGGAGAAAGGTACGAAGCACGCGCGGGCGCGCCTCACTTCTTCCTCGTCGGGCGTCAGCCAGCGCTCGGGCCGGTAAACGAAGGGGTCGTCGAAGGCGCGCGCGCTGTGGTGGATCGCGTACGTTCCTACGCCGACCTCACAGCCTGCTGGCACGACCTGGCCATCGACAACCATCCCGCCGGGGGTCACCACCTCGCGCATCAAGCCCGTACCCACCGGCGGCGACATGCGCAGCGCCTCATCAATACACGCGCGCAAATATGTGCATCCAGCTAGGTCCGCGACTGAGAGGTGACCAGGGCGAGAGGCATCGCGGGCAGCGGCGGCCGCCCGCACCTCGGCTGCGGCCCGCGTATAAGCGCTTGGGTTGTTGGCCAGGTAAAAGAGAATCGATGCCATCGCACAGGCAGAGGTGTCGGAACCGGCGACGATAAGAGTGGTACTCTCGCTGGCGATCTCATCGTGGCCGAAGCCCTCTCCCGTGACTGGATCTTGGGCATCTTGGAGTCGGCTGTAAACGTCGAAAGAAAGGGATGACTGGGCTGTGATGCTAGGCTTCTTGAACACTCCGCATGCAGTTCCATCATGGCTCAAAGCCTTGCGGTCATGCAGAAGACGGAATACGAACTTGAGGAAGCGGTTGCGTGCGTAGATGGCTTCTTGGAATAGATGCTTGTCAAGGCGCATCCAGGTCAGACCCGGAAACTGAACAAGAGAAGACACTCTGACATTAGACTTTTCGATCATCTCTGGGACGTAGCGGAACTTTTTATCGCCAAGCAGATTGTACCGCGCTCCAAAGACAACGTCGGTCATCAAATCAAAAGCCAGGTAATTGCACCATTCGGCCATGTTCATAGTTGCTATCCCCTCTGATGTCGAGGGTGGCAAGACGAGGTCACAGAATTTCTGTATGTGCGTCATTAGACGTGGCTCATATTCAAGCTGAGCCTTAGTTGATACAGCCTGGGACATAATACGACGGCGGCGAAGATGCTCTTTACCACCCCGATGCGTGAAAGTATTGGCGGCTTGGTGACTCATGACTTCATAGTGGGAGCTCTTGAGAAACTTGTTAGAGGTGGTCGGACCGTAGATGTCCCGTAGACCTTTTTCCGTATTGACATAGAGCTGATTTGGGCCGTAGCGCATGTAGTCGCCATATTTCTCGTGACACCTCCATATATCTATGTGAATATCACCTCTCCAAGCATAGAACGACGCCCGAGCGCAGGTGAACTTGGAGAGAAAGGGCCCAGGGTACTTGGCCAACGGGTGAAAGAAAGCCAGATAGACAACTCGAGCGATTAACTGCCAGCAAAATGTAAGCCTTTGCCACGCCCAATAGTGCTAACCGGGCTGAAAATTAAACGTATCCAAGCCTTGTTTGAGTCACTTACGTATAGCAGTATCGACACGCCAGCTCCGGCTAAGATGAATGAATAATGCATTATTCACTAGACTGGAGGGAAATCTGTTCAGCTAAGGTGATGCCTTTTTTATCGTTCGAGACGTTTTGGTTTTGGTTCCTCAATCCACGTCTTTAAACCTCCAGATTACTGAATATATCAGAGCAATTTCCTTCATGCGTCGGTGTACTTTGTTTACAAAGGGTAATAATAACTAAGAGTTGGGACTTTACATACAACTCTTTTTTACTACTAATTTAGTAAATAATTGCTTAAACTAGTATATATGGAGTAAGCAATACTTCAAAGGAGTATCCGGTGTCAGATTCAGCCCCCAACATCTGTCACACCCCGTCACAGGGCTCCATCCCAAAGTGGTAATGCTCCAAATAAAAAGAAGTAGGCTTAGTAATATCAGCTCGCAACAGTTTGAACAGCTCGTTGAGGCTTTTCCGAGTGCATCAATTGATTGTACCTTGTCTTGCAAAGTGACTACACACGAACACCCTTACCTCAGCCGATTGCTTCGCCGTAGGAAAAAATGGTATTCTAGGCAATGATGCTTGGCTTGGGGCTGGTATGTACTGACTATAGTAATATTCACACGGTCAATAGGCATGAAAAAGAAAAATAAGCAAATAATAAACAAAATGGAGATGTGGAAAGAGAAAAGAGTATAAGATCGTGGTGGTGGTGAACAGGTTATGTTTCGATTCTACACAGTTCACTTGTTAAATCAATTGATTCGCCATCATACTGATACCTACTCAGCGGTTTTACTTTTACTATCATACCAACACCTTATTTTTTTGCTATAGTCCTATCGTATATATGATAATGAAGTCCATCGCACTCGTTGTCGCGGCGATTGCAGCACTCACCACTGCATCGCCCGCCGTCGAGCCCGAGTCACGTCTCGCACTTCAACGACGTGCAGTTCCTATCTTAGAATTTAACTGCAATGAATTTCCACAGGTTTGCAAAACGCAATGTTACGGTAAGTAGTCTCTTAAAATTCCCGCCATTACATGGCCCGAATTTCCGAGCATCATGAGCCAGCGAGAACAGGCTAATCCGTGAAATATTCAGGTGCATATTGCGCCGGAAACGGTGATCTCCTCCGCTACGACAAGCCCGACAAAAAGGAAAAAAGAAACCGACGCAAACAAGCCGGGTGCGAAAAGTCTGGAGGAAATCGGTGCTCTGTTAAAAAGAATCACATAATAGGCTTCCAGTGTGACGAGTTCCCTTACGCCAGTAGCTCCCCTAAAGGCTCAGTTACAGCTCGGTTGAACAAATGCGTCCCCAAGGCAGAAAACAATAAGCAAGGGGGGCAGCTTAACAAGTTCTACCAGCAGCAATGCGGCAGCCAGCCGTGTGATTTTCAAGTTAAGATGACGAATGGAGGTGCACTCTGTAACCCTGGAAATAAGATGGCACTCGACATTGCCTGCCGCACAGAAAAGGTACGTGGAAAACCATCCTCCACAGCAAACCTCTTAGAGGCTGAAAAATTCTCAACTTGTTAAATTTTATGTAGATCAATATCGAGCAGCCCGGCGCCCAGGGCCCCGCGTCTGACAGCGACAGTTCCGACGACGGTTCCGACATGGACCTGGCAAAACGAGACTACTTCAAGGCAGCTTCGATTGTGAAACGCTATCTCACGAGTGCTGGCCGAGAGGTAGAGCTCGAGGGCGACCATAACATTGGCCGGTCCATCCTTCAGGTCGTAGCTAGGAACGAAACGCTGCACGAGGAACAGATTAACGAAGATAATGAAGAGGATGATTTTGATTATATGGACGACAACCTTGATATTAGGGAAGAAATTGTAGTGAAGCTTATTTAAGATGGTAAGGGTGACCTTCAGTGGTAGTCGGTTAGACTTTGGATACTTGGTTTCGAGGTATGGCAGGATGCGATATTGTTTGAGTTCTTGTTTATTTCATGCTGTTTGGTAGAGTTAACTTGTTTTCTACTTGCGTTCTTCCTGTCTTTAAATTAGATTAGTTTCGCTGTTCTTAGTTGGGCATTTCATATATATAGAATGAGGCCTTCATTTGTTACTCTTCTTGGTCTTTTTGGGAATCCTTGCTCGTTCGTTTTCCAACAAAGAAAGGAGGCAGGGTATAATAACCTCTAAAAGTAGGGTTGACGTTCAAGCGCCTAGTGTACCACCATCCGTACAAAGGCATCTATTTACGGAGTCGATCTGCTATATGTATACGATAATATATGAAAACTCTTAACACAAGAGGTTTGGCTTAGCTTTTGCTTTGTTCAAAAAAGGTGGTTTTGTGGAAACGGCAGTTACTTTGTAATACTGAATATCAAATAGTAAAAAGGATCCAAAATATTTTGAAATTGCCTACCTTGCATAAGGTCCGCAACTTTCTGCTTTGAAGTGGCCAAAATGAGCTGTCGGTTCTAAAACATCCATTTCAGAAAGAGAAAAGGAAATAAAAAAAGAAGGGAAAAAAAGAAGGGAAAAGAGAAAAAACTAATTCGAACTTAGATCTAGGTATCCTACATCGTGAGCCTCACCGGCCCCACGCCTATATATGCCGAGTAACTAAATATGTACCTGCATGCGTAATTTCTCCGTATAGTACAAACAGCCCTGAATAGATGTAATGACTACTCCTCACAGTATTAGTTGATCTTCGATCAACTTACATTCGGGTTCCATCCAGGTACGTACGACATCCAGCCCTCCTCATCCCCAGCACCGGGATCATCGACGTCCTTCTCCGCCATTGCACACGCTTTCGCCATGACCCTCTTCGCAGGGACCCTCAACACACTGACATCCGCCTCCTCGCGGTTAAACTCCCATAGTTCACGTGCATCCCGCTCGATGTCAGCGTCCCAGCGATAACGTACCAGCACCGCGCCTTCCTTCTTCACCGTGTGCATGTCAAACCAGACAAAATACCGCCGGCTTAGGCGGGGTTGAAGGCGGGCGTCGTGGCAGAACCATGGAAACCTCTTCACCGCCTCCTCCAAGGTCCAAGAAACCGTGATAGTCTCCGTTTCCTCCGTACCCGTGCCGGGCAGGTTGACTTCGGTCGGAGGCAAGACAAAATACTCATCGCCACACTTCTTATCGTTTCTGCCCCGCTCGACCACACTCGCATCTAGATGCTCAAACTGGCTATTCAGTATAAACAAGCCGAACGCGTCGTGGTCCCGCGCCAGGATAGATATGCCGTTGGCGACCGCCTTGTACCCGTACGTGATGCCCATCTCACTATCCCCAGGGATGCGCACCGCCTCGCGCGGCGCAGCGGCACCGATTTCTTTCAGTGCCGATTTGGAGCGCCCTTGCGTGATTGCGTCCCATGTGAGGCGGATCAGCACGAGACCGGCTGAGGCGGTGGCGGTGGTGTCACAGAGGAGGATGAGGGTTTTATGCAGCCATTTATTTGCGCGGCAGCGTACGGGGTGTAGTGCGCATGCTTGGGCTATTAGATCAGCGGTGATAGTAGGGTTCGGTTTGTCGAGTGTCTTCGTGTCAATTTCTCTTGCTACGTTGGGGGTGAGGGAGGCTTGGGTGCGAATTTCGTAGTCGGTGTGTGGGTTTGGTTTTTGATGGATGTTTTCTTCGAGTGAGTGAACGAGTGCGTCGGCGTTGACGGAGTCGAGGATGTAAATTGGGATCAAATAGTCGACGGCTGGTTTCTTTGATGGGTAGTCTGGTCCTTCGTCTTCACTTTGGCCTTGGTCGGCTCCTGTCGGTGGCTCAAACCTGTCGGTGTCGTCATCGCTTGGGTTGTCACGCTTCTCTTCCCATTCATATTCGACTTGTTCCTTGACCTCGTGCCAATCGGTATTCGCGATCTGAAGGTTCACAAAAATGGAGCCCACAGCTTCGGCCCTGCACACGAGCGACTGGATGCCGTGCTCGTCGCCGCCGTCCTCCATGGGTTCATACAGCCCGACTAGAAGTACTCCGGTCTCCCTCCATTTCCCGTCCGTGATGACGATGAAATACAGCGGGTCGTATTCCTCGCGAGGTGCAAGCTCTATATGGGTGTTGTATACATCGCGAAGAGGCTGCGACACGAATCGCGGCTGGGGGGCGGGGCGGACACTGGTTCCTGCGTCACTTTCTTTCATTCCATAGATTTCGGTCTCGCAGATGCGAGCTGCCTCTCTTAATTCCGTCTCTGGAAGATCCACGAGAGTGTACAGAGCGGCTGGGAGCAGATTTCCGGTGTCATATCTGGAAATGTAGTCGTCTGGGGCGACCGACGGTAAATTCAAGTCCAGGTTTTGGGCCATCTTGAGATGACGGAAAACGAAGAGAGATGATGTTTTGTTGGCTGTCAGGGAGCACGAGACTAAAGGCACTGGGATTGTTGAGAAGTGTTGGTATTAGTAGGCTATGAAGGTATGTCGAGTTGCGGCACGGTTTTGCACACCAGCAACTTGAGATCCATTTTCAAAAGCCCGGATTACGTAATGTGAGACGCTGCCCAAGTCCGAAGCTGACATTGGTGTCATTTTTGTTCGTGGAGAGCGGGAAAAGCGGGGTAGGTAAGACATAGTGGTTGCTTAGTTCTTCCTTACACTTTACAGAATAATGCTGCAGTGAGTCGAAATTTTTCACGCCTCATGATCAAAAGCATCGCCTGGAAACAGACTAACTAAAAGAACAGCGCGCCTTGCATACGACTTCGAAACGGCGGAATCTAATTTTTTTTGCGTTCATCTCTAAAGAAGGGGGGTAAAAAAAGACAAAAAAAAAAAAAAAAAAGAGCAGCTGTCACGAATTACTGGTCTGACACCAAATTCAAGACAAGTGAGAGCGGGGTAGCTTCAGCGCAACAGTTTCTCGGAGTGAGTGCAGTAAGATAATAGTAATCCGCGATTACTCCAGTAATCAAGCCGATTCTAAGACTTAAAAATTCCTGGGACTCGTTCTTTTATCCTAAAATAGGGATAACTATTCATTTAGGGTGGCGTTGGTTTATTTATAATAGGGAATTAGATTCTGCAGCAGAAGTCATAATTGATGCTAACGATGTTACTACCCGCGCGCGCACTACGCCCTTACAGAGTTTTCTACGTTAACATCCTCCTTGTCAAAAGTAAAACGTGACCGATCAACAATTCACTTATCAAAATTGAATATACTCACTTGTGAAACTCCTACATTTAAAACTATTCGGATGCATGGGGGCACAAATTGTATCAAATTGCTTATCGACGTCTATATCTACCACTCTCAACACCAAGTGATTACAGTACTGCTCAAGCTAATTCATAGGCGCAAACATAGGAAGAATGGAGATGGATGCACTTTTCTTTGCATGGAATACCCTAGTGATTTGGAAGGGAGAAAAAAAAAAAGGGACTGTGGTAGTGCGACAGCCCATGAACTAGCCCTACATCTTCCGTACAACATACCACAAAGGGGACAATATACAGCCTATAGACCTCTAAGACTTGGGGCGAATTCAATCCCCAATAACTTCCCATCTTTTGGCCGCAGGTGTTCTGGAATGGAGCTGGTATTCATCTGACGATCTTTTGGCAGGAGAGCGCTGCTGGGTGCCGGAGAAGGCTCTAGAAGGATCAAAGGCAATGAAAATGCCCACGGCAATAACCATCAGGGCTCCATCGAGGGCAAGGAAATACCTCTCGTGCAGCATGAGGTAACCCGCCCAGCCCTCGGCAAGTTCCACAGTCCGGAAGATGTTTCGGGCGTAGATGGCGAGGAGCGACACGAACATGGCGATGAGAACAGAACGGCGTGGGCCAGTAAGCCTGTGGCCAAGTGCTACCATTCGGCGGACAAAGTCGACGGCCAGTGCAGTAAAGGCAGTCATAGCGATGAGCTGGAACACAACCCCACCGATCATGATCCTAGTGCCTGGCCAAGGATCCTCGAGGTTGCTCGATGCCATCGAGGCCATGGCGCCGCCGACGGCCTGAATGACTAGCGAGATAACGTCGCAGACCAGGAACACGATCGCATACATGCGAGGGGAAATAATGCTAAATTCTCGTCCCAATAGCGTAATGAACATTCCCAGAAGAATATACAGGGCGCCCGTAACGAAGACTGGCGCGATGATAAGGGTAGTAATCTGCATCAGGTATGCGTTGGCGTTATATGGACACGCCGACGACCAGGTACGGCCAGACCAGCCGATCAGCTCGGCTTTACAGATGAAGTGTATTAGCCCTCATATTCAATCTTTTTCCTGTCTGTGTCGATTCCCCTCGAGGTGGGTTGGATTGGGCTTACTTACTAAGAGCACCGACCGCGAGAAGGATAGATACCCATCTTCTCAGTCGAATAGCGTAGAATGTGTGAACGAAGAGTGCAAGGGCGAAGAGAAGAGTGAAAATTAAGCCCGCAGCCAGACTGGGCTTGTAGCCATAGGAGTAGGCCCATCCTGGAATTGGATCCTTATGGCAGTTGTTGGGGTTGCGGATAGGTTCCGGAATTCGAGACAGGTCAATCATGATGACGATAAAGCGGTATCTACAAGTGATGAGCTTGTAATCGTGCCAATGGCAATGGCGAAATTATTGTATAATATAACTTTTCCGTCGGGGGTATTGAGTGGACGAGCGAGAGAAAGGGAGAGAAGATATAATGCACTGAGCAGATGATTAAAAAGACTAACGCTCCGAGTTATACACAATGGGAGTACTAATAATAAGAGTGTGTAATTCAACAGTAAGGCCCCACAGCCCCGTGCGGTGTAGCTATGGAGAGGGCGCAGCTCTACCGAAACGCCAAGGAGTTTGGGGGTAAGACAGCTGAACGCTGAAGCCACCTATTTCTGTCAACTGTGCCTTCGATACGTCTGAAAAGAAACCAATGTATCTTCCGAATGTGGAAGGAACTGCACCATGCCCTGTAATTGCTGCCTAGTGAGCACTGACACTGCCTTGAGACCTGCTGCCGTGTAACAATGAAATTGCGTCACCTTGATTACTACGGAAAACATAGCATTACAACCAGGAGAAAAAGCTCAATATTCTTATATGACTATTCATAGAAAGATTAGTAACATAGTGATAATAAAGAAATTCATCGCCGTATACATCAACTCAAGTGCGATATGCAAAGCAATGATTTATATTTGATACAGTCCCACCGTGATACGAAATAGACATATGCAGGACCTCTTTCTATTTCTTATTAAAAATTAAACAAACGTCCTTATCAATCTGAGCTTTTGCCGTCGAGTCACCCCAAGCTTGATTATGTTGCCTCTAAGCCCCAAGAAAGATATTGGTAAGATTCACCGTTGAATCAATATCAAGCTATTACGAGAGTCTCAGTCACTAACGCTGTCTCTTTTCTCAAACGCCAGACTGGGAGAACATTTCTCAAACTCATTGTATACCAGTTAACGGTCACATTGAGGCTCGCTTCAGCTTATCCGCAGGCACGTGGAGTTCGCCCACTTTCATCAGCGGTACCGATATCTCTATCTCAGGTCTCAGCCCGGGATTGAACTATGGTCAGCAATGCTACGAGGGAATGAAAGCATTTCGAACTGGGGGAAAGCGCGACCGCATCTTGATCTTCCGACCTGAATTCCATGCTAATCGCATGGCGGACTCTGCAGCGTCAGTGTGTCTCCCTCCGCCGCCTCGAGAGCTATTCCATGAGTGTGTCCGAAAAGCGGTGGTAGAAAATGCAGAGTACATTCCGCCAGCAGATTCAGCATCGTTCCTGTACATTCGTCCTCTGCTGTTTGGATCATCTACTGGCCTGTGGGGTCTTTGCGACGAGGTAACATTTGCGGTGTTTGTCCAACCCGCTAGGCCGAACTATGAACGGAAAGCTTTGAAGGCCCTCGTCAGCGAAGAATTTGACAAGTCAGCGCCGCTGGGGATGGGCAGATACAAGGTTGGCGGAAATTATGCTCCGGTGAGTCACTAAATAAAAACAAATCATGCGCGTAGCCCAGAGAACGTGAATGAGAATCCTAATGCAAATTTTGACACTTTTCAGGTATGGAGACATGTTGGAAAGGCCTCCAAGATGGGATACGACATTGTGCTGCATCTTGACAGCGCCACGCATTCCTATGTGGAAGAGTTTTCCACGAGCGCGTTTCTGGGTCATAAGATGACGCCAGACGGGCAGCATGTGCTTGTTGTTCCCGAGGCGGAAAACGCCATGGATAGTACGACGAGCAAAAGTCTTGCTCTACTTGCGAAACAGGAGGGATGGATCGTGGAAACAGCTCAGGTAAGCTACCATTAAGACATGGAGATACCCTTTTTTCGTTGTGTATCCAAACAGGCTATGGTATGACTGACACGACATATTACTTGACAGCTTCCAATCTTGTTGATCAAGAGTCTCGACGAAGTGGTCGCTTGTGGCACAGCTGCATGTGCTGTCCCGATTGAGAGTATCGAGAGACTGTCGACTGGTGATAAATTCACATTTTCTGTTAGTCACGAGGCTTGGAATCTCACTAGACTGGCGAACAAGTTGAATGACATCCAGCGTGGGAAATTAGACGACGCGGAAGGATGGTGTTGGGATGTTCTAGGGGTGGTGGAGAACAACAGTGAAGTTACGGGGTAGTAGAGCTGTAAACTCGATACAATTTTCAAGGTCAATAATCCACTGAAAACTCAAAATTGACTCTCTACTTTCTAAAAGAGACACGGCAAGGCATACCGTCCGCCGGATGCGCGCCTGATTGCCCCGAGAGATAAGCCCTCTCACCATCGTACAACTTCTGCGGTGAGATCCCATGCAGACGATCCCACTCCTCATATGCCGGCATCACATCGAAACTCCTTGCCAACATCGCAAGACTAACTTTCATCGTGGTCATGACCAGAGCCTGTCCGATACAATCGCGTGGTCCATGCTCAAAGGGTCTCCACGCCCCTTTGACGGGGTAAAGCGGATCATCGTTTCCTACTAGGAAGCGCTCTGGAATGAACTTGGAAGCGTCCTTCCAGTATCGTGGGTTCTTGTGGAGCACGCTGTGAAGGATCCAAATGTTGGTACCTGCAACGGGATAACGCACACCAGTGTTTTTGTCAACGAGGTAGTCGCCGGCATTTCCGGCACGGAATCCAGATGCAGGAGGGAAGAGGCGGAGAACCTCTTTGAGGACGGCGGTTGTGTATGGAATTTTGTTGAACAGATGAGGCTGGATACGCATCTCCTCGGCTGCCCGTGATGGGTTGTCTCCGAAAACGTCAACGTGTTCTGCGCGCATTTTTGCGAGCGCAGAGGGGTTTTTCGAGAGAAGATAGAAGGTGTAGGATAATGTTGCAGTGCCAGAGTCGTGTCCCACAAAGAACATGACTCTCAGCTGGGGGATGGCCCATTTCTTGAAAGCTGCATCTAGAACTTCCGGGGTCTTGTCCTTCTGTTTGGCTATATAATCGGTCAAGATGAGATCGAGCGTGGACTTCTGTGAGTCCGGAAGCGAGGTAACTTTGCCTGTGCGCCACTCTTTGTACCTTTCGTCTAAAATGTCGCCGAGATAGTCATTAATGATGCTTGAGTTGTACTTGTTTATCACGCCGATAATTGGAGTCCTTCGAGCAACCGAGCTCAAGGCATCCCCAAGATAATGCCAATCCATGTTACGACGCAGTGCCGTTGTGAAAGCATCAAATCGCGTCTGAGAAAGCAGCTTTTTATTACTACATTCTGTTAGTCAACTCTCCCAAAAAATGGGAGCGATCTCTCACAATGTGGACAATCCACTGATATTCATCATGCACTTCAAAATAACAGGATCCAGCTGAAAAAGCTCTTTTTTCTCGGCGGTGATTGCGAGAATCTCGATCAGTTTTTCCACCTCATTTGTAGCATAAATGATCTGATCTTTTATATAATTTGACTTGAAACCAGGAAGGAGAAGATTCCGCGTGTCCTTCCATTGAGTCCCATTGGCGGCGAACAAGCTTGGACCTCCAGTGACAGGATGCATAGACCAGAGGAGGGCATCTGGACGATCGACAATAAGTTCGGCTTGTTGAGCGTAGAATGGGGACGAAATCAGCACCGTTGTGTTTAAAAATGGCCACAGATCAATGCAGAAGAGCGAATCTGAATCGTCGAAATCCTTGGAGATTGGTCCAAACACGTCGTTCATCTGGATATCTCTAGGTAACTTATGCTTCTTAAAGGTCTTGCTGAGTAAAAGGAGATGCCCAAAGATAGGATTCCACGGTGGCATTGGAAATCCTTTCTTAACCTTGGTATAGTAAAAATTGGAGCGGGCATTGTAGAGCAATATCAAGAAGTAGCCGACTACTAAGCCGCAGCTGGTAGCGATAGTGAAAGAGATGCTTGGCAAGACGGCCATTTTTTGGCGTGATGTTGGGACTTAAATGGCGGCTTACTAGAAGAGAGCAACACTGTCAAATTGAAAGTTGACGGAAATGTTTTCCCCAACGAAGGTAGGAAAAGAGGGCGAAGGTAGAATGAAGGAGGCAGTTGCTGCGCGGTTCGTTGTACCGTAGAAACTCGCATTTACCGGCCACCCGGCGCTCTTGGCTGCATAGAGCAGTAACTATCTATAGTTAATCGACTGATTCGTAAGCTGCCAAGTTATTAAACCTCTAGAGGTCTCTAAGAATCTCCTGCCATACACTAGTTTTGGACTAAAAGGACAACTCTACTAATAAAAGTGCAATTCACTTTAAAATTGTTTTACAGTGCTTAGTACTATACAAAACAGCTGTTTAAAAATTGATTAAATTATTTAATGTAGTTGCAGAGCAGGGGTTTACGTTGTACTTAAGGAGATGTTTAACGTTCAGAATTACCCCAAGGCTTACCTTCTCAGACTAGTTACCAAGAGTGCCAGGGTGGCCGGTCTCTCGCGGAAAGTTGAACTCTGGATAAGACATATGTAAGCTCTGCGAGCCCTGGCCGGTAAATGCGAGTTTCTGCTGTACTTACAACCCTGAGTTTTGTCAACCGAAGGATCAGGCAAGGGTCGTGCTCAGTCTGTAAATACACGTATCTTATTGGCTGATTTGATCGTTTTCAAGTACTTTGTATGCCAACTGGAATTGTCTAGTTCCATTAGGCCCCCCCCTTACGAGGTGCACAAAACTTACGCTGAAAACCACAGTACGGCACTAACATTTGAAATGCTTGTCCCAATCAAGGATGGCGTGCTCTCAGCTTATCCACTGAGCGCTGGGCAGAATCAACTACGCCGCAACTCAGCCTTCTTACCCCCAGGAATAGCATCACACATTGACTGAAAGACAGATATCATTGATATTGACTCCCCCACCTAAATTCACCGGGGCCAAATTGATTCTAAGCGACTTGGCCACCCTCCAAAACCCAAAAGACAGAACAGCGCTGAGCGCCTCCGAACGACCTATCGCATCTTGGATACCGTGCCACAGCTCGGCTGTCGTTGGATGTAGGCTGATTCCCAACGTGCCTACACAGTTGCTTTCGCGACGAGACTGTCATTGGAGCTACCTAGTGAGATCCCGGTAGTCTCTTGGTTGGAACTAACCATGTCCTCGGCGCCACCAGTTTTTCCATTCACTTTAATGAAAGTCCGCATATCTGTTAGCGTCGCGCGTGGTATCTCTGGGAGTCCCTCTTCTTCCTCCTGCCTTCTTTTGTTACGACCCCAGTTTCTCCATGAATACGAAGGTCTTTTCATTCGCTCTTCCCGTGACTTTTTTTTCTTTCTTCAATAAAAACATGCTACGGTATGCAGTTAAAGAAGCCATCAGAATGGCTATAGAGGCCTCCATGTATTGCCAAAAAATCTCATAAGGCGTGTCAATAGCGCTTGGTCCCGGCATCTTGCTAACTCGGATAAGAGCTGTCGCAATCATAACGAGCGAGAGGCAGAAAAAAGATCCAATTGCCGCTTTCTGGCGCAGTTTCATCTTCGATTGACGAAGTACCAGAATTGGAATGATCACAACTGTGATATGATTAGCAATTTTCTCTGGTGTGGATGACCAAGAACCTACTCATAAGATCTGTAACAGCATCCAGAGCTGTCACAAACCCAGTCAAGGAGAAGTACTTTTCGCGGTCAAAGGCACATTTCTTCACTGATGTAAGTTAGCGAAACCCACAAAAGCAGATCCCCATCACCGCCATCACTCACTGCTTTTACGGCCAAAATGGGGACAAAGAATGAACGGCTCAGAGATGACGAACATCCATGAGATCAAAGTGAGACCGACAACGACCCAGAAGTATATTCGTATCCTCTTGTTTACCGATTCAACCAATGGCCTGAAGAACGCCAGAAAGCTGAATTTTACTGCAAACGTTGCTGTCCATAGGAATACGAGTTCAGTTACAATGTATGTCATATGCGTGTTTGCGGCTTTCATGAGCTTGGGCGCCGGAGCTTTGAGCACAATAGAAGCGTCCAGATACACCGCTTGTGAGAGATAGGTTGACTCGAAATCGGCATGGAAGAAGCCTGTAGCAACGACAAGACAAATACTGCCGAAGAGAACAAAGTAGTCGTCAACTGAGGCCGTTTGTGGGAACTAAATCGAATTACGCATCTTCCTATGACCGATAAAATAGCGAGAGCGAAAAAGATTCCTGTCGAAACCTAGTCCTTGGTAAATTGAAGCAAAATCCTCTTTCAGCGTACGAGGCAGATGATTCTGGCCCGTTCCGCAGGGCCTTTCCCGGAAGGAACGTTGAGCCAAAGAATCGTGTGGACCAAATAACCTATCAAGTTCTACTCAAAGGCTCCGCAATAAGCTGCATCAGCTTCCGGTTGGTGATGACTCGGTGGAATATCCCGATTTGCTCGAAATTCATCCATGGTCTAGTTGGTGCGACTATAGTAGAATTCATAGCTGGCCCATCTCTTCTTCAAGTGAATCCTACATTTCTTGACGATATCTGGAATTTTGACCAGTACACTTTGTGGTTTGCACGAGGCATCACATCTTTCTTGATGCCAAAAGGCTTCTACGTGCGATCAAAGTTGATCAATTGGGTGATCTAATGGTATTTGTTTCCTCGAAAGAATTTCATATCCGTCGAGTATTGCCAAGTATGGTGATTTCGATCCTTATTGGGGCTCTGCTTTCATGCGGTCAAGGTAAGAAACGTTATCACAAATTGATAACTTAGATGACCTTGCCCATGCCTCTACAGATCAAGGACTACTATGGGCGTAAGTCAGCTTTTTTAGATCACGTCCTGATACTGACCTTTACCCAGCTCTGCTTCCAACGTTGCAAAAGCCCCTATATTCGCTAGTATGTATATTTCGAAGGAAAATGCTCTACTCCAGAGAGTCAGAAGCACTAGTGACTACAGACAACTGAAATCCATTTGAGGGAAACAGCAATGATATCACCAAACCCCCACTTCTTCAGTCTATATATATAGAGACATTGAGAGTGTATGTAAAAGCCTACTTCCTCATTACTTCGTCTCTCGCAGACATCAATCTGGAGAAATGGCATATTTTGAAGGGGGGCCTTCTATGCGCTAACTCTGGAGTCTCTCACATGGACAAAAGCTTCTTGAATAATAAGGATGGACAATGGCCTGTAGAATCATTTTGGGCAGAGCGCTTCATTACTTATCCGGGTAAAAAAACAGCAGTTTCATGTTATCAGAGATGGCAAGGGACCTACAAGGTTGTAAGAATCATGAACAAAAAGCTCAAAATGAAGCCCTATATTTCTATGGACAGTTCAGAAGGATTTTGGATACCATTTGGTGGCAAGTTGGTCCGTCACAGCTAATTATTCGGCAGATGGGCATGCAATTTGCCTAGGACGTTTCCTTGCGTAAAACTTGCCAAGCACTTTAATAGAAAACATGTTCGACCTTGAAATTTTGACGGACTCGTTGGAACTGAGCTCGGGAGAGTTTGGGCTTGGCGTCCAATGGAGGTTCAACGCTTTCGGCTACGCAGAAGGCTGAGGAAAACGTGAATTCTGTTCTTGGGGGGCTCGTTGTGAACCTACATAACGAGTAGTTAGAATTAATAAGAATTTTACAATAATACTATCGAGAAGATCGCCATACGCCATCAGGCGGACCCTGGCCGTGAAGCCAGACCGCATTATTTTGTATAAAATCAACTCCTACCATTCTTCATTTAAAAATACTCTTGTGGATTTGTATCACCGCGGCTTGCATCATGATCATAATACAAGAAACATGAACGCGCCTCACACGAAGCGTAATCACATGAAGATAACTCCATTGCGACATTGTAGCTTGCATAGCATAAATAGTGCGTAGTTATTGGCTCCCAGTGCATGTGAGGTCACGGCCGGCGCAACCATATCCTTATCACCGACGCCCCAGAAGATGATTGGATGGTCGGTAACTGGGATAAGCTCGCACACTGCGCCTGCAGGCAACTGCGTCCTACAGCTGTGATTGCATTTCACAGGTCAACATGCTCACGAACCCCCTTCGTGCTGGATTTCCCATAACAGTCGCATGGCTGCGTGGGGCAAATTTACTCACAATTTCCAAATCAGCATCAAGGCTCACCGAATGACATTGTGTGGACTCGTGGCTACACTGGCGAAAGCAGCGCTAAAGGGACCATGCTGGTGGTGCTTCCAGAAATCCCCTTCAACAAGCTACAGCAACGTATGGAAATACCAGATCATTAGTGGCTGCTGCCGTTTCGCTTTATAAAGAGTCTGATTACATTGTAATCTTGATATCGTGCATCAAAATGGTGGAGTCAGATGAGCTTATCGATCCTTGCATATCAGCGACGTATTATCACAGATACCCCTTAGGCATAGTTTTCTTTTTCTTTTTTCGCGCGTGGCCCCCTCTTTCTCTACCCGCTTTTTAACCAATAGCTTCTTTTAGCCTAAGTAATCATAGTTAGCAGCAGTTTCTTTGCGGCAAATAAGAAAAGGGGGATTAGTGGCGAGGAAACAAGGGGGTTTAGCATTGCGAGAGCTGTCATAAATAACAGCCAATTGCCATTTTAAGATAATGGTGCTTCTGATAAAGTACTAACTGAGAAAGAAAAACCTCCGCAGGCATGGTTATAGCCTACATACTCCTGTTTTTATTTATTCAGTTAGTTACCGTGGCATATCGATAGCTTTTATGTACCATAATTCACTAATTACATGTTATGAATGGGAATTGCCTACGGATAATCAAGTTTAATAGAGCAATTGAAATACAAAACCTTCATTCTCCACTACGCGGGCTAGTCTCCCTGTGTATGAAAATAGCTGTACTGATTGCAACGTCATCACTCTCTCCTTTACTGAAAACAATCGAAAAAACAAAGATAAATGGCATCATATATCAAACCTTAGAGAAGGTCTAACTTACCTCGTACAGCCCGGCGAAAGATTTCATCTGTAATACCATAAAAAAAATGCAAAGCTGATTTCTTCGATCGCTCACAGTAATGGGCCTTGACCTTGAGTGATTGCGCCATGACGGAGCACGCGGACGCCCATCGGAAACGACAATAGCGAATTGATCCCCAATAGTTATATCAACGAGTGTAATGACTGCATCAATTCAATGCATGTGAACCGGCCAAGTAATTTCCTTGGCGAAAAACGCAAAAGCTTGCGATCGCACCAATCGTTTTGAGTCGAATATTGCGCAGGGGGGTGAACGGAAGACAAGTTAGGAGCCCTTCCATGAAGTTTGAATTGACCAATCCCGGGTAGTTCAAGCGATGCCACCCCACGTGGGGCCCCTCTTCGAGATACCACGCGGACGTAGAAAATCCTTCAATCGTTCTGCTGCATAAATGTCACTGCGCAGAAATACTGCATTTATGCACTCGCACCAAAGTGCAGATTACTGAATGTCTGAAGGCCATACGGACGATGTGGGGATCTCGGATGCATCAATGAACCGGACGAATATTCGAGGGGTCAGAATTACAATAGCAAAACTATGGTCCTCAGAGGGCCTCAGGGTTCTTTGCCCGAGACCTTAATAGGCAATAGAATGTGGAGAATGCTGCGGGGTGTCACTGAACAATATAAATATTTGAAACAATCGGGAGCTTGTGGGAAGACCACCAGGTGCACGGACCATCACCCTTTTCGTCCGTAATATTGATAGAACCAGTTGACGGACGAAAGATTACACAATTGATCCAATCAGAAAAAATTGTATCCGACCCAACAACATTACTAGAGAGTAATCAACCAAAAGATAGAGAAAAAGAGAGAGGGAGGGAGAAGAACAGAATATGTGCCAAGCATTGTGTTGGTGATGTAACACGTTCAAATGTTTTACCTACAGGGAAATTCGTAACAAAAGTCTCCAGTGGCCACATGTGCATTCAATTGTTACCCGCATCGTTCGCGAAAAACAGGATTGCACATAACTAGCGTCTTTATCTAACTGGAATTTATTGGCTCCTCAAGATGGCTCCCCAGCGTATACATCGTATTGATACTACCTTGTAATGTGAATGCGACGGCTTCGCAACACATACGTATGTGGAAAGCGGGGAGGTGGGGAATTTGTGCCATGTGCAGCGGGGTCAGATGCCGGGCCGTTGCATATCCGGAAGTTGGTTTATGCAAAGTCCATCGCCTGATCAGTATTGAGTGCAGAAGATACCAGTTGACGCGACTTGTTCTGGTTCGTGCGAGGAGACTGTTGGGCGTAATGCCTGCATCCCAACATTTTCACGTGCGATATCCTGCCGTGCGATCGGAAACGCAGAGAGTTCACACCTCTTCTGCATCCAGTTTAGAGTTGGCGAGTGGCCCCCCCAAAATGACATTTGTACGAGCTTCGGACGGTCGGAGATATACATGATGTAGCTTTATATAGCCTGTGCAACACAAGGACGAGATTCGGAGGACGACGCGCTACTAGCTGATGCAGTCGTCGAAAATGGACAAGATCATTGGTAGGTTTTGATCATAGGTGGATGCGTGCTGGGGGAGTGTACTCTGGAATATAAGAAATGCGGGAACCGTTTTTGCCTGTATAAGTTCGAAAGTTATTTGTCAAGGACAGCCTGTAGTATGCAACAGCTCTTTTGAAAACCCCTCCCCAATTCTGTGCTCTGCAGTAGTTAAAGGCTCAGGTATATCTTTCGTTGCTCCACACATTTTTACTTCCTCTGAGAAGCACCGCATACAACTCCACCGAAAAGCGAATTTGCCAATTTTGACAATAGATCGATACCAGAACGCTTCCTAGAGATGGATCATTTCACAAGTGGGTCCGTTGTTGCTTCCGACAGATACGGGTATCTACTGAGGCTCATTATCGCCATTCCTATTTTCGTATGCTTCCTTGAAAACAACACAAGTTGTTAGACCAGACTAACAACCAACAGTTTGTGTTGAAGTTCAGCGTAACATTAATCTACAATGTTCTCTTTCACCCTTTGCGTAAATGTAAGTGCCGTCCAAAGACATGCCAACTTTCAGTCCTGAAACCGCATTTCAGATCCCGGACCGAAACTTGCTGCTGCAACAGATCTCCTTCACGCCTACTATTCTATCAAGGGCGCCGAAATAGACTGGACGGCGAGGATGCACGAGCAGTATGGGGAGGTGGTTCGACTTGGCCCCAACAAGTTAAGCTACACGAAGCCTGAGGCTTGGAGAGACATCACTGGCCATCGCACCGGAGGACGCCAAGAAAACTCCAAAGACCCCAACTTCTACACACCAGATCTTAACGGCGAGTATAATTTGGCCGGAACATTTGACTCAAAAGACCACGGAAAGATTCGCAGGGTATTCAGCAACGCTTTCAGCGACAAAGCACTCAAACTACAAGAAGGCCTGATTCGAGGCTATGTCAACAAACTTGTCAGTAATATGAAGGATACTGTTGAGGAGAATCCATCTGCACGTATGAACGGTGTCAAACTGTACAACTGTACCACTTTCGATGTCATGGGCGATCTGACCTTTGGAGAATCCCTGGGTATGCTGGAGTCGTCGGAATATACTCCCTGGGTCAGGGCTGTATTTGACAGTATCAAAATCGCCGCTATTTTTCGAATTCTTGTAACGTGCTGCCCCTGGGTCGGACGTCTCATGGAAGCATTTATGCCAAAATCCCTTCGCGATCTTCGTCAGTCCCACTTTGACCACACAATCCAACGCGTCAACCGTCGCTTGGAGAATGATGGAGATTCTCACAAACCGGACATTTGGAGCCTAGTTTTAACTAAGGGTCAAGAAGTGTTGGCGGTTCCACAAATGCACGCTAATGCTGCCATGTTCATGATCGCGGGTACAGAGACCACTGCTACATTGTTAAGCGGTTTAACGTACCTCTTGTTGAAGCATCCAGAAAAAATGAGGAAGGTAGTCGACGAGGTTCGTTCACTAACTTTTGACGATTTGTCGCTTGATACATTGCCCCAACTTCCTTATTTGAACGCTTGTTTTGAAGAAGGCCTTCGATGTTATCCACCAGTACCGAATGGATTGCCTCGAGAGACACCTAAAGGTGGTAACGTTATTTGTGGCGAATGGGTTCCAGAGAAGGTACGTGCTGTCCTTCGGCTCACGCCGGGTACTAATAATTAACAACAACGCAGACCGCTGTCTTTGTATCTCCTAAGGCTGCCTTCTCCTCAGAAAAAAATTTCAAAGACGCTAAATCTTTCGTTCCTGAGCGATGGCTGCCCAACACCGGATATGAAAATGACAAAAGGGAGGTTTTCCAGCCTTTCTCATTTGGGCCACGTAACTGCTTAGGAAAAAAGTGAGTACACATCTCTTAGTCATCAAGCAAAAAAATGTTTATTAACAGCGACAGTTTGGCCTATCACGAGATGCGTATCATTCTCGCTACGGTACTATGGCATTTCGATCTGGAATTATGTCCTGAGAGTAACGCTTGGATGGAACAAGAAACATACGTCTTCTGGGAAAAGCCACCACTTTGGATTAAGGCTAAAATTGTTCGTTAGATGCAGTGCTCCATCTGACGGTGAAGAGTTTCTGGGCTCGGATTTACACAGCCTTCGGTTCGATGGTTGTATCACTAGCATAATTGCTACCCCATTTATTTATTTTTTTAGTAACAGAAAAGAAATAGCGTGGGAGATTTTCCTTCAAGTCATAGTTTGTGAATACATTCATCCACACATATAGTTGTATAATAAATGGCCGGTGCAAAAGGCTCAAGGATATATCAATTCAGTAAAATCACGTGAGCCAAAAGGTACCTGGGCGCAATTCCCCCTGCCGCAAACGTTTTTGTGGTTCTTTGCCTGTGTCAACACCGCTAGTAATTCGATTACTATAGCAACGACAATATCGTCTCTCTTTATCAATTAATGCAATCCCGCTGTGAGTAATAAACAATTAGCTGTTAAATCACGCAACACAAACAGCTACTAACGGGCACATTCGACCACTCGACGACTTTCTCCAGCAATGATCCTGCCATAAGTCTTCGCAGAGCAGCATTGTTAAGCCGAGGCGAAAGCTTGTGATTATATAAATTATATAACTGTTATCTCTTTCAAAGCTGCAATAAGCCGTGATTTAGGATTTCCATATTGCTTCGCGTTTTCTGATTGACCAACTCCTCGAATGCGACCGCCTCAATATTGACATATTCCCAGTTCTGCGGTATCGAGATATTGGGATCGGTCGCTACCAATATTTTAGTAAAATATCAGTTGCGTTGTGCATACATTTCATATGTACTGTGATGGACTTACCGTTAAAACTTCTCATAGACCAGCTATCCAAGCCGTCGTACTGAGCTGCCCATTTCCACCCTCTCTCGACACTGTTGCTACCCTTATCCAAGAAAAGGATCGTGCAAGAATCGATCTGTTTCCCAAATGCAAAACCCCCCCAACTCACGTAGTAATAGGCAGGCCACACATGTGTCGTACCAGGACCCGATTCCCAAACCCATCTTAAAAACGGTATGTGATTATCCGAGCCTTTAGCGTACTGTAAAGTCAATTGACGGGAGTTGTAATTGTCGAGACGATCGTCTAAGAATAGGGAACCTCCTGCGGACGGATCGTACGTCGAATTTGGGCGTGTGAGCCAGGAAGGGCCACTCCAGACTGGTTGTATCTTTGCGAAATCGGGGTTCTGCTTGAAAGAGACATCGGAGGTAAAGTATGCGTTTGTCAGATTGGGATGAGTTCTGGATGGATTTAGTGCCGTGAATTGACGGTCTCCAGCTGTGGCACAACGCGCAAGATTACTTACGATATCAAACGCAGGGCGTAAGGACCGTTCTTGATTGCTTTATTCCCTTGATCGATATTTGGAAGGGGGTTGGGAGAGACAAGAGGGGTAAAAAGAAGAGAGTAGAGGAATGAGACCTTCCAGTTAGGCCGATTTCCTAACATTTTGATCGTTTGTTGGATTCAAAATTCGGGGTTAGATGATGGATGCCACAAAAAGCTGGAACTGAATCGAAGAGCCTTTAAGTACGTTTGATATCGAATACTGTCTTGGTGTAGAAACTCATTGACTTTATATTGCGCTCTATTCTATGCGCGCATTGTGTTACAGGGTAATTACGAAGGTGTATAGTAGTGTAGCATTTCACTGATTACCCTGTGAATAAGCGACCCGAAAGTAGCGCATAATGACCCGCTTCTTTCCCCAATACGGTATTATTTCTACATACGCTATGTGAGTATTAGACCTGCCTCGAAAGGAAGTCCTGCGCTACAATTACGGTTAATCTCTCATCACAAATACGAAGGAGGAGTACAATATCATTGCATTAGTAGGTGGAGCACAACCAATCAGAGCCTTTGCTAAGACCGTTCAAGCCAACGGGATAGTAATCCCGCGTTTCGTCCCGTAATCCCCTCAACATCTGTGAGGAGCAGAATCGATATTTAATGAAAGGATTCCGCGATTGTTTTACATGACCAAATCATGAGCGCCAGATCAGTTTAGAACAACTACCTTTTTTTAGAGGGAGGAATGGCTCAATCAACCTAATTGGGTAACAACAATGCGATCGGATTTCCATAGAACAATCAGTACAGACCATTCTCGAGCATATTCTGCGCAGATATCTAATGCTAATCGTGTGGACATATGTACGTATCTGTAGCTGTTTCTAGTTGGCACCTTTTTCTCGGGTTTTTTTGTCTTTTGTGGATGATGATGAATCGATTCTGGCAAAACACGACTACTCGTACCACCAACCACATCAACGTGAGCCGCGGAACCACGAATTAAGTGTGCTCTAATAAACCCGTATCTTGAGCGAAGACATGTCTATGTTGCAACAAGCAATGATCTCGAATGAGCATCGCAGGCGTTCCGCGTGGGTGATTTAGCCTCCCGGGTGATGGAAGAACGAAAGTATGCAGACGGATTTAGGGATGCGTGCGCTTCTTCTTGTCTTTCACAAAAGCCAATTTTACAAGTTTCATTGAACCGAATTCGGCATTAACCCTTAATTGATGGCCCTGCTAAGGACCCCCAGACTACCCCGATTCGGTGCAGGTTGATCTGCTCGGCCCGTGCCTAGCTTCCGAATGACATCCACCCAAGTGCGCCAGTCAGTCGCCATTCTAGCCACACCCGGATCTGGTGACTACCTACGCCATGTATGCCGGCTTGCAATCATTACCCGCCGCAAAGATTTAATGATCCCATACATCCCACATGTGTACCCTCACTCAGTGCAATACCTCCTCAAAGGATGAACCTCACCATACGCGGGAGGCAGTTCATCCAGCTCGTAGACCCCATGTCCTGGCGGAGCAACCTCATTGTACCGGGGGAGCGTATCGGAACTCTCATGACTTCGGTGGAGCAACGATCGATGCGCGCCTGTAGGCACCGCAACCCTCGGAGACCGCGGGATGTTGCGAGGTAGTTGTCGGGGGCGACTTGACTCCGAGCTCACAATGCGAATCGTGCTGAAATCTTCCAGCTCAATCACCCGGACACGCCCGTGAGAGCCGTTTGATCGTTGGCGCTGTAAATTGCGGGCAGCTTCGAGGCGGTTGTTGCTTGTGATGATGTACGTAGGTACGCGCTCCGCGGTATCGTGCCTGTCTGGCGGGCTTGCGTGGACGAAGAGGCGGGTGAGGATTCGGCAAGTCGCGTGGTAGAGGCAGCTCAAAGTTGCGCGGTATTTACAGACGGTCAGAATCGTGATCACACAGGTGAGGACAATGAAAGCGATCGTCGGGAAAGTGCGCAGTTTATCGGCGGGACAGGATTGCGCCTTGGGATCGCAATCCCTTGCTTGTAGGATAGAAGCCGATAGCATATCCAAGTGTTGTCATCTGTCTTGGTGAGATAAGTAAAGAGCTTGTAAGAATGAACAAGGGCTGAACGTACCAAGAGTTCAAACCTGTCTCGGGTGGCCAGGTACCTGAGGCCGCGATTGGGTATGCGCCGAAGGTTGAAGTTGTTTATGTATTGTTAGCGGTAGCCCTCTGCTTGGTGGGTTTGGCACTTAGATACCGGTTGCTTTGGTGAAACTGCTTCGGGGCGCAGTCGATGCCCAAATGTAGTTAAAAGCATCGACTGCTATTCGCAGCCTCTATGGGTTGAGTTTGTCAAAAGTCGAAATGCTTGGTGGTTGTAGTCACGTTGTTAGGTCATTTAAAATTAGTTTACATATCAAACAAACATTGACCAATGAGAAGCCAAGGAATGAGGGCTGTTATCAAGGTACGAGCAGGTTAGCGCTAGAAGTCTGAGGATTGTGGGTGACCATTCAACTGTTTCGATCAAAAATTGATCAGACAACAGCAACCAGATTTATATATCTAAACCCTCCCACAATAGGGGAATAGGCCACATTAACGATGCTCTTCACATCAAAGTAATAGCTTCCACTCGTTCACAGCCTTCATGTCACAGTGTCATGTTTGTTGATGTTGGTAGTATTCAGGAAACCATAAAGCAGGTCATCTGTGCAATTTCACCAGAGGCTATCAGGGTGAGAAACACCCGCAAAGGAAGAATCAAAGGACGGTTCTTGAACAAGAGTAGCAGATTTACTATCGCAGATAGTTCCCAAAAGGAACCATCGAGATGCTTAAATACATGCGATCGCTACATGAGATTGTCTAGCTTCCGCGGTGCTACTGACAATTTCAGAAACAATAAATGAAAAACCTGATCTTATTCTAACCTTAGACGTAGTACATAACCTTGAATGGTTCCGTTGTGAAATAATCAGAAGAATTTTTTTGGGTACATAGAGAGTTTGATGGGTTGTGGACTCGAAGAATATAGTTTATTTCGTCGGTTCATTTTTAGGGTGAACCAACCTTTTGGACTGGCATAGCCAGATGAAAAAAAAAAAAAAAAAAAAAAAAAAAAAAAAAAAAGGCCAGATTTGCAGCCGGTGCCATGGGGAAAATAGGTGTAATGAAGTGACTGAACTGTCCTTAGGTAATTTTAAACCAGATCGGAATTATCTAGTCGCAGGACACTTTTCATCCAGAATTCAGCACACAGCAGGAGCAATTAAATAGCGACCGGTATGTGAATACTCACGGTAGGCCTTTACCGCCAGGCCGAAAGAAAATATGTATCCTCCGATCATCAACCATGGGGTCATCAGGTATGCAGTAGGTCTCTGGGACCATCTTGAAAGAAAATGCCCAAATAGCAGAACAGTCTCGACGAGGAAGAGCGTGGTCGCGGTATTGGCGAGCGCCGGGCAGTTATTTCGGTCCTTGTATTGGGAATCAACCTTGGAGCTTGAAGAAAAAGACATAGTAAGTAGAATTATATTTTTTTCGTCAATTGAGTAGCCTGACGTTTGTGACGATGATTGTTCCCGGTTATATATTATCCTATTCAGTCAGCATAGCATTTCGTTTGCTACTCTGAGTAGAAGGCTACCGACCTGCCATGCAGCTGCCGCGGAGATAAAGTTTTTAATAAAGAAGATGCAGTGCCAAAATATGCCTGCAATACCGTTTCAACATGCTACCACGTTCATGTCCGCCTCATGCGCACGTCACTTAGGGCCGGCTTCCGGCGGCTTTCGGTTTGTGGTGGTGTTAAGTAATCCTTGAATGGAAAGCATCTTGCTCATTGCATATGCTGAATTCCCTTGCAGGACGCAGATGGTCAATGCGATATCGGCGGAGGTAGGTAAATTTTGACCCGGCAATTACTCCATCACCGAGAACACGGTTCTGGCCCAACTATAGGGGAGGCAATCGAAGAAGGCAACCTGGTTTCAGTTTAACCGTAAGACATTCGTATCCTACGAGTGAGTGCCGGTTGCTGACGATGGCCAGTTCGGATAGTACTTCAGTCACCATGCCTGGCTTTTTCTTCTGCCTTTCGCAATAATTTGGAGGTGTTAGGCAAATTGACTGAATCAGAAGCATTTTCGTGTTAGGTAGTCGAAGTCAATCATCCCGGTTTAGGTCCATTTTCCTTCAGGCATGTGAAAGCATCCAATGACGAGGCGATGCGAATGTCGCCCGCGAGATGTCGGCAATACCGCTGGGGACACGGCATGTATAAAGGCAAGCCTCCACCTTTTTTCCATTCGTTCGCGTAACTACGCCGGAGCGAATTTCGCCTCGCAGGAACTCATATTTATGGTGGAGAAGACCACTAATCGATTTGAATTCCACCTCGCCCCTAGGTAGGTGCAAAAAAAAAAAGCTTGAGGCATGAACGACTGGTTGGTGATGAGTAAGTGCCGCATTTCGAACTCCAAGGCGGATATATCACCGTTAGGGAGGGGCCGGTGCTGCTGTTTTAGGACCAACGTAACGGAATGCGCATGTACCCTTGCCTGGGTAGTTGTGGGAGAAGCTGTTATCAATGGCGTGCCATCGTTTCTAGCGTACTGCACCCTAATCGGCTCCTCAGTGGGACGTAATTGCATATACAGAAATCGTCGGATAGCGCGGGTACATGTGCACAAGGACTGATAGGTACGTGTCTAGCTACAGACTGTGCCGCTCGCATTATTCGGTACAAGAGCTAAACCAACCTTGGTATGGCGTTGCCTTGGCATGTCCTCATGGAACAATGTTGATTTATTCCCATTATGTCAATGACATTTCATAGATGGAACAGTTATCACATTGAGGCAAGTCCATGAACTTTATTTGTGAATAGTTCATTAAGCGAGCAGATCCATGGGAAACATAAACGATACTGATACTGCATGCCATGTGACATCATCACGTGATCAATATCATTCATTTCCAAACATGAATCCTGCCGCCCAAGGGACTGACATACCCATCAGCGTCAAACTATCTCCAATGTATCACTTTTCTCTCAAACTTCTGGAGGGAACTCATTTCCTACGCGATTTCCGCAGGCAATTACTCCCGCTGCTTTGCCGGACCAGCACTAGCCCTACTGACTTTTCTAGCTGTCCTAGTCCATATCAAAGTCCTCGCAGCGACATATGCCATCGCGAACACAATCATGATTTGCATCTGCAACTTGAATCCTTTAGCAAAAGCTTGTCTCACAATAGCTTGTACTGTTGAAGGAACTCCCGTGATTGCGCTTGTACGATCCAGCCATAAGTGTACTTCACCGGATGGCAGTGATTGCAGCAGCCGCTCACTCCTAAAACAGCGGCGAGAAGGCTTTGCTTGTTATGGGGGATTTTATTTGGCTGATGAAGAGTGCAAGCATAATTATGGGTCTTCAGTAAAACTTCGTATCGAACAGTGTTGCGTGGCACGTGGTTCTGTTTGAAAACAACGAATTGCCTGAAAAGAATTTCACAAAAGCGCGATGTCGCGTCAAATGAGGAGCTTCCTGAATCTGCCAATCTCCCAATTGCCACGACCATAACAGCAAGACGAAGTTTCACAATGCAAATGTACTGTTCAAATAGATTGCAGGGACGATGAACCAAATGTTCCAAATTCAAATACATTGTGCCCCAACTTTGCCGTCACGAGGGAATTATAAAGCCAGATTGCATAACCTCATCTTTTACTACCAACCGAAACTTCACACAGAAGTACATCAAAACAGTCTGATATAGGTGGCTTAACAAGATGCTATCCTTCTTTGGTTTCGGACGCAAAGCCAAACTCGACCCAGAATTCGACCCAGAATTCGACCCAGAACTCGACCCAGAACTCGACCCAGATAAGCTGCGCGCTCTAAAAGCTGATGAAATCTTGGAACAGCGAATAGCGAAATATGTGCTATTCGATGAAGATGATTTGGTTAGCTATCTCGATCCAGTCGATCGTTACATTGATGCGTTAAATAACCAATGCCCTGATGATTACCTTGTCACCCTTCGTGTGGATGCAGACGAGTTTATGGATCTATCTGAGGCAGAACGAGACGCGTTTGTTGAGCGGGACCGAGATGCGTATGCTCAAAGCAGGGCTAACGAGCGCCAGAAGCTACAAGAAAAGTTGTTTAAACCTGAGGAACTAGATAAGGTGATACGTTTACTCAAGGAACGCGACGAATACTGGGATATCAAAAAGGCTGAGCAACTTGCGTTGAGCCATAATGGGGCATCAGGAGTAGTCGATCGCGATGCAGTGCGGGACCGTAGAAAAGCTAGAGACATTCGGCAAGAGAAAGAAAAGCTTTCTAGGTGGCGCGACGTCGACAAGTTGCTAAAGAAACGCAACCGGGAAGCACGCATGAAACAGGCACGACAAAAACGAGAGGAGCTCGACCAGATCAAGCGTCAGCTACCATTTCTAGAGTTATGGCACCAAGAAACGGAGTCGCGAAAAATATTTGAGGAGGCAGCGGAGGCGTACAAGGCATGGTCAAAGGCCGAGGATGAGAAACGGGCGGCACGAAAAAAGGCTGCTGCCGAGGAGAAGTTGAGGCAACAAAAAGCTGACCAAGAGGCACTTGAAAAGGCAAGGGAGTGGGGGAAGCGTATGAGGGAGTACCGGGCACGACAAAAGGCTGCTGCCGAGGAAAAGGAAAAGAAAGCTGCCCAAGAACACCGCGACATGCTTCGGAAAGCCGAAAAGGAAGCTTGGCGCCAGATAAGGGAAGAAGAAGCGGAGGCACAACGGATTTATGACGCTGGAAATGGTCGTGAGTTTACTCGAAATGTGGGAATGCTTCTTCCGGAGGGCCACACCGAGATGGAATTTGAAGTACCTTATTATAAGCCAACTGTTGGTCCACCACGGATTATTTACGACGATGATGAGGTCTCACCATTCGATCAGGCTGTAATGGACGCCCGTACACGGATATATAGGGAGAATGAGAAGCGAGAGGCGGACGAGCGCAGGGCACAATACGAGGCAAAGCTTCGGAGGGCAGGGAACGAGTAGGTACCGTTTGCTAGCCGGTACGCGGTTTTAACCACCTGACCCATACCCGTACCATAAAGTGACCAAGCTCCACTGACTCGATCACTTCTTTGGAAAAGAGTCGCGAGTCCGACCTATGTACTGTCACCATTGTAACCCATGCTTCAGAATAGCACTAATTTGAGAATTGTCTGAATACTTAATTTGATCCTTTGTAAGTACGAGAACACTATGCGTCATTGAAAACTTGAGTAATGGTATGTGAATGTTATGAACAAATCTTTTGGTGCCTTTCATTGACGAGAGTTAGCTTGCGATGGTGAGACTCTTGTTAAACTTTACAAAAAATACGTGTAGTCATTCAGATTCATTTTAGGACACACAATGTTTCATGGTTGCTAAGTACATTGTACATGCAAGATTCATTTTTTGTTCTTCCATAACAGTGCCGGGATCTTAGCAGATATTGAGCTTTCCCTGTCTTTAAAAAACATTTAGCACTCTTTGTGAAATGATTGTGAGACAGAGTGAGAGAGAGAAATATTTCACATTTTTAGAACCTATCTATTTCCTAGCATCGAGAGCAGTAAAGTTCTCAATGGATAGCTACCGAGGTCGTTCCTGCAGATATTTGCATTAAGTATATATGCTGGGTCTTACCCCATGTCCGGCGACAATTCGCTTGAAAGCGCAATATACTTCCTTCTTCACTTGTTGCCAGGCTCCCAACCAGGCGGACCCATCTCGAACCCGCTCTCCACAAACGCTGGCGCCACCGAACATCCCACCAACGTCCAATTACCCAAACTCTTGGCACGCTGCCAGACGTTCCTGTCAATCACGACTTGCGGTTGCTGCTCGGAGAAAATATCTGGACCGAGAGTCGCCAGCTTGGTATCGTGCTTGCGATCGGTCGCGGCGCCGGAAGAGGAGGAGTTGGCGATGGGGGCTGCGAGTTCCAAACTCAATGGAGCACCTGCATAGTAGTGCCATACTTCGGTGGCGTCGACGCGGTGCCAGTGAGAAGTGTCATCGCTGCCTTCGAGTAGGTAGTAGATTTGAGTGCTGTAGGAGCGGTTGTTGCTGTCTGTAGTGCCATCGCGAAACGTCTCCTTGAAGTAGCCTTTCTCAGGGTGTGGAGTGAGGCCGAGTTGTTGAATGATGTCACTGGCTGGGCGTGAATTAATTGAGGGGTCATCGTTCTTGCTCTTGGAGGTCATCGCGGCGGTTGTTGTACTGGATGCGCGAGGCAAGGCTGAGAGTAGAATAAGCAGAGCAATCGCTATGTTTATGTGCAGCGATAATAAGTGCATTGTCCACCAAGTGTTGGCCTGTGCAGAGGGGTGAAATGGGAGTGGGGTGTCACAGCAGTCAAGCAATGAAACGGCAATTTATGATTGCGGCGAGGCAACGGATTTGTCATTATGAAGAAGCGCCAAGGAATTTTCTGTGTGGAGGGATAAATCCATATACCTGGCAGAATTGGGTTACACGACAGGAGGGGTTGCTGACGAGTTGTAGCACCTTCCCTGAATGTGCTGGTCAATATATGATACGGGTAAGGCATCGGAGACATTCAGCATTAATACAAATACGGATGCTAGTGCATAGACCCTTCTTTTCCAAAAAACTATCTTACTTTCTCAAATGCGGTGGTGTTGTCGGTTAAAGTACCTACCTTTGTACGTACCTGCGTGCGTATCGATTGCTGTTTACTCCGACCCCCGATCCCGAGCTCAACCTCAATGGCGGCTTTGAAAGATGATCTGCCCACGGCTATGATCGCCGCTGCATTTGCGGGGATTTCCTGGTATATTGGTGTGGAGCTGAACGTGCGCCTTTACATGTCCCGCTTACGTCGCTCCGGCTTGTATTTCGCGAGCGTGCTGCTATGCTCATGGGGCGTCCTTTCGCAGCCAGTATTAATCTTGCTGGTCAATTTCGGCATCTGGAAACCATCTCCAGGCTCTATAACCGCGATCTACCTTAGCTGGTGGATTTTAGTCGTCCCGCAGTCTTTTGTGTTGTATTCAAGACTGCATCTTTTCATTCCGGATGCGAGACTGCGCTGGATACTGTATTTAATCGTCTTCAATGCAATCGTTTTCTCAATTCCGACGGTAGTAGTCGGAGTGCTCGCTGTGAGTTTTCTCCTCTCCCGTTCAAGGAACATAGCCCCGAAGACTAATCCATCCGCAGCAATCGGTTTTAGCATCGAAGCTTACAAAACCGAACCTTGCGTTAGACAAGGCACAACTCGCCGTCTTCTTCACGCAAGAAACATTTCTATCACTGTTGTACATCCGCGAAACGCGCGTTCATCTCAAACGAGTAGCCCCATTGCACGACAACGAATCAGCGCACCGTCGCGTCATGCACCACCTTATCTTGATCAATATTTTCATTATATGCCTTGACATCAGTCTTATTGGGGTCTGTTACTCCAGCCTTTTCTATGTCCAAGGCCACTACAAACCGTGCGTTTATGCGATCAAGTTGCGTCTGGAATTCACCATCTTAAACGACCTGCGCACAACTCTCCAAGCATCGCGTTCAAGCAGCAACATGAACAGCAACCAGTTGAATCGGCAAGGGCATGAACATGGGCAACCTGAGCTCTTTGTAACGGGTAGCGAAATTGAGTTGTCGGAGAACTGGAGAGGTCCAAATCGCTCCGCTGAGCTTGTCCCGAATAAAAGTGCGGTTAGCGAAGAATTGGAAGCTCCAATCATGGTTTCAAGAAAAGCTGTCCGGCACAGATAATGAAGGCAAAGAAATATTGAATGGTCTTTGTAAGGTTGCGGGGATTTCAACTATAGTAATGTAGGGTTTGGTTTAAGGAAATGGTCTTTTCTTTCTTTCATTTTCCTTTCTCTGTTATTGATATGTCTAGCTCTATACCCGCCGTTTTCTTTTTGTCTATTCTATGTAACAAATTTCCTTAACATTCACGGCCTTCATCTCTCACTTCGTATCTCTTCGGCTCCTGCTTAAATTCGCAGATGAAACAGAAAAAAGGAGATTAAG
Source organism: Periconia macrospinosa (assembly GCA_003073855.1). Classification (NCBI taxonomy): domain Eukaryota; kingdom Fungi; phylum Ascomycota; class Dothideomycetes; order Pleosporales; family Periconiaceae; genus Periconia; species Periconia macrospinosa. The sequence continues at coordinate 377,910 of KZ805312.1, forward strand.
CTGCCCTTCTGTCCAATAGGCTATAAATATTTTAATTCCGTGGCACAGACAATGGTCCATATGCTGTGAAGAATCACATGTAAGAATAAACCGCGGACGTTGATCTTGGTCTTTTGTCGTGCGGATGAATATAATGTTACATTGTATTAACAGATTTACTACTTTACGCGCCCATGTATGTTAAAAGCCATTCGGATTACACTTCGCAATCTAGCGCAGGCCAAACATAGTGTCATAATCTTTTTCTATTTCATGAAATCATATGGCTACATTCTTGTAGCTTCTAAAAATACCCGCATAACACCAATCTAGATGCCTCTATGAACATGGCTCTTCGTTCGACCGGCGATCTCAAGCAGAGTAAATATCAAGACCAGACCAAGCCTTATGAAGCCCCAACAAGCTTCTTCCCATTCTTCTTGGCCTCAAGCATCTCCTCTACCCATTTGCTCGCCTCATCCAGCGCCCTCTGTGGGTCCTTCTTCCTCCTCAACAAATAACCCTGGATCTCCGCTGGGGTTAGGGTGTCCTCAGGCAACTGAGCAGCAAAACGTTCAGCCATATCCTTGAGAGTCTCCGAGTCTATGACCTTTGCTTGCGATCGGATCTTCGAGAAACGATTACTGGTCGCTTGCTCTTCGGGTGTGATGGTATACATGCGCATGTACGTTTGGCGGACCTGTTCCCGGGTAGCGAGCGTGAAGCCTACTTGCATGTCTACACGTCCCGGTCTGATCAAGGCAGCGTCGAGGGATTCTGGCGTGTTGGTGGTCATGATAAGAACGTGGCCTTCGTGCGCGGCAGCGCCGTCGATAACGTTCAGTAAAGCACTCAGACTGATGTTACCGGTTGGAGTTTCTGTCTTGGATGTGTCCTTGGTGGTATCTTTGTTCACATCCTCGTCTGACCCTGAACCGGAATCGTCCTTCTTCGCTGCCTCTCCTGAGGCGGGTTCCTCCTCACGTTTGAGACCAGCGCTGTCGACGTCTTCAAGCATCACAATGCAACGGTCGGGAAGGTCGTCGAAAAGTATGCACAGATCGGACTCTTTAATGTCTTTGTCGTTCAGTGAGATGCAGTATATTGACAGTCCGAAGATACCAGCCAGTGCGAAGGATAAGGAAGTTTTTCCGGTTCCGGGTGGTCCGTAGAACAGGTAGCCTCGTCGATGCGGAATGCCGCGCGCGGCATACCAACGGGCAGTAGAAGGGTGCAGATACTCGTTGATGTCCTCTAGGATTTCCTCCTTTTTTTCCGGGTCGAGAGACACCGTTTGCATAGGGCGTGACGGTCGCGAAGTGCTGCGATTCCAGTAGCCACCGCTGCCAGCGCGAAAGACGCTTGTCATTGAACTGTCCTGTTTCATTTTCCATTGTTTGATATGATAAACCAGATCCTTGATAGGTTGAGTATTTTGGCCGTAGCAGTAAATTTCCAGAGTCTCTTTCAGGAAACCCGTGCCGCGGGACTCGTCCCTAATGCTCGAACGAATGACCTTAAAGTAGCGGCCATTGTGATAAAACTCGTTATCGATGCCATAGCTGGCCTCGTATCGGGTATTTGGCAATTCGTACTTGTAATAACCTTGCTCATCGTGCACGTTATCGTCTTTCTGTTTGTTGTTGTCATCGTAATCAGTAACCGCCTTCATCTTTCTGGCGGGCTTCTTCGGAGTCTGCTCCGCCAGCCAGGCCTTGACACAGTTGAATAGATCATCGTCATCATCGATTTCAATAGAAGATGTGTAATTGTTCTGGATCCAATCATGGGCAAAGTCGTAGATGTACCGCCAAGCTGTTCGGCAGCCGAACACTAACGCCCAACCGGTTACCTGCAGTTCAAGTCAGTAGTGCGTCGTGAGATGATCCGCCACCCGGAATGAACGGAAAATATCTTAGCTGCGACGACTGTGCGGTTTACCCCAAAAATCCTGATACGCCGCGAATGATTGACTGCGTATGGTATGTTTGGGCAACACAGGTGAAGTCGCGTCTGCCAAGAACCGCCCGACTGTCCTTTGGGAGCAGTAATTGGTGTGAACTTACAAGAAGCCCAATATCAATACCGAAGAAGCGAAGCGCAACCTGAGAAATTGTGCTGTATCCGGGAACTACCAATTCGAGTATCGTGGAAGGTAGGTTAGTAGTTGTTGAGGTCGAATTCAAGTCATATTGCAGGCTTTGCAGCCGTGAGAAATCCATGATGAGGAGGTATCCCAGGAGCGACTGTATCAATTTTTCTGTGGAGTGTAGATCAAGCGGAGCGCAGTGCAAGTATAAATACCGGGTGGGGTTTGCTGCGCAAACGCTACTCTTCCCCAGGCAGCAGTGAGTCAGACAGGTGAGCGTGCAGTAGTTAGTTCCTGAGCTGCCTTCAACTGCGGTTCAACTACGGAGGGTCCGCAGCTGAAGACTCATATCCTAATTATTGGTGAGAGGCGCCCTTTACACCCGGGAGGTTTTGATTGTGGCTGAGGGTGGCTCAGTTAATTAGTTCTCACCAAAGACCGGAGATTACCGACATGTTACTTATCCCCGGGCACGAACATCAAATTCTTCGCCTAGTCAGCTGTGGGTTATTGTGAACATTGATCGAGTATTGCAATTGAATTTTTATTGATCGCCTACATCTAGATGTTTTGGAATGAGATGCAGCTTGCATTGAGAGCGGTCAATGGTGTTTCCCAATGTACACTCTACCCTGGAGGGTAAATTAACGAAGCGGGAAAGGCTGTGGCTGTGCAATCCTTCAAGGCTCTAGTTTAGACACCGCCCTTCAACAACCACTGACGTCCTGCCACGCCCTTACTGTGCTGGTTTCTGCGCTGCACGACGTCACGGAGGCGCCGATGGGATATCGCCTGATTCGTTGGAATGAATGCTAGGGAGCACGTCACGTGGTTTTATCATATGTACCTAGCACGAGTCAAGCGGCTTAGGGAGAAAGCAGAGAAACAAACCTCGCGCTCAAGTTCAGTATCTTTACTGAAGGGGATTCAAGTTTTAGAGGTCGTGGAGCCGACATCACATTATAAGCTATTTTCTTCGTTCAACCTGGGCTGTTTTTTCATCTATGCAGTTCACAATCATTGATGAAGCAAGAACCAGTCACACAATTGGATTTATGTCGTATTTTGGCACACCAAACACAGTCCATCTAATACATAGCTTATGAAGTTGGTGTACTCCAACCACGCTCTTCGCTCATCATTGTAAACTTGACGCTCCGCAATAACCTCTTCCATCTATGTCCTGTTAGTAACTCTATAGCAGTTTCGTTTATGGATATTTAGTATTTACCATTTCTCTCATGCGTTCGAGTTCATTAGGTACCGGACGGTCTGGATCTTGCCTAAGTCGTCTCTTAAATAGGGGTTGATATTACTGAAAAAGAGCTTCGCGGCAGGCGATTCTAGATCTGCTATCAATGATATTGTAGTTGCTGGGTAGACTGAGGAGGCAAGTAGGAAGGGGAGCCAAGGTTGAACTTTCCGTAGTACTGCTGCTGTATGTTGAAGAGTTGGAGGGCAGCGAGCTGGAGCGGCGACTGAGGAGTCTGTGGTGGGTTGCCGGTGTCTGCAGTTGGCGTGATTAGCAAGAGCTGCCTCCTGTATCTTTCGAATTGACAATGGCCACGGTGACGAGGAGGTAGAAGTCATCAAACAATGATATCTTAAGCGGTATATGAAAAGAATTTGTTCCAGAGGTAGTAGTTTGATTCTTAAGCCGACAGAAAAGGTGATGTTATATGTTTTGTAGGTCGTTGAGAGTGATGGTTGGCGCACTAAAGTATTTAATCAACTGGGAGACAACATATATATATACACTGCCTCGAGGCCAAACGCAATGAAGTCTTGTGGCTGGGGTATCAGCCAATTCAGGACAGAACGCGTCACGTGACAGAGGTCAACTAACTGGCAGAAATTATGCGTGGTGCTCATCATGCGTTTGTGAATTTTTCGAACGCAAACGAGTAGAAATAACCCAATTAAATCACTTTGCTACCTCAATGACCAGCTCGAACTCTTTCCCAACATCAACATCCGCTTCTATAAAGATTATGAGAAGCAAATCTGCATTCGCGAGCGGATAGTGCACCATTTACCACAAAATAACTGCCAAAAAGGAATATATTTTGCATAAATACCACAATGTGTAGCCGTTCGCAAAATGATAGCTAAGCAGCTAGAGAGCCACATACAAGGACACCTCAACACAACTAGACAATGGATTGACAAGCATGGTACCTGCATGGGCTTTCATGTGTACGCAAGTTCAGGTGCGAATACAGAAATTAGAGATCTGTCTTTGGGATAATGAATTCAGTTGCGGTGACGTAGTTGCAAACGAGATTATGGGTTGTTTCCCAAACGATATGTTGAGGCTATCACTTCCATCCTTCGACTTCTTCGAATAGACTCCAGTTCATGTTCCTCGATTGCAAAGTTACGATGTAATGTATGTCGACTTGAGTGATTGTGGACATCCCCTAAACACAAGTCATGGTGTCAGAATTTGGTTAATAAGAGGATTTGACGAGAACCAAGCAAATTTCCCAGTCAAGTGTGGCGATGCAAACTCTGATAGCTGTCGGATAAAGCTGAATTCAAAAGCCGAGCAGTCTACGCTAGACTAACACGAATATTTCCCCGTTAATTCCCCAGATAGCGCATCCCTTCCACATAATATTCCCAATGTCTATCTATACTCCTTTAGATGTATGGTAGGACATTATGTTAGGATAGAACATAATAGAACAAACTGTGTAATGCAAATTGTTGTTCTTTCTATTCACTGTTCTGCCTTGAATACGATCTCGTTTCACTTTCGGTCAGGTAAGCATCGCTCCTTTTATATCACACGGAATATTCTTTTCTCTCTTCGAGAGTAGATGTCGAAATGCAATGCAAGATTCCACTTCAACTCGCCTAAAATCCCTTGGGTGATCGGCTAAACAACTGATGTACTTGTTCTTCCCTTATCATTCCAACAAGTGTGCTTGATTGCGGGTGAGAATATCGGTCCGAGTGACATTTCTTTTGGCCCCCAGCCCCCCAGCTACAGTCTGCCGGCGCCTCCTAGCCTACCAAATTGCCAAATTTTGGTCAAGGTAGTGCTGCTGAAACTTAAGATGTACATCTGTGACGTCATACGGCGAAGCATCAACGACCAGAGGACCAGTTTTCATATTCTACCAAAAAAAACGCAAACTACTAGCGTGGTGGCCAAGCTGAAATTGGCATTTTGAAAGGGCGTTTCACGCTGCGGCGAATTAAGGACAATGAGTGACATGCCACCGTACATAGCCTCAAGAACGCTAATGTCACTCGTCCAACCCGCGCCCTAGGGTGGCCTTTTGCCCCACAATAATCTAAGCCCCGAGATGTCTCTGCGACTTCAGCTATCTTAGCTAGCTTGAAGAGGGATATGGCCTTTTCAAGGGTATACCAGCATATAAAACGCGATGTGGTCAACTCTTCGGATCCTCACCATTGGGATTTATCGATTACTTCTGTCATTCTTGACTCCTCCAGCTGTCCAAAACCAAAACAATACACATCTCAGACCTAATACTAAGGAAGTGAAAAGCAAGAGTTGAGCATTGACTATAGGCGCTCAAGGAGTAGGAGGAATTGAGACAGAAGAAATATTCAAGTCGAAGAAGCAGCCGACTTCCACAAAGATGCAGTATCTCTCTCTGCTTTCCATTCTCCTCCTCACATCTACACCGCACCTCACACACGCGTGGTCCCCTTCAGACCACACTTGTAAAACATCCTCCCTCTGCCTAACGTCCTTCCAATGGTGCAACCCTCAGGGTCGCGACTGCGGATCTCCACCGCCCAATGTTTATCCATCGGCCGAGTCCGGTCGGTTGCCAAGTTTGATATGGGAACGCGAGTATGAGGTCACCTGGAATATGAAATTGATGGGGAGTGCAGTGACAATTCAGTGGACGATGCAAAACGCAGCCGAAATCAACGAGGGAGGTGGAAACGGAACAAGACACCGGGATTGGAATAATTACCCTCTCTCAAGGGAGGTGGTTTGGGAGTACAGTAAGTTGTAATGTTTATGCTTTCTTTCAGAGGTCTAGCGCATCTTTGTTGGAACTTTGTTGCGTTCTTACTGACTTTCCCCTTAATAGATATGACCAGTGTGGACTCCAAATATACCTTCCGCCCGTCCGCTGACATGTTTCCCAACCCGCTTGCACCCAACATAAATGCCTCTACTGCACGCCAACTTGCGCTCGGCCAAACCCAGCTCATGATAATGCAACGCAGATTTATGGACTCCACCAGGGACGTCACGAATGACACCTTGAACAGGATTCCAAACGACGACCTCTCCGACAGGTCGCAGGAGTTCTATGTGTCGTCTCAGTTTCTCGCAGAAGCAGTCAAGTATGCGCAAGATAGGGAAATCAAAGCGTGGAGGACGAAGTTGGGCTTGGGCGTTGGATTAGGTGTAGGCCTGACATGGATTGTCGTAGGGTGCGCGTGGTGTTTTAGGCGACGGAGGAACAGCAGACAAGTGGGGAAAGGCGGGCGCGCGAGTGAGAACAACATTTGAAACAATCGATGGGTTAAGGCATCAATAGCCTTAGGTTGTCCGCTTGTCCCTAAATTTACCCTTGCCAGTGCTACATTTTCAGGGTCCGATGTAAATGAGTTAGCACGATATACGCCACGGTCGATACCTGAAACATTTACATGCGATCTACGATCTTGATGTCCATGCTATCACTCGGTTGGCCTCTGTTAGCTTCTACCAGTGGTTTCAATGTTTATCACAATCAATCACAGCTCTGTTGATTAGATGTAGGATATATTCGCCGAAAACTGCATTAATCCGACTTATTTCATGCACAGTTTCAACTTACCTAGACAAGCGTCATTTCGACACCGAAACTTAACATTGAACATTTGTTCCATTGATGCAGCCATATTCGGCTGGTCACGTGGTGATATGCCGCGGCGAAATCATTTGCCGAAGCCAGCCCGCTAACTAACTAGTGCATTCCAGCTTTGCTTTCTCGTCCTACTCCTCATCAACACCGTAGTTGCAAAGTCTCCTACGCCAAACAGCCATTACATTCACCTCCCTTTATCTTATAATAAGCGCGTTTAATCTTGTTTGCGAGTTCGCACTTGTTTATTTTGTCTATACCGACGTTGATCGGATGTCGACGTTGATCAGCCGCTTACTCTACTCACAGCTTTGATTGTAGCTTGCATGAGGCTGAAGCTGTCAGTCAGATGACTCTGCCTTTCGAAATTCAAGAGATTTCTTGCGCTTATTTGTACCTTCATTGAAGTCCCCCACGAGTGATCTTACGCACGTCATGCATGTTGCCGTAATCTCAACAATAAGGCGCCGCTAAATCAAAGCCGCGCAATAGTCCAATCCGCAGTCCTAACCTTTTCATGTCGACTGCTATCGCATCTGAAAATGGTGTCGTTATCTTTTTTCTCGCCTCGTCGTCCCCCATCGAAGCAGCGTACGAGCAATGTCGAATATGTACCCAATGATCCATGCCCACGGCTTGACTTCTGGATATCTGGCTCTCGAGACGATCTTGTGGAGCGCATACTACCCTATCTCACGCGATCCTATAGAGAGGAGCAGTACATAACGACGATTATCGAACAAAATCCCTGGATGGCCGAGCTTGTACATTCTGAATCTGAAAATGAGAAGGAGCAGCAAGACGAGGACGTGGAACCGGATCCAAAAGACTTTGCGAAATGCAAGTCCAACTTTGAAAAATTCCCCCAACCCATGGTCGACAGCCTGGTATCAATTTCCCGCTCTTGGTTCCGGATTTTGTTTCGTTACACGTTTCGCGCCCGCTACGCCAATGACACGGACCACGAATCGACACACTTGGATATAGAAGACCTTTACGGCAAAGAATTTAACGGGCGCATAGACGAGAAAAGCCTGCTAAGGCGTTCGACCCTATATAAAGAGTACAAAGACATTTATAAGGAGACAAAGAATCGGCCTGCATGGATCGACTTTTGCGCGAGGATCAAAAGTTTCTGCCGGATTATAAAGCTTGAGACATCATCAACAAAGTTAGAAGGCATATATGAGGATCTTCAACGTAACCTACCCCAGATACTACTGGGCCGCATGGAAGAAATGAAGCGCATGGCCACATCACTTCAAGACGAACTTGAGATCCACCGGCTAGACGAGTCTCTGAAGGCATGTCGTGAACTTATGGAGAAACTTCTACCTGATGATGGGAAGGGCAAAGGAGCTTATAGACCTCGAGGTCAGGAATATGGCCGAAGATGGAGGGAGTTTTTTGCGAAGGAGTGGCAACGGTGTAAGAAAGAGAGACCCAAAGACCATCCTCTTCTGGATCTAGTTGACCAGGACGAGTGTTTTCAGGTGGGACAGAATTTGTACGGCACCTTGAGTGAGCGTATTCATAACCACCAAGAGTATCGCAATCAAGAGCTTGGCGAAGTTTTACTCAAAATGATCTTTTCAATCCTTCCGCAAGATTGGGAAGAAGTACGACGGTGGGATTTGCCGACAGAGAAGAAACGATGGGGAGTGGCATAGCTTTCACGCATGAATAACGAATCTTTCTTTCTTATGATTGATATCGAGCACGGATTTGCCATAGAATTTACAACTCTATTTTTTCTGGTATGCTTCTTCTGGCCCCTTCCACCAACTGCGCCTCAGCCACTCCTCGAACGTACTCGCTTTGACGCCTAGCTCCTCTGCCGAGCGATCGTCAGGGTCCATTGATCCGTAGCAGATCTTGTTTTGTGGAGCTGTGGCGACCCATTCCATCATCTGCATTATATCTTCTTTGAAGCCCGGTCCTATCATCGACGCAGCGAAATCCCCGTACTCCTCGAGCGAGATTGGATAATAGATGGAAGGCTGGCCGGTAACGCGTGTAAAGATTTTCGCGATATCTTCGGATCGTATAGGTTGGCTCAGAGCCAGGTATATCTTGCCTCGGGTCTCTTCAACACCAAGCGCGAAGATCCCTTTTGAGATAAAATACACCTCTTAGCTGATGATAGTTGAAATAGTGTAGCGACTTGGGAAGCCGTTCCATGACTTACTTTCGGCGAAAACGCCAACATCATGAGCTGGATCGGTCCACTGTGTAACCTGATGACCAGGCACAGGCGGGCAGAATCTAACGATTCCATCGGCTGATGACGCAAAATTTAATATCTTTGATTTAAAAATTGCGTTGTTTTCACATCGTACCTTGACGTTGACAATACTGGGGCCAGCGCAAATTAGTGTAGAAAAAGCCTGCACATTGGAAATAATGCTCGTCAGTTTTTGAAAAAGTCCGAGGAAAACAGTACTACAGCTTTGATCTCACCTGGAATGATACCAGTGTATCCATTGAGCTCTTTTCGAGCAATCGTTTCAATAGCGTACTTGTTGTTCATGTGATGTATCTTTGTGAACCGCCCGCCAGTCGCCTTGACCATGTCAGGCAAAGTGCTGAAAACAAAATGCTTAACACCACAAGCTTTGGCGGCGAAAACCATGTTCCGTCCTGCCTCAATCTCATGTAGCATGTCCTGATCTTCCGCAATAACCTTAGTGGGATGGGAGTCGTGAGTAATGGCAAACACACCATGTGCACCAGCAAAGGCACCGTGGAGGCTTGCAACATCATATACGTTAGCAGCGACTATGGTTAAACGCTCATCTGGGGTTTGGTTCTCAGCGAGAAGTCTTTGCGCTTTGGGTGAAGAGGGGTTCTGGGAAATGGCTCGAACCAGCCATGGGCCACTATCAGAAGTAGCTTTTAGCAGGGCTCGGACGACGCCGCCACCTTGATATCCGGTTGCGCCTATGACGGCAATGGTGCGGTGAGCTACTGGTGGGTCCGAAGACATTTCGGTAGGAGTCGGGATTGAGGATATAACGTAAGACGAAGAGTTTTAGAGCGTAACCGAATGTGCCCTTGATGGAGCAGGATGAGGGAAGGGTGTGTGAAAGTGTTTGCATATCGTTTCATCATTCTGGGTTATATATTGGTATCTATTCAAGAGACAATGATGAACTAATTCTATTTTTCCGATTACAAATCCCGTCAGACTTTGAGCGTGAATCGTAGCTTTGGACTCCGCAAATGGAACGATGCCGCGTTTTGACTTTCTTCGCTATGTAAGCTTGGGCATCCACACGACCTCTGATTGGCCATTTCCTGCTTCGGAACCTACGACAAATGCCTCGGAACCTTTCGAATAGCGTAGGTTGACTGATTAGGCTATTTTTCTAATTGTTATAATTTTCTATAGTACAACGTATCCCCCAAATTGAGACGAAGGTAGTAGCCACACTGCTTGTCGATCGCATTGAAAAACCTCCTGATTGTGAATCACAGAAGCCGAAGAATCGTTCGTCACATACACGTATGACATTAAGTTTAAATCGGGAACGCATACGACATCAAACAGGCATCAGTGGATTTGCGATGAAATTGATTAGATGAGAGAGCCCAGCTCCCAACTTTGAAATCTCAGACATGTAAAATAACGGTAACAACGGCAACCAATCTCAGACTTTGGTCATCAGCCAAAATTGAGAGTCAAGCTCCGCAAAAGCGTCTAATACTTTGGTCAATGTCTTGTGATTGGTCTGTTTCAACATTTCCCCTAACATGTCCACAGCCTCGAGTTTGAGACGTCGATCTTGATCTTCGATGCTATCTGTGCTGTCAAAATTGAGTATGGAGTTGGCCGAAAGGCACACAAGTCCTGATGCATAGGGGCATATGTTCATCCTAGAATGTTGAGTGTTTTTACTGACAAACGGACAGGAAAGGAATATTTACCACATAAATGCAGGGCTTTTGTCTTGTATGCTAGTGAATAGGGGCATGAAACTCCGACACTCGTTTAACAACGCATTCCAGCCTCGGGGTTGAGGCGGTGGAAGAGAAGGCTCGCACCGGCCAGCAGTTATACTGCGACCATAATACCGAAGCTGGTCGAGCCAGCGGAAATCCATCGAGTTAACTTGGCAGAGTTGCCCAAGACATGTAAGAACCGTGCCATACAATGCGCAAAGATAATTGGGGATGGACGGAAGATAACTTTGAGTTCGGGGTAGAGCATCAGGATGCAAGGTTGCCGGAATGCGACTTTTCCAATTCTTCAGCAATAGTCGGATCCCTTGGCAGTTGGCTTCCCTTTCCCCAGGACTCAGCTGCTGCGCGCGCACCGAGAACAAAGAGCCATGAACAAAGCCTTGGATTTGAGCAAGCTCGACGTGAGCACGAAACAGATTAAAGCCGTCTTGGTTCAACTCAGGCGTGCTGACAAACCCTGCAGCATCTCCGTCTGGCTTCTTGGGCGGCAGCTCGATATCGATATCGCCATCCTGCTGGACGGGTGCCTGCCCGATGCGCATAGCAATATTTCGGTCAAGAATAAATGTGACCCAAAAAACTCGTTTTAGTTGAAGAGCGTCTTTAGATGCGGCGTTTCTGTAAATGGTACTGTCATTGCGATGAATGCCCAGTACCTGTGAGAGCCTTACGGCAGTAGAGATCAGGAAAACCGCAGGCTTGATATCAGACGTCCCCTGAAACACCATTACCAACCCCAACACTATCTGAAGATTTGCAAGTTCCACATCTCCCATAAGGATCTCGGTCAGGACAGATTGAGCTTTGTTCAGACAGTCTTGAGCACTATCAACAAAGAGATCACCTCGGCCGAAGCCAGCCTGACCAAAACTGCAGTGTTGCGTTATAGCCATGACTACATTGATTACTGCCCATGATGTACGAGACCGTTGCATTGGAATGTTATACCATTGATCGACTGTTTGTATCAATCGATCGGGATCGAACAGAGGGAATATACTGTTAATGTTCACCAGATATGTGTCAACCACTTGCCTCACATGACTCTCAGAGGGCAGTTCCATCTGAAAAGACGCCACGAGGTCATGGTCTAGAAATTCTGTGGCCCAAGGAACACTAGAGTCACTGGAGCGGATAATTTCTGCGGGTGAATCGTCATTCAGAGAGGGTGGTTTTGGTAGCTGGGATTGTCGGGATTTTGGGGGTTTCTTTCGCCGCCTAGCTGCTTCGTGGGTGCATTGCGAATTGTATGTTTGACAGTGTGAACAACGAGGCGTCTGGCCATCGCATTTAATGCGTTTACGATAGCACAAGTCACAGGCCTGCAACATTAAGGTCTTGTCAGCCGGTTGATTACTGTTACTGTACAACGTGCTGAGCAAACATACCTTTCGAATTTTCGTTCTAACAGATTCTGTCATAATTTCTGCAAGGACACACGAAAATTGATGATGAACGAAAGTGAACTCGACGCTCTCAGAACAATAAATCTGCTTGCTCATATGCATCGGTTCCGCGGAACCGAGTCTTGGCAAAGCTTACAAATTGCGGGGAGGGATCTCCCTCGACACTCCGCTTCCCCGTTTTTTCTTCGAGAGTGTTATGCGCAAGGATTACGTTGGTCGCTTATAGTAATAGCATAATTCCGAGAAAGTGATATGTTAGGAATCCTAAAAGGTATATCATAAGGGCCATGTGAATGCGAATGGTCTCACGGAACACCATCTATGTCTAGCTGAACAACTGTGGAGTTCCGCGGAATTAAACCTGTTGTGCCTGTGGAAACTTCAAGTGAACGATATGCAAGTAGAAACATGTGCCCAAGATTGGTATATATTGTGATAAAATTTCCGTTATTTGTAAATAAAATCAAAATACCAGGCATCTACTACATTCGAAGGATTCTATACAACTATCTCAAATTTAAATCCGTACCACAATACAAATCCGGTTAACGTTGTCTCCAGACACCAAATCACCATGGGCATCAAAACTGACATCACGCTCTACACCGAGGGCACACCCAATGGTCTCAAGACCTCTATCGTCCTAGAAGAGCTTGGTCTGGAGTACAAAGTATGGTCATTTCAATTACTTGCATTGATTACATTGCTGATACTATACCATCAGGCCGTGAGCATGGATCTCAGCAAGCACGAACAGAAGGAAGCCTGGTTCCTTGAAATTAACCCCAACGGTCGCATCCCTGCCCTCACCGACAAGGACGAGAACGGCACCGAAATCAAAATCTTCGAAAGCGGCTCTATCCTTCAATACATCGTGGCGAAGTACGACAAAAATTACAAAATTTCTTATCCTTATGGCACCAAAGAGCACTGGGAGACAGTCAATTGGGTAAGTCCGCTTCATTTATATTGCCCTAGATGACAGTAACCCCAAGTGGTCCCCAAATTCACAAAATCTTGAGACTAAACCTATGGTAGCTCATGTGGCAAATGGGTGGTATCGGCCCGATGCAGGGTCAGGCCAATCATTTCACTCGTAAGTTTAAGTCGATGAGTCTCCGTTGAAGGATGAAGCTGATTCATTGATTTTCATATCAGGCTTTGCTCCTGAAAAGCTCAAGTACCCTATCGACCGTTACGTCAGCGAAACCCATCGTCTCTACCGCACTCTAGATGGCCACCTCGCCAAGAGCAAAACCGGCTATATCGTCGGCGATCGCGTTACTGTTGCGGATATCGCAGTCTGGCCATGGGTCGCGGCCCACAGTAAGACAATACTTCCTCTGAGCATGCTTATTCTAACATATTGTCCAAGACTTTTCTGGGGTTCCTTCAATCACTCAGTACCCCCACATTGTGAAGTGGTTTGAGAATCTTCTCAAGAGACCAGGGTTCGAGGCTGGCCGCAATGTCCCCCGTCCTCATTTCCACATCACCCTTAACTCACTCTCTGAGAAGGAGCTTGACAAAATCGCCGAAGGGGGCAGAAAGTGGCAAGATGAGGCTCGGGAGAGAGAGGCTGCATTGGCACGAGGAATGCCTGAAGTGTGAATCAAAACGACATGCGCTCCAAATCATATTTCCTAGTCATTTGACTCATTGTGATCTTGTTGAAGGAATCTTCTGGCAGCAAAATACACCTAGATTTTCAATCATTCCATAGTAAAAACATACACTCGCTGAATTGCGCATTTTGAGATTTTTTCCCAGTTAATAGGTATGTGACTAAGGCGCAAAAGAACATATTCCAAGGTTTCACCAATGATTGTAGAATTTGTATGTAAAGAATCATCCTCAGCTGTGTTGTAACCGTCGGTCGCCATTGAAGTGTTCCACCTTTTTAGGAAAACTTGGAGTGTCTTGCCGAACTGTGCTAATGCCCGACCCGAATCAGAAGCTTTCTTGCTACTGGTGATGACGCACGCTGCACAGTGCCATTCTGTGAATCGAGGGAGGTGCATACCTCTCTTGTGATAATATACGCAGATTAAAAGACAAGAAGACACTGTATTGCATGAGCAATATTCCTAATTAATCTCATGATCTCGTGATTCCCCAATAGTAGTTTATCACAGTCGTGTCGGGCGTAAGTCTATCAACGCCTCTCCGTAAGCCCAACTGTACTCCATGAGGTATCATATCCAGCTCAAAAACCCAAATTCCGTCCCATGCGATGCTAATATGCTATGTTCAAAATCATTTCCACCATATTCCACCCTTGCTTTTTCTTTTCGTCTCCGAACTCTCTCCAATCTCTTCGGCAGCTTCCGCGTCCATAGTGTCTCTCCTTGACCGTCTCTTCTTCGGGGGTAGTGCAGGTGTGTGAGACTGGTCAATTTTGTCCAAAATTTCCAAACTCTCGGCCCGATGCAACACTCGCGTGTGCTCAGTTCTTACCCTCTCTATTTCTTCGAATCCACCCTGTGCGGGGGCCTCAGTGATCTGCCAGATTCGGTCCATAGGGAGATTCTCTCCGTTATTCAATCCTGTCAGGGCTCTTCTGTCTGACCCACTTTGCTCTCCTCCCTCCACGTCGTTCATCCTAATACCTGGCGTTGTTTCGGTTGTATACTTTGTACGCGATCGAGATGAGAAGTCTCCCCAGTCAGAGGAATCTGTGTCTGAATAGTTCGCAGAAACTAAGCCGAGTTTTTCAAGCGCGCGTTGCAACGGCGCGCGGAGGCAGGGTATGCAGCAAGTGGCGAATGCAAGCAGGGCCTCGGTTGAACTCAAAAAGCCAACACGAATCGAATCGACGACTGGGTTTCCTTTCCCCAACTGGCTGATGTAGTAGGTCTTGACCGCGCAAACAACAGCAACAAAGACACCCAAGCCCATGAGGATTCCAATCATGATGCGCTCTCGGCGTGGGAGTTTTACTTTCCGTAGAAAGGAGATGGGAAGGAGTGCAAACAGAATATCTGTTGTCGCATTAATGCAATTGATTGTCTGCCCGCTGATTCCTAGGATTCTCGGGTCCCAGCATTTGGCTTTGTGCCTATTCAATAAATCCCAAGTTGCTGACAAGGGTTGACATTGCAGCACTTGGGTGAAACAACCGAACATGCCCATGGTGAATAAAAATCCGACCATGAACCAAAGAAACAGGCGCATATACCGCGCAGGCTCGAAACGGAGGAGCATAAATGCGACGGAAATCTTGGTGAAGGTCATGCTCCATGTCCAAAATACCTCGGCGATGACCGCAAACATGTATGACTTCTGGATATCTTGTAGCGTGAAAGTAGTTTTCTCTTTTCCAGGAAAGTCTGTCCTCACGGTTTGGAGCAATAAAACGGTGCATGTGATGACGCAACACTGAGTATGTCAGCTTGTGTGATCGATGCTGGTCTGAAGTATTGCAGGCTTACATATGCAAGTACAGCAAAGTAGTCGTCATAGGACATTCGATAGATAGGGCGCATTCTTGTCCAAATTCTTGCTATAAATAAGGTGGTTGAAACGAACATCAGCGAAATTGATAATCCAATGAATGCGTGGGCGAGTCCCCTGCCAGGGTCGGCTGCTGATGGAGCGTTCATCACGGCAGGGCATCGGGAAGTAAAACTTCCAATGGTGAGCGCGAGAGCAAAGTAGAAGTTTGCGAAGTAAGAGATGAAGATATATAGGGCCAGCACGAGCTTGTTGGAGATCGCTCTATGTACATAAACGGCGTAGATCCGTTGTTCGGTAGCTTGCATTCAATGGCCGTACAAATGATTTCCCGCACATCCCACGTGTGTGTGTGGGCATAACGGCAGCAAAAGGCTTGTCGGGCAGGGTTCATGACTTGCATATCTTGCTATCCTTATGCTCTAGCGGTATGCCCGTGGTGTGGCCGAAACGTGGGCAGTCATGCGATAACCAGTGCTTTTCCATGTATGTACGCAATATACTTAATAAGATAACTGCGCTCATGTATTTTCCTAATAATATCTTCCGGGTGCATTCGTCGCAGTAATTCAGTTGGCGATTCCTGGCCTCAGCCACCTGAACATTGCGCTGTTGTCTGACATGATTGACCCATGTACTGATCTTGGTCGTTAGGATGTTTAAAGTTCCGGGGCAACGGTATGTGGTCGGGGATGGGGGGCCTGTGCCAGGGGTGTGGAAAAATTGCGTGCTGCGAATCACACGCGCATCAAGCGCGAGCCCCGAAGCTGTTAACACATTAACCTATCTATAGAACTCTTGTTTCTCCCGACGCCCACATCATGCAATGATCAGATCGCACATTGCTCGAATTATCTTATTCGATCTGATCTATAATAGAAATTGTCATCAAACTAATGCCGTTCATTTTGGGTCTTCAGTCCCTATTTGATTCCTTTTACCATATCAAGGATAGGTTGCTGACAACGAAGTCATGGACCGCCGCCAAAGTCTCACAGACAAGGTCTATCCTAAGCTCAACGGTGCAACGGTTTCCAGCGTAAGCCTTTCAATCTAGATTCGTCGATTTGAAGTGTCTAAGGGAACCTGGACTCTGATAAATGGAGCAGCTAAGCTGTTTCGAGATCTTCATGCGTTTCATTGCAATATGGCATGCAGCACCCCCCGCTTAAGTTCTAGCGCAGAAAAGTTACGACCTGGCAACTCCCAATCATTTGGGTAATCACAGTGATATGGCGCGCAATCGTGCCCGTTACGGTCGCGAAACAAGGATATGCACGACAATGCGACACATGCTCGCTCCCATTGTTTTTGAGGGCTTTGAGTGCACGTTGCATCTGTCATCTCTCGCAGGTTATTTATTGATATTTTCATGCTTGTGATAGGAATACTGACTCGTTAATTTTGTGACCATGCCCTGGCCTGTTCTCCTCCTTCTGGTGGGTGGCCTCTCGCGGCTCGTCCCACGTCTATGAGCCCGGAACGACGTTCAATCGCGGCTTCATTATCTAGTCATAAGAAGATATATAAAGCGGTGAATTCTTTTAAGGTAACGTGCGGATATTCAGAGTTAACTTGGCTAGGACTAATGAACCAATGATGTTGTTAGTAATTAGATGGCTATTTCTGATTGCACGCAACATGGCCGTGTTTCTGGATTTGATTAACAGCATGAATAAAGGCCAAGAAATATCAGTAACCCCTTCCGGGTTTGACATGACCAGATCGGCATATACCTGAGTGATATTTGGAGTCATGAGGAAAAAAGATTAATTGCTAATTGTACAACCATGTGCGGTGCAGTGATGCCTAAAAATTATATCCACACACTGGGGCTACCTTGCAAAGAAGGACATCATAATATGGACAAGATAAGGGGTGAATTGGGGTGCACTACACCGGAAAGATCAAGGCTGAAGAGGTCTGGTGGAGACGACGGGTGTTGAAGAAAGAGGACAAACGAAGTGCATTGGCAGTAGATTTGCCTTCATCCCTCTCTTATACGCGCTTTCCTTCAATACCAGTGTCGATAAACGCATATGGCAACACATGCCGGGGTCTTTTGGGAAGGTTGGGGGCCTGCGAAGGCTGCTTCTACCCTATAGTGGCTGGTGTCTCCTTTGGCGTAACAATTCGTCTACACTCATCGTAGATATGGGTGGATGAGTAAAGAGGCGGCCCAAATTCTGGTTTGCAAACCGGTTTGCAGGGTGAACATCTTCTTGTGTAGTAAATACGAACAGTTTGACATTAACAATGTGATGCGACGGTAAAACAGAATATGAATATATATTTTCGTTTCTGATGAGCTAACTAGCACAATACTGGTTTTGGTTAGTAGGTGATATTAATTCCTATACAGTAATGTGTGTTGCGCAATCCTGCTTACAGTTATGTTGTGCATTGATATCAATGCATTGATCAAAATAAATAAGTGCTTTACTTTACTTTACTATCTACTGACAGAAGTCGTGACCCCCCCCTTGCTGAAACCGGGAGAGATCAAGGGTATGCTATTGGCCTTTTTCATTCAAAACATTATGCTCTCATACAAAAATCCCTTGTAAAACTCGTTCAAGCATCCCTTGTAAACAAGGGGGGGGGTCACGACTTCTGTCAGTCGATAGTAACTACTTGCATTTCGCATCTATGACACTAGGCACCCTTACCTAGACTAAAAGGAGAGCTAGAAGGGGAGAAGAAAAAGGCGGGCCGTCTAGCTTACAAACAGGATATCACGTGACAAGGGTGATGGTTCAATAACAGCGCTGCGGCTTTTCTGCCAGGTGGAACCGCCCGCCCATATCGGCTAGTGGCATCTGTGACCCCACGAATGGTAGCTTTGACCTTCAGACAACAACCAGTTGACCGCTTTTTTGCCATTGCGGATTCATCTCACCCTCTATCGCATACGGCTTGTATTCATTGCAATTCCTGATATTTTTGCTTCACGTTTCGCTCCGTATTTAAATTTTTGCATCTTGCGGAAGCCCGGGTATCAATCGGAAACTTTCCCCACCCTAAATCCCGCTCCCTTTTGGTATCCCCCCCTTCACCACAATAGCACAGCATACGTAATTGTAACCAATCCATCATGGCAGAGCTCAGTCAGGCTCAGACCTTTCTCGCAAAGTACAACCTGTACAAACAAGCCACCGAGTATATCGGAGGATGGATTGCAGAAACTGCCGCATCGATTGGCTTCGAGGTCCCGGAGAAGAACCAGAAGCAGCCTCAAACTAAGGCCAGGTCGAAAAAACGAGGGGGGAAGAAAAACAACCCGAAACCCAAAGCCGCAGCCGTGCCCGCCAAGATTTTCCAGATCCGCGTTGCTGACTTCGTCCCCATGGCGAATGCTATCGCCGCAGTCGGGTCTGAAGTAGATTCCGAGATCATGGTACCAGTTGCTATGTGTAAGTATTTCAACTGCGCTATTCAAACGCGCCGGCAGGTTTCGAAGTGGTTCAAGGCGAAATTTGACGGGGACCGAGCGAGTGACGCACGCCACGAATACTTTATACACGTCTTGGAAGACACTTTTGCGACGCTCAGGCCGTTTCTGAGAACATCTGGACCGAAAGCTGCTCGAAAGGACGCGCCATCTGCAACACAAAATGGTGTAACGACCCACAATCGCTTTGCCGGATTGACTGTTGAAGAAGCCGCAGCATTGGCTGACGAGGAAGATTTTTCTGAAGAGAATCTCCCCAAGGTCTTTGAAGTCGAGCTACAACAAGATGAAGACGATGGAGACGAAGAATTCTGGATCGCACTTTCTCTTCTGCTGCAAGAGCAGCAGGATATGAGGGAGATTGTACGCAAATCCTGGTCCAACTACAAGGACGGAACAGTCGACCTTATCGTGGCAGCCATGGTCACCGATACTGCTATCAAACTCGCTCAGAAATCTGAAGCCGAGTTCGAGCTGCTTGTCACCAGGCCCAAGCAGTGGCCGGTGGCGAAATATCCGGTCGGCACCCTTCCCGCTGTGCTATTCTACAACAACCACGACACATTCCACCAATGGCCACTGGAAGAGATCGCCAAGCCTTCCAATAGGCTTGGTATCACCGCGGTTGGGCAAACGGAAGCACACTTTGACTTCTGGCCTGTGTACGCCGGCTTGAAATTCTACCTCCACAAGCACGTGACCCGCCCTAAAACCGTACCCCAGGTGGTTCCCCAAGACCTCCAGGAACCAGAAGTCCATGAACGAACGCTCAGATCCATTGAGCTTGCGCAGATAATGCGACTCGTCAAGGAAGCGCAGAAACGCCCCAAGCTCTGGGATGCCGTCTCTCAGGGTCTTTTGAGCATGTTCAGCACGCATACCATTCCCATATGGCTAACCTTTGGCGTACAGCTGCATTTCGACTCACAGGACATTCTTGGCGATAAAGTCGCAAAAACACATTTCGAACTCGAAGTTTATCTCAATGAGATGATGGCTGAAGTTCAAGAGATGAAACGGGACTGGGAAGAGCCTTTCATCCCAGAAGGATATGTCCCCCATATATATGTCCCGATCGAAGAAGCATTCACCGACATAGATCCGTGGGCCAATCGCGATGGCCTTGCCGACCAGTGGGCGGCACTCAGTAAGTATGCCAAAGTTGCCGGGCATCCGACTCTGAAGTTGTTGAAGAGTGAGAAGATGTACTTTTTCAGACACCACCCTCTGCTCAACGGTATGATGAAATACCATTTTTTCCTTCATTGGCACGCTTTTGGCCTGTCGTATGAAAATTGCTCTGTTTCCCTGCTCATGATGTCCCATGTCTACGTGGGTACGCGGCTGAGGCACCCAGAGGTTCCCGTCTAGCCGGACATGGAGTTCGTCTTATTCAACCAAGACCCTAGATACGTGCTTTTCAAGATGCCCAATACGCCTGAAGAAGCACAGACTGCGTTTGATCTCGCTACTGGCCAGCCAACTTATGGTATGCTCGAGTCATACAAACCAGATCGTCTCAATTACAAACGCACCGATCTTGGCCTGCCCCGGTACGATGCCACCGAAAAATCACGCCTCTTTAGAGATGCGAGCGTCTTCGGGGATACGGTTTACCTTCCTCGTGGTGCAAGTGGCCCTTGGATCGATAAAACTCCTGGCGGAGCTTTTAACGGTCAAATCGACAAGATCACTGCGGCACTCCTCTCAGCCCAAGACCCCTCCACCACGCGAGGCCGATTGGCCCGCGCGATGAAAGCTTCACAAAGCTCGTCCCTGAAACCTCTTACCGGCCGCGACGGCTTTACCTTCGTCTCTATCCTGCAACACTACGCAGTCTGGCTCGAGGCCGATATGGCAGACCTCTGCTTCGACTGGCCGCTGATGCAGCGCCAGTGCACCGGCGCGTGGAAGAAGATCTACGCCGCGCTCAACGCTGACCCGGTCTGGGCTCAGGATTTCGCGTCGAACGCCGAGCACGGAAAGTCGCCGCAGTTGGTGGCCAACGCCATCATCTCCACGGGCCTCATAACAGGCCGCTACCCGCGTTTCATGGACATCGCGCACCGCGTTTTGCAGAGTTATCTGCGCCAGCAGGACGAGGAAACCAAGTGGCCATACGGCGAGGTCAGCTTAATGACCATGCTCAAGTACCACGCGCGCACGGCGAGGCTTTTCGGTGTCAATGGCCTGCTTGATGTGGACGTGTTGTATAAGGGATGGACAGCGGCGCAGAAGCAGGAGAGGAAGGTGGTGGTGGAGCAGGCCGTTGCACGCGCGCAGGCGCCGGATAATGACGATCTTAGAGAGGTATTCACGAAGCAAGCGATGAAGGCATTGAGTAAGGCGGCTCTAGGCGGCGTGGACGGAATAATGGGCCTTTTTGGCGGGTTGAGAAATGAGTTGGGGGAGTTGAAGGCTGCTCAGCGAAAGTGAGAAGTAGGTGCGGCGTGGTGTTGCATCGGGACATCATCCACGCTCACTAGTGATAAGAGAAACTTGTCTACTTAGGCTACCGATTCATTGCACCTTTTTGCATCAACATCATTGATGGCTATACGGACGGATAAATTAAAGGAGAAACAAGACTGATACTATAACCACAAGATAATAAATACAGGATTAGGGATACTTCGTCACGGCCAAGTACGCTCGCCGTACAAGGTATAGCGTGTATCCATGAACACAAGCAAATTTCAATTCGCTACTAAAATAGAATTTCCCGTCTGCTCAGCTGTACTCAAAGATGGTGCCGACAAATGATTAGTTACGTAAATGATCACGAGAGAACACATGTTGATGTATTGTTGTTAATCTCTCGTGGTCCTTTCACGAAGATCTGAGCGAGAATTCCTTAACGACGTAGGTCATGGTCGAAAGAAGGCATAGCGGAGCTAGCGGATGTGATAAACTTTGGGTCAGGCATGGGGGGAATTGGTCGATCATGGATGCCGTCTAGTACGTCTCATATTTTTCGATAAGTTGAACTAAACTTCATTGGCTTCACGAAGGTTTCCAACAATCCCGATGAAAATCATAGAGAGATCAACCAACGAAGATGAATGAAATCTATCTCTTAAAACCTGGCCGCACAAAGAAAATCCTAACGTACTGGTAGACCTAAAGATTGACGATAGGTAGAATCAGGTGACTCTCATGGTTGCTGCCGAAATGCACGGTGTGTTGCCCAACGTTCAGACTGTGATCGTTGGTCCCGAAATTAGCTATTCCAGGATAGCTGCCGCCAATTCGTAGCTCTAGGGACTCTCCTGCTTCGAACAAGATGCCTGTAGCCCAAATTCCAATCTCCAACCTGACGATTTTGTTAGGCGTAATCTTCTCCAATTCATCATGTGGGTGGTAGGGCCAGTTCTCATGCATAGACTTGCTGGCGTCGATTTTTCGGTGCGATGCTCGTAGCACACCGATAGCTCCAGTGTACAAAATGAGTTCAGTGCGTTTATCTTGAGGTATTTCGCTGACTGAGTTGGGCGGTATGCCCTTCCATGGAATATTAAGCGATAGGAGCGGCGCTCCAGACGCCGACAGCTTTCTCAAAATGACGTATACGTCCATGTCATCTGTATCTAGACACGACATGTGCAAAACTGCTTTCGGAATCCCGGCCATGGCAGTGCGTGATGAAAATTTGTGCTTAAATGAGGCGTAGGAAGAAGGATTTGTCGAGTCATAAGAGATCGATTGTGGCGTTCCATCACTCATCGCCTGGGGATCCAACTTTTCTTCGGGCGCTAAGAAAAATTGCTGATAGTCTGTATCAGGTAATGGGAAATCCGCGACTGAGATGTTTTCGATAGGATCCAATTCCCCAAAACGCAGTAATGATAGGCGTACACGAGGAGTTGATTCCCATGCGTTGTCGATGTCCTTGAGATAGCGATCGAAGAAATTCATAAGCTCGTTGACGGAGTTGGAGTTACCCCAAATATCATACCATTCTTGCGTGCCGTGGAACCTTAACCATTTTTTATCAGTCGCACCCTCTCGCCAGCCTCGTATAGCCCCCATACCTACAATCTAAATGTTAGAATACCTTTATCGTCGAGGAACGTGATATTTACCGTGCATGGTGTTACTCCACGTGCCCGTGATGTACGTCGGAACATTAATTTTCTTCATGTCCGGTCTCTTGTCATTCCACCACTCATTGGCCAGGGGATGCTTCTCATACATCTGCCGGAAGCTTTCCATACCGTGTCGGCCTTTCAGCATGTACTTGACAATCAGGCCATCAAACAGATCTCCGCCATAGATACCACCACGACCGAACTGTTCGCGGAATAGATCTCCGCAACCCTCCCATGGCGCGATGGCTGCAAGGGATGGCGGATTCAGCGCTGCGATGAACCACTGGATGATAGCAAGATGGGAGTTGCCGGCCAGGCCAACTTTTCCGTTACACCATTCGAGTTTCGCAGAAAGCTCAACGACATCATAACCGTCTTCTGCTTCTTGCGTTCCCATTATAGCCATCACGCCTTCTGAGTCGTATGCGCCACGGGAGTCGATGTTGATGATGGCGTACCCGCGAGGGACAAAATCGGCAGGGTCTGGAGCCTCAAATTTCTCGAGACCACTCAATGCTTCTTGTGTTTGAACCCCGAGATTCCATGGAGTCATCAGTTTGAGCGATTGCAACCCGTTGAACTTCTTTCCAAAAGGGCCCCAACAGATGATGGCGGGGACCTTCTCCTCCGAATTGGCCGGCCTGTAAATGTCCGCATAGAGTTTTGCGCCATCGCGAACTTGAAAGCAATAATCGTGTTCGACAAGAATGTCGCAGCTTAAGGCTTTGGCATTGTGTGGTCTTGAACCTTTGCGGAGAAGCTGTGTGCGTGGCTCAAGGTTCTGGTAGTATTCATTGCCAGCATCCGGCGCTGCGAGAGGTTGGATGGGAATATCTATGTTCCACTGCTTCATGACTGATGTTGTACTGAGAATGAATTGCACAGGACGTTTGTCGTTGCTGTGAGAGAAATAATATTGAAGTTCAAGTTTTCGATAGAGTCTCCACATTCCGAGGCCTCGGAAGTTTAATCGTGCCTCCTCTAAATATCAATTCGGCAGAGAAGTACACACGTACCAAAAGCAATCAATACCGCTCGGTTCGGAAGCGCGGCCGTGATAGACACGCTACTGAACCGAAGCTGACCCACTTCCCAGGGCTAACTAGCCGAAAGTGTGGGGTTTTACCCCAGATTCCATATTCACAAGCCCCTGTCACTCATGCCCCTAGAATGTGAATGCGGAGTGTGGAGAGCAAGCCAGAGCTATAGGAACGCCTGGGCTGGCAAACTCTGAAGTTAAAGCCACATCCTTTCGCCTTCGGAGACCTCAGTGCTCATCTGCACCCTGACCTCTCATACTAATTTTCAGGTTTGAATAATGGCCTCCTCGGACGCAGGTCATGTCTCCAAGACAGAAATACTGCACGTCGAACAGACGGCCCAGAATCCTTCGGATATGGAAAGCATCACCAAAACGCCAACGTACAGAGCTGCGGGCAATGTGCAGTTGATCTTGAACAACGAGACTGTTCTCATTCCAACACCAAGCCCCGACCCTAAAGGTATCCAAAACAACGACAAGAGAAAATTTCCACTAAACTGAAACTGTGCAGACCCCCTTAACCTGCCACCATGGAGAAAGTGGGCTATCTTGATCATTCAAGGACTGTTCGGCTCGACATCCGTCATTCTCGCAAGTGGCATGGGTGCCATCATCACGGACGTTCAGCGTTCTTACCCAGGCGAAGAGGCCCGGACGAACGACCTCCTTACTTATCCTACACTGTTCATGGGGATAGCTAACCTTTTCGCTATTCCTCTCTCCATGGCAGTGGGTCGCAGGCCCGTATTCTTAATCACTATGGTCGCACTTGTCGCCAGTGGTATTGGGTGTGCCTTGGCCCCCAATCTTAGTGCACACATCGCCTTCCGAGACATCATGTCTTTTGCAGCCGGTCAGTCCGAGGCTTTGTGCCCATTGGCCGTACAGGAGGTGCACTTTCTTCACGAGCGCGGTCGCAAGATTGCATGGTTCGTCTTCATCGAAAACGTGATTTGCGGAATATTCTTCATCACTTCAACCTACATTGTGGAGGCTGGTGGATGGCGTTGGTGGTATGGCACGTTCACCATCATCAATTTCGTGGTGCTCATCCTGTCCTACTTCTTGGCTACAGAGACATGGTATGAGCGCCCCGAAGATGCATCACAAGGAGCAGTCCATTTGAATTTCAATGACAAAGGCGAGGTGGACAAAGCAGGCGATATGCATAGAGTCATTCGTGTCACCACCGCTCAAGGCAATGTCCTGGAACCCGAACGCTATGGCGTGAGAACATGGAAGCAGGATCTCAAGGTCTTCCCAAGGAAACCCAATTGGTCCGCAATGGGTCGCTTCTACAAAAGCCTCGCCCAGGGGCTCCTGATTCCAACTATGTTCTGGCTGCTACTTCTCAATGGCGCCTTCCTGAGTCTTTACATCATCACTTCAGCGACCTTCGCCGGAATTCTCATTCCTCCGCCTTATAGCTGGAGTTTCAGCAGTCTCGGTTATATATTCATCGGTCAGATCGCCAGCTGCCTCATATTCCTTCCGCTCCTTGGGTATGGTAACGACCTTATGATCAAAGGTGTTTCTAAGCTGCGCGGAGGCATTTACCAGCCGGAGTACCGTTTCTTCAACCTTGCCATTCCTACCATTGTGACTGTGGTCTGTGGAGTCATGTATGGCCAAGCCGCTGCACACCCATACCAATACTCTTGGGGTACAATCGCAGTGACCTTTGGCGGCGTGTTCTTTGGATTTCTGGGTGCCAACGTTGTCGGGGTCACGTATGCCGTTGAGGCTTTTCCTTTGAGGGCAGAGCCATTCTTAGTGATGATCTGTGCTGGAAGAGGTCTGATCAGTTTTGGTCTGAGCTATTCAGTCCTTCCCGCTGTTGCTGCACTTGGATATGACGGAACAATGAATGTGGAGAGTATTATTGCCGGCGTATTAGGCTTAATCGCAATCCCTATGTACCTCGCAGGGCCTAAGATCAGGTTATTGGCCAATAGGTATTTGAAGACAGGCCAAGGCCACGAGTGAGCGCAGAATGCCTTGGAAAGTAACCGCGCGATCGGAAATATATAGCACGTTTTTGATGATTATAGTCGTTCCTATTTAATCCAGCTTCAATTTCTTACAGACTGCTAAGTTCTAATGAAACTCCACTCTAAATTCCTAAATCTACATTGTTACGCCTCACGATTTCATGGATGCGATTTTCACAAATTCTCGTATGCTTCTCACTGAAGCTGGGCGCAGTGATGAAATTTGCCATCTAGCCATGCGTTAACACGTCAGCAGAGGAACAATGACTCAGTACTGAAAAGTAGCAGAACCCATTTACTTACGTCAACATGAAGCAACCGCTAGTTCTAGCACGATTCAGATGGGAACTGCAAATTTACAAAACGATAGATTTGAAGTGGCTGAGCGTGTGTCAAAATTCATAGTACTAAGCTATAGGCGTCCTCACTAGAACAGTGAACAGACATGTAAACTTGGATGTAGAGCAAAGGGAGAAACTTGACGCTGAGCAGATATGTGGTCTCTGTTACGAATTTCAACTTAATAGATAACAACAATACAACATGAAAGACAAGTGCTGTGCCAGAATGAACGTCATATAGCGCATGCTCGTCCGATAGAGTACGTGAAAAAGAACATTGACAGTCGAATACCTTGTTTAACACTCCGCTTTGATATATGGAATGCCTGTCAATTGGAAACCACGCTCGGATAGTTTTGGCGCACCCGAAGCGGGTTTTACCCTGTTGTGAGGGTCCGGCTGGCCGTTACGAAGTACAGGGAGGGCATTGATTTGCAGCGCGTTTGGCCAGTGGCTGGTACCTCGAAACTCTAACTACAGTCAGTACAATAGCGATATTGTGTGCAGACAGCAACGTACCATAGAACGCATCTTTCTTCTTCACCAAATCTTCCTGAGAGCAATCCTTAACTGGCATGTAGCACGTGTACACACA
The DNA here is from genome assembly GCA_003073855.1 of Periconia macrospinosa. NCBI lineage: Eukaryota > Fungi > Ascomycota > Dothideomycetes > Pleosporales > Periconiaceae > Periconia > Periconia macrospinosa. The sequence goes on from KZ805312.1 coordinate 405,152, forward strand.
GAACCTAGGGGTCTCTTTGGTTGGACTGAGGTTGTAGTGCGGCAATCTCGAGTCCCAAACAATCAGATCTCCTGGCCCAGCACAAATCTTTTCCCACTTAAAGCCGCGGTTTTCGAGCCAATTCATACCCTGAGAGGTGAATCCGTACCACTCTTTCGTCCAGGCCCAGACAGGGTCCTCTTCATTCTTGAATTCTTCATGGAATTCCTCGCTGACGAGATGCGCGCCTTTACAGACAATAAGTCCACCATCGCTGGAAACAAGACAGAGTCAGCGCTTAATTGGCAGGCGACATGAAAGGATTGTTGAACTCACTCTGGACCGTTAGGCAGGATGTTCACAAGGCCTTGGAGGCAACGGAATCCTCCCTTCTCTGGATCCTGGTCCTGGTGCGGCCAGGCCTTGTTGGGTGGCAAATCTTTCCGGTTGGGAAAACTAAAACCGACAGAATCGAAGCTGACAATCAAGTCTTTGTCCTCATAGACTTTCTCAAATGCCTCAATTACACCCTGTTCCTGGCGTACATCCCAAGCAAACTGCTCATGGGAGACGCCATACCCAAAGCACATGCCCTTCTCATTGATCGCAGGAAGCTTATCGGCATGGACAGTATTGGGGTCGTTGCGGTCGAACCCAAGTTGGAAGTCTTCCAGCCAGTTTAGCATCCTGTCCGCATACTGATTGGCGCGGTCTTCAGGTATGGCCCCCTTGACGACGGCGACACCGTCGCGGACCAGGTCATCACGCCAGTCATTGTATCGCCGATCTTTTTTGGCGGCTTCGAAAAGAGGGCTTGAGCAACCGACGAAAGAAGAAAAATCAACAGGTGCTTTCTTGTTCAGGCGAATCTTGGGCTGAGAGGTTTGTGTGGCGGTCTGGGTAGCCATCTTGAAGTATGTCCGAAGCGATCAAGTGTTTTGAGCGGAATACTCTTCATTTTGCTGAGAGGCGTCATATATAGTATCCTTAATCTTACCCAATGCTTAATGTTAACTGTAATCCCTTATAATGATTCAATTGTGCCCAGCCGGCCCGATCGGTGGGCCGTAGTGGAAGCGGGCGGGTGAGCTATACTAGACTAGTGAACCGTGTGGAGACGCTACTGAACCGAACCGAAGCGCGACACAAGGAAGCGGATGCTCCCCGTTTGGCACCATCTTGTAACTTTTGCACAGAAGAGCAAACGACTACCATGCCCATGGCAGGAAGCACCCACTCTGGATCCGAGCCGGCACGTAAGCGCAAGCGGCTGACGCATGCCTGTACCCAGTGCCGCAGCAGGAAGATCAGGTGCGATGAAGCACGTCCGAAATGCACGAATTGCGACAAAGCTGGAACCGAATGCATCACGCTGGACCCACGCAATCCCGGTGTATTGGTTGAGCGACGCGAGGCTCAAAAACGTAGCCAGCAATGTAGTCCGGCAGATGTTCTCACACCTTTGAGCGCAACGCAGGGGCCCCATCCGGAGACAGAGCAGCGACAGAGACCACATTCCGGTAGTGAGTCCCAAGTGGACGACGTACCTGATACTGAGAGTCGTGTTTCACCAGATAGTGAGCTTCTCCCTGCATTACCAAGGCATGCATCTGGATACAACAATAGTCTTTCAATGCTTTCTCAATGGCTCGATCTTGCATTCATTCGGCTGGGCATCCCACAACATCATGGAACCGAGTCGCCAGTAAGAAATTTGAACAAAGCGCGCACTGAGGTAATATCCACAGGTGCACTGAGAGAACTGTCAAGCTCAGTGATACTCGCGCAAAGCCAAAACTTCATGGGGGGTCTGAACACAGTGCTCCCGATCTTTACGCGGGCGTCAATGGACCGTCTCATGCTGGACTGGGAAAACGCTGGCAGCTCATTTTCAGAACTACACGATAGCGGCATGACTTCGATCCTTATGGCGCTGATAGTCGCCGCAAGCGTGCAGACTTCACAGACTTCACTTGCAGGAAGCTGTTTGAACATGGCACTTAGCAACCTCCAATTCATCGTAGAGAACCGTTCCATCCATTCCATACGTGCCCTCATTCTGATAAGCATGGTTCATAGATGTCGAGATGACATTGTCCTTGCTTCGAATATGATTTCCTTGGCTGCTTCAAACGCCCAGGCTCTGGGCTTACATCGTCAAATCTCCAGCAGACAACGCCGTAATCTCACGACCGAAAATCTTCAAGAATTTTCCCTCATCTGGTCATCTATCTTCGTACTGGAGAAAATAATATCCTTGGAACTTGGGCGACTGTCTACCATTCGCGACTTTGAGTGTAACCAGGTCCCACCCTCTAGTAGCGATGCGTTTCCTTCGCACGCATTGCACGAGCTGTTCTTGGCGCTCTTCGGACTCTCCAAGATACAGAGCGAAATCAGTGAAAGATTCGCTCTTTCAAGACATATGGAGGAATCAACAAACGACATTGACTCGGCGATACGTGCCAAAATAGAGATGGTGGGTGAGCTGGACCAAAAACTTCTGAGCTGGACGCAGTCGCTCCCACCCTACGCCCAGTAAGTAGAGATCCCGCTGGCCCCGACTAAACTGACAACCAGTTCCAGAACTTTGAGCTATACTATTGGTGACCCAGAACTCAGACTGGCCATGCCATTCCTAGCTTTACAATACTGGCAGACACTTTTCATCATACATCGCAACGCACTTTTACTCAATCCCTCTATTATATCAAAGTCAGCCGATCAATTTTGCACAGATAAGCCATATAAATTGAGGATAAAGAACGGTCAGAGTATCTGTTGTATTGCAGCAAGGACGATTGTGTCGATTTTGAACGATATATACGAGCACGAGGCATCAAGCATCTTTATGTCCTCGTATGCTCCTTTGATCGCAGTTTACGCTTTGGTAAAGTCGCAAGTAAATTTTCTGTTTCGACTTCACGCTGATACTTTCAAAGGACATTCACATCATAAGAAACCCACAGCTCGGTCTAGCCAGAGCAGATTCCGAGGTCAGCCCATCACGCATGACTTGTTACTTCACCTGTTGATACAGAAATAGATTCAAGCCAATGCAGCAGAAATGGTGGCTAAGCACCAGCGCCAGAGTAGTACCTATGATGATCCAGAAGCACAAGCCCTTCGCCAACTTTTAGCAAATCTGCACACCGAAGTCGTAGCGCGTCTGAGCCGCACTACAGCTCGCTGGACAGAGTTACAGCCTGCACCAGTCACTCATGTTGCGACTCCCCAATCTCACAGAACATTTTCGCCTCCGGATTTAGAAGTCATGTCATCAGACGTGCCGTCTGTACCATTGGTAACGCCAAATCTTGTCATTCCACCATTCGCTTCTCCACTGAATAATTCATTCTTGTTTGACATGTCAAATGTCAGAATGAATCAAGAGTTCCCCGACGATCCGATGGAGATGATGCAAATCGATTGGGAAACACTGGCCCTTACCTATGGCCTTCCGTCCCAGTGAGACCTTCGCTGTGGCTATACAAATTTTAAAAGCAGTCCCGCACCTGTTATATTATGAATCTTATCTGATTAAAGCTGTAAAAGAATTGCAAAACCCATTTAGCTTTCCACCACACTTGCATCAAGTCTGCAATCCACTTAATCGTTGCTTCATGAATATCACGTGACATGAATTCAAGGGAGCGCCGTAGGGAGATTATTGATCTAGAACGATATTGCAACAATGGCCTTTGGGCGCGATAAGAAAGTGATTGACCGTATCCATCATTTCAACAGTCATGGTGGTGCTGATTCTGGCTCCTCGACACTCTCGGAAAAACAATGCAGCCCCAAGACGTAGCTCCATCCATGCCAGATGCAGTCCTATGCAAATGCGCGAGCCACCCCCAAAAGGAGAGTATGCCGTCTTTTGTGATCGTGTTAATTCTGAACTCAAGAAACGACGGCCATCAAACCTTCGAGAAAAGATTAGTAATTATTACGCAGTGGCACAGAATGACATACTGATATGGATTCGGGAAAATAGATGGATCTCGATGCATCGTATATGCCTGAGTGCTGACAACTATACCCTGGGGTAGAAAGTGGCCGCCAATGTCTGCACCCCCTGCTGGGACAATTCGGGGTAGGGCTCCAGGTGCGGCTCCGTAAAGACGAAGCGCCTCTGCTATTACGCTATTCAAGAGAGGAGCATCTTTTAGTTCTTCCTGTCCTATATCTGAGCTGAGGCCAGCTACTTCCTCTTCAATATCCCTCTGTAGGGCTGTATCGTTTAGTACGGCCCATACAAGATACGTTAGCGTGACCGCCGTAGTATCCGACCCGGCTACAATGAGGTTACCAGCTTCGAGCTGTACGCTTGAGTCCTTAATCACCGGTTTGTCCTTATCGGGATCCTCGGCAGCGGCGACCATCTGACCAAAGAGATTCTTGCTGTTGTGATTTTGGTCTTTCATATTTCGAACGGCTAATGCGCCGTGTTCAAATACCACATTATCAGCTGTCGTAAGCGTTTCAAGGGTTTTGACTGGCAGCCATCTGCCGGCATTATATAACCAGGGAAGCTCGCTGCGCAAGACACCGCCAAGCAAGGCGGATTGGATAGCATCAATATAGGGCGTTTGCTACGAAGGGGAGTAAGCTGGGGACCGATTTTCGTGAATAGATTGGAAGGAATATACCTTTCCAAGTTCCAGCATGTTAAAAGATTCACCAAATGCCAAATGAGCAATAACATCCGTTGCCATAAGCGTCCACCATTTCAATATGTCCGCCTCGCCTGCAAGAGCGTCGGCCTTGATCCTTGCTACGGCTGTATGTGCCTTCTGGTGAATTTCAGACGACCAATTGCGCTGAAGAGCTGAGTTACTGAATGCTTGAGCAAAGAGCCTGCGGCGAGCTGCGTGTAGGTGTGGGTCTCGTTGGGCAAAGATTCCTGGCTCTCTATTCCCACTACTCCCAACCAACGTATCATAAAACTTTGATTTCAGAAATCCTGAGCCTATTTTGTGTATCTTTGCAAAACCGTCAAGATCACTGATAGCTACTTCGTCGGGCGCGATCCGAACGATACCGCCGTATCTACAATGTAAGTAGTGAACATAGTGAATGCGTCGACCGGTCAATGTGTAGAATCTGAGCACTAGGTGTGTGAATCTTGAGTACCATGGTCCTGGAATCGAGGATAAGGGGCTAGAAAAGAGACCGATGTATAAGGTGCGGACGAGCCAAAGGCCGGCAGTACAGAGCGCACACAGTGAAAGTAGGGTCACCAATGCCATTTCGTTTTTTTGTTCGTTCTCACCAAAACAGAAGACTCAAGTCGCACTTCAAATATTCATAGGACTATAAACCATGTCTCAGATTGAACGAAATATCTGCACCGTGCATCTCTTCTGCGGGGAATGAAACGGTGCGGCTCGGGATGTGGAGGGACTGTTGTTAGCGCGTGGGGCTCCGGAACGCGACGTCGATCATGCGTCGGGCTGGATTCGTAAGTAGTTGAGCGGGTCAGGTGACCGGCAGTGGATCCCATGGATTGTTCCCCTTTTCTTTTGAAACACCTAGCACTGGAAATTCTCTGTGGAGATGAAAGTGGAAAAAGAGGCGCTTCTGTTTCGTTGAAAGATCAGGCTGTTGCGGGGTCTAAAAATTGATCTGAAGGATGACATGGAGGTTCAGAAGTAACACCATCGGTTAGTAGTTACTGTGAATACTTCTAAGCAGTACTAAAACATCTCGAATTGCTGAGATATGCTATGGTAAACATAGAGTTAATAATTAAAGATGAGCGATGATGATCTCTGTTGATTGTTACTTGATCGTGCGCAAACAGCGTGACAATCGAAAGAACATCGCATCGTTAGAAGTGTATGGGCCAGACAAGTGCAGGTATAACTTAGGACAATTGACAATGGGTTTGCAGTAACTACTTTCTTCATCTGCCGATCGTAGCTGACATTGGTTTAATTTTATTGTATCGAATCGGCCCGGCGCTACGTTTCCGCAAAATACGCCCGCAGCGGACCTGACCACACAATCTCTTAGAACAAGTAGTATCCTCGACGGAATCAAACATGGGGACTTTAGTGCCCGTAAAACAATGTTGTATGCCCTCAGTCTACGCACCATTGAGTTATTTCGATGTTGCTGCGTCTACCCTAAGCGGCTTATCGATAGTGATGCTACAATCATGCGTGATGTGTGAAGTGGGGTTGCCGCCACGGCTTAGCTGCTTACTCCCGCTGCTTACTCCCACGACATATAACTCACAGGCGGACCCTTATATTCAAACAAAATGCCTCCGACCGTCCTAAAAGCCCCTCCGTCTTACTTCCCACATTCTTGTCCTTTCAGACCTACGTGCGTTCCCACAAAATATGACCCTGCGCAAAGAATCGGAAGGGTTGATCCCGGTCGATATACCTAATGCCGGCAAGCCTTGCAAAATTTGGTTTAAAATTGTGGGAGATGTTCGAATTGGAGTACCGCTGATTACTCTGCATGGCGGGCCAGGTGCAGCGCATGAGTATATGCTCCCTTTCATCGATCTCCACAAAAAGCATAACAAGACGATCATCTTCTACGATCAGGTTGGTTGTGGAAAATCTACCAGGCTGCCTGAGAAGAACGGAGACGGCGATTTCTGGACCTTCGAATTGTTCATGCACGAATTAGACACACTGGTCGATCACCTCGGTCTCCGATCGCAAGGATTTGACCTCCTCGGTCACAGTTGGGGCGGCATGCTGGGAGGAGTGTATGCCGCAAAGAAGCCTGAAGGGCTTCGCAAGTTGGTCCTAGCGGATGCACCCTCCAGCATTCCTCTCATGCTCAAAGGGGAGCAGAAGCTGATAGATTCACTACCGCAAGACGTTCGGGACGTTATCGAAGAGTGTCACCGCAACGGGGACTTTGACAGTGAGAAGTACAAAAATGCATGTGTAGTCTTCTATCAAAGACATCTCTGCCGGGCTGATCCGTGGCCGAAAGATCTCCAAACGGGGTTAGGTCACCTGGAAGAAGACCCTACTGTATACCGTACGATGTTCGTGATTTCCCTCTTACGCTCAGGTCGTGTGAAACTGACTTTGGCCTAGGTGGGGACCATCGGAATTCTTTGCTTCCGGTTCATTGAAGAATTGGGAGGGCCATTCAACCGCGCATCATATTGGCGTTGAAACGCTTCTTATCAATGGACGGTACGATGAAGTGCAAGACTTGGCCGTTGCGCCTTGGTTCCATCGAATCCCAAAGGTCAAGTGGGTACAGCTGGAAAATTCTAGTCACATGGGTCACTTTGAAGAGCGCGAGCGATACATGCAATTTGTCGGTGATTTCTTGGAGGGTGATCACGCCCTGAACTAAGCATATATTTATATGGGGCTATAACGGTTCCAGACCCTCCTTGAAACCTCAAAATCAACGTAAAAAATAAGTCTACTTGCTCTTCATAGTTGTGAAAAATGAACCAACCCTTGTCATGAAGCTGATGGTATGTATATTGATCTTTCTAATCCTTTGTTGCAACATTTTCTGACCTCTTCTGAGAAATGCGCACCGGCACATGGAGCTAATGAAACACTAAACAGTACTAGTTCACCGACCATGAGCATATGCTAATAGACTTGGCTGGCTGACAGAGAATGATATAAGCACTACGCTAGATTCATTCTCTCGCACCAGTTGCAGGTTGCAACGAGTATTCTCCCATAAGGAGTTATATGCTAATTCATTTGAATTAACGTATTCAACAGAATTCCCGTGAAGTCTACAAACTGAACAACATTGCTCGTCAAACCGACAGCAGCTAGAGCTTCAAGGATATTTTTACTCACTGATAATTAGGTTATTGCTAATTAGCAAAATGCACACAGTTTTATTTCTTGTGGGAATGTTGATACGTGACTGATATCGGAGCAAGGCTGAGTATTGACTTTCAAACGTTAGCTGTACGATACGAGTTGCAAGGGTTGGATTGAAGACCACCTAGGTACATATATGTACATGCACGCTCTCTACCTGCGCAAGCATCATCATAGTTGACTGATGTACGACTTACTATAAAACTTCAATAATAAACATTATCCACGAGTTGTCAGCGTATAAAATGGATAAGGCCAAATGACCTTTATGGTTGTGTTAAAAGACATATAGTCACGTGATTTGATCGGACTTGTCTAGAATGTTAGATCTGCGCAGGTATGATTTCATTTTGTTTTTAGGGCGCAAAAAGCAAAATGTCATTCCAATGGATCGGATGTACAAAACGAAAAGCCCCGTTTTTCAAGTTGGGGTCTTCTACATAATCTTTCCTAGATAGTGTATCTTAAATTTCAGTAGCTGAGAGCCTTCTAACTCCCCTCGTCGAAACGAAGTCTCATTATTCGGGGAGTAAGAAGTGGGCTCGGAACTTCTGGTGAGCCCACACGCACCCAATCGTGGGCATCTATACACGCACGGCGCGAAGCCAGAACACCCGGCCTTGCCCGTTCCACCACGGCGGCATTATATCTATGGAACAGCCCACGGAGATTTTCACTGCTCGGTAGGTCTTGCCGAAGCGAGGGGAGTACGTGCTCCGAAAATTCCTTCACGTCCACTATGGCATGATTTGCTCCCTCGCCTCGATCTGGTTAAGGGTCAGCGATGCCTGACGGACGAGACTCTGAAACTACTTACACATGGCCATCGGATGCATGGCATCTCCCATGAGTGCAATACGTCCGGTCGTTTGGAAATCCCGTGGTGGGGGCCAATCATCAAGCAAGATAGGCTTCACCTCTGTGTTCTCTGGTAATTCTAGAGCTATCTGCCGGAAAGGGTCTGCCCAAGTCTGCGCGATAGCCCGGATTAAAGTGAGTCGTGCCCTGTTGGTGTCGGGGATTGTTGTCACGGTAGGCCGACCTAAGAAGCCTTCGACCAGCGGCCAAGATACGACAAGCTGTACAATATATTTACCCCTCTCATTACCAGGATCATCCGGGGTTTCGAGGAGACTAAAGTAAGCAAAGCTGTTATTCACCGACGACGTTCCATGTAAGAAGAACGGATCCAGCGCCCTTAAACTCTTGACTTGCTCAGGGTCATGCTCCATCCGCAACCCCATGGCTCCCACCGGAATCAGGTGGTTCTCTGCATGTGGAAGCAGTGCTTGGCGAATCCGCGAATGTGCTCCATCACACGCGACCATTAATTTTCCTACCACCGTTCCGCCACCCACCAGATGCGCTACTACGCATTCTTCTTCCTCCTCCGCAAAACTCAACACCTCTCGCCCCCAGCCCACCTCGAGACCTGTGGCTAATAGGTCGCGTAGACGTCGGCGTGACACACGCACTACGCGTTCCGGTTCCAGAACCGGGCCGCATCCCTTCATCTCCCCAGTCGCAAGGTCATAGAACGGGAAGCGAGGCGACTTTTTTACAGTTAGGGCTCGGTCGACATACGTCTCGGGCAATCGCGCGGCCAAGGCGGGCGGTAGAAGCTCGCGCAGGGCCGGCAGGGACCAATTCAGTGTCAAGCCCCAGCCAGCACCGCGGTCGGTGGCAGGAGATGCGTCACGCTCGAGTAACACAAAAGGTACAGATAAAGCGCTGAGGTGTTGTGCGAGGAGCAGGCCCGAGATACCAGCGCCTACAATGAGAACGGGCAGCGAAGCGGGAGATTGGGGTTGGGTGGTGGAGAGTTCGGCGGCGGGCATTTTCACTCAATACGAATGAGGACGGTTCAGAATAATTTAAACCAGAGATGACTGACACTAATGCTGCATGTATCGGGATTAAACACCCAGTAAAGGGGATCACTCCTGCCTAGGCTTGGAAATAGGTGAGATTACTTAAGTATACATCATTGTTATAGGACTAGGCTGAAATAGGCTTAGACAGTTCTCGATTAGGACGGTACTTAAAATGTCAGCCTATAAGTACACATGCAAGTAAGAAAATACCCTGGAACAGTAATAGTAACTATTCATCTTCATAGGCCACCTTGAAAATTACCCCGCCCCTCCTATAATTAGTAAAATTTTTCGCAGCCTTGACCGATTTGCACTCTCCGCTGAAGTTTGTCCCATCAGATTATATAAAGCTTCAGCGTATTTTCCTTCTTGATTTTCTAGCCCAAATCATATCTCTCACGGCACTTTATCTCGCTGTAACTCGACACGCCCAATATGAAGCCAAAAGAAAATAGCGGTGGCCCTGCTAGCCAAGTGTCTATACTCCCAAATAAGCTGGATACTGCATGGAAATTTCTCGACGAACACCGCCATCTTGATTCAGATATTGACGTCGGAGCCCTACGTCGCAAAATCGACTGGCACATAGTCCCACTTATGTTTTGTTGCTATACGATGCAATTTTTGGACAAGGTGATTTTGAATGTGAGGCCACAGCCTTTCTACCCGTCATAACTCTCGGACTGACATAGACTAAGTATGCAAATGTCATGGGCCTTTCTTCGGATCTGAATCTTGTCGGGAACGAATTCTCAAATATTGCAACCTTCTTATTTGTAGGACTTTTGTGCTTCGAGATTCCAAATAGTACGACCCTTTCTCCACCATTGCGCGCTCTCTCGCTCCTGAACATCTAACCTCTTCACTCAGCATATTTTCTCCAGATGGCTCCCGCTGGCAAATGGCTTGGTGGAAATGTGGTGCTATGGGGTATCGCAACGGCGTGCGGTGCAGCAGCCCACGACTATCGCAGCTTGCTTGTGTCGCGCATCTTCCTGGGCATTTTTGAAGCGACCATAGGGCCATCACTGTTGCTCATCAGTAGCCAGTATTACACCAAGTCAGAGCAAGCACCGCGTTTCAGTCTCTGGTACCTCGGACTGGGACTGGGTCAAATAGTAGGGGGTGCCGTATCGTACGGTTTCCAACACGTCGCACCTGGTTCCGCTATGCTGGCCGGCTGGAGGATTATGTTCATTACTCTCGGCGCCAGTACCATAGTTGTTGGTATTCTCACCCTAATATTGCTGCCCGACACGCCTATGCGCGCACGCTGGTTGACAGGTGCTGAAAAAGTCGCATTGCTGAAGCACGTCAGCGTCAACCAAACAGGCATTCAGAACTCTCGTTTTCGCGTGCGAGAGATTTTCGAGGCTCTGTTGGATCCTCAGGTTTATCTGCTCATCATCGCTGTGGTATCCGTATGTCTTTCCTAACGTGAGACTCTACTCTATATGAGGAGTGCTAACTGGTGAACAAAGCTTTCTATCTCAAGCGGTGTAGTCACGACCTACTCGGCCACCCTCATTCGAAACCTCGGCTATAAACCGAAGCAAGCCGCCCTTATGAATATGCCATCTGGTCTAGTGAGCATTTTCTTCACGTTATTTGTCGGCTACGGTATCCGCCTGCGTTCGCACCGCTGGGTGTGGATCCTGGCCTGCCTCATTCCGGGGTAAGCAAAAAAAAGCTCGAAGTTCCAAAAACTACCCACGTGACCCGCTCACATTTTTTGTTTTCTTCCCAGAATAATCGGCGGCGCCCTCATGTCCTTCCTCCCAACATCGAACCGCGCCGGATGCCTTGCGGGTATATACTTGGTTAACGCGGTAGTAGCACCTCTGGCAGTGTTCTATCAGTGGACAGCCGCCAACGTGGCAGGCCCCACGAAGCGAGCCTTTACTGCTGCTATGGTCTCGGGAGCATTCTCGATCGGCAATATCTTAGGGCCACAGACTTTTCGCGCCCGCGATGCTCCGGATTATCGCCCTGCTAAGCTTGCCGTTATGGGTACTTTGGCTGGCTGTGCTGCCACTACCATTTCCTTATTCCTCTACTATTTCGACGCCAACCGCCGCCGACGTCTCCGTGCCAAGAAGGACGATGAGCGATATCAGGGGGATGAAGTCGTCAGCGAAGAGGCATACCTCGAGCCAGAGGTCTGGACGTATATGACAGACAAAGAGAACCGGCGGTTCCGCTACACATACTGATGTAGTGACAACCTATGATATTGCCTTGATATACATCTATGCCCCTGGCATCTTAAGGAGCTTTCTAAAAGAAATATAAGTCAGGCAATAGAAGGTTCTATAAGAGGATACAGATTGCGCTGATCAGAATTAAGCAATTGCCAATAGCTACTCGAGTAGGCTTTGGAGCACATGAGCTGTTCAAAGTGGTAGATCCCCGGGAGCCTTTTTCTGATGCAGAACGGTGCACTTACCAGCGCGATCGTTTCATGTACTTCTATATTTTCAAAGCCAGTGATAGAAATTTTATACCTCCCGCGGCTCTTCCTATGACTGCGAAAGTGGGCAAATTAATTTTCGATATATTTACTGCATTTACAGCTACTATTCTGTTGCTTTCACAGGTTTCGGCGCTTTCGAGCCCACCGGAGCCAAATGATGACGGGGCGTAGAATCCCGCGGCACAGTTTACAGTGGCAATAAGCGCTATGTCTTTTTGAGCTTTACAATAAGGCCCCAGTGTGTCAGATAAGCCGCTGGGGGCCAAAGGAGGACGAAAGGTTGTGTTCATGCAGATCCAATTTACTGTGTAAGCTTCAGCCTCAACTTGGGACTTTTAACGCCTGCCGTGCCCTGCTGAGCCTTCATTCTTCGCTCTCTTTACGATCAACGCCAAGATGAGTGGACGAGGAGCATACGAGCGTGTTTCGCTCCCGGACACGCGGTCGGTGTCTGCTATATCCGATATATCGGAATCAGGACGAGATACTCTGCGACCAAACGCACGAGATGATGTTTCGCCCATGTCTTCACCGTCTCTTCCCGCTCAAGACCTCTCCAATTTGAAGTCCAACGACAGGAACATTACACAAACTTCAATCAGTACGACTACAAGTAGCCGCCGCAAAGCAGCGTATAATGGTATGTTCGAAGCGCTTTGTGCATTGCTTCTCTAACATTTGTGCTCAGATGCAAAATGGCTTCCTATTACCCTTCGGACGCATGTCATCTGGGTCCCGACGGCTATTAGTCTGATATGCGGACTCGTCATTATGTTGCTCTCCTGGTATTCTAAAAAGAACAACGGATTGGGTCCCGCGACGACCGCGATTTTCGGCTGGAAGTTTGTCCCAACCTTCATTGCTGTTATTTACACGCAATTGACGACCATATTATTTGATGATGTCAAGCGCACCGAGCCTTTTGCGCGCATGGCAAGGCCTACAGGCAGCATTCCTAACGCCTCACATACTATACTAGACACACCAAGAGTGTGGTGGATCACGCTGGCGCTCGGTTTTCAAAAGAAGCGCAATGGGGGCAAACGCGGCTGGGTTCTCATCATGACATGTCTTGTCAACGTTTTAGCTTTCCTGGCAATTTCGCCCCTGTCTTCGGCGCTACTCGATGTTCGATCTATGCGCATCACGCGACAAATTGAAATGGCTCGATTGGTGCCAAAACAGGGTGAGCCTCTGAAGCTCGTCGACGACAGAAGCATGTATTTCCGGACCACAGCGGCCGTGCTGCAAAATGTTACCACTTCCCCTTGGATCTCCGATGAGTACGCTGTCCTGCCATTCTGGCCAGTCGACAACCCGGACGCTGTTTGGAACGGGCCCATCACTTCAAGCTCCACGAAATTGGCGTGCGAAAACGACTGTGTTTCACAACGAGTTCAAATGCACGAAATTGAGCCTTGCCGCAACCAGTACAGGAAGTGTGGCTGGTTCTAAAAATTCTGACCCATTGCTGATAGCTTCAGTCCGCCTTGATGGCCCGGATGGTTGCCAATACAACATTAGTGTGGCAACTGTTGCCTCCCTGGGAGGGCTTATATCATGGACTGACTCAAACCATATCGCCGACGGATATTCTTTTGATGACCGTAGCCATTTTTCTACAAACAGCAAGTGCCAAGGGGACGAAGCGATTATCCTAAGTACTGAATGGACGGACTATGATTCTCCACAGCGAAACGAGGCGTATCAATTTCGCTCGAACGCGACAATCAGGGGCTATATGTGCTCCTCGGAGGTTTCAACAGCGATAATAGATGTGGATGCATCCGTGTCTGAAACAACCTTCAACGTCAGTTTTAACGAAACACGATTTCACGATGTCAAATCTGCCATTACCGAGAATCTCATGAATCTCACCGACCTTTTTCGGATCTCTACCGATCCCAAATGGTACCAGTATATTCCAAGGGGGGATTCAGACGAATTTAATGGCCTTGCCGCCTTACTAGCAACACAACATGGTCTCAATGCCACACTGATGCTGCAAGACCAGGAGCTAGACCAAAAAGCTGCTTATATAAGACGCCGGCTCTTCAGCGAGCTTCTGAGATCCTCCATCGATGCACCAGGTGCGTCACAAACCGAAAATATCCCAGGCGAGGATACATTTTTCGAGCGAAGAGTGAGGGTGAGCGTAGAGGCTGCTGCTCTTTTGGCGAGCCTCTTCTTTATATCATTCCTCATGTTGGTGTACATCACTTGGTTTTCTCGACTAACGCAAAGACCGCTCAATTTGGCGCATGATCCAGCTACCGTACTTGGCACCGCGGCCCTCGTTGCCAACTCCACGGAGATTTTGTCCTCATTGCGCGGTCTGAATCAAGCAACAGCGCAAGAAGTCATCTCCACGCTAGGGGGACGAGTATACTCTACCTCATCCGGCGTGCTCTACGAGGATTCTGTGCACAGCAAGCGGAAAGGCATCGGTAAGCCCTTGAATCATATGATACGCTATTTGCACTAACGAGTTTTCAAGACTCAAGATCCAGATCCCCCCAAAAGGGAAGAAGCCAAATCCCCTCTCTTCTCAAAATACGGACCCTCTTGGGGTTGTTGCTGTACCTCGCGGCTCTTCTGACTGCACTCGCCGTCGTTCATCGATTCGCTTCAAGATCCAGTCTACGACAAGGATTGTTCACCTACCGAGTCAATTCCGACGCATTCGGCAGCTTTGCACCTTTCTCCATTATTCCTACCGTTCTAGGTGTCGGGCTTGGTTTATGGTGGAATGGTATGGACAAGTCCTTTCGATCACTGCAACCATATGTCGCCATGTCTAGGGCACCCACCAAGATTACACGCGGTGCTGGTGTCTCGTATCAATCATCCCACTGGTTATTGGCATCATCCAGGGCTGTGAAAAATCATCATTGGTTACTTTCACTCGTTACACTAGGCACCTTCCTAGCCCAAGCTTGTAAGTTTAGCGCACCAGTAAGATTTTTCAGGCACTAACGTACAGCAGTCATTATCGCCATGTCCGCGTTGTTTCAGTTGAATACTGGCTTGGTTGAGAGTCAAATTTCCCTAGATCGCTCTCTTGAAATACGTCAAGCTCCCCACGTGCGGCTCGCATACACTAATTACCCGCCCAGTATCAACAATAGTGATAGTTTCATCTCTAACGGTTTCAGCGCCACTCTAAAAGATGTGTACGCGAACCTCACAACGAACTGGATGTATTCTGCCATCATACAAGCGACGTTGAGTGGTTCAGAGCCACCATGGTCCAAGGACGGTTGGAGTTTCGTTCCATTGAACCTTTCTGGGGTTGACACCCTCAGGCAAACACACCAGCAAGACGATTCAGACATCCAGGAAACATTGAAAAACTACTCGCCTATAAATATCACTGTCAAAACTCCAGCGTTACGTGCCCGCTTGGAATGTAGCCCCACCGGTGACGTGACTAAGACGTCCTGGTGGCTCAATCCGTGGTCTAGCAACACCTCCGATTTGGCGAAAGAAGATACCGAGTTACGCGAACTTCCTTCCTATTGGCGCTTCAATTCTTCAGAAGTTCCGAACTATGACACGCCAATCGCACCCGACAGCTGGTATATCTCCTGTTGCTTTAATCAGTCTGAACCTTCACGGATGAATAATTTAACCATGTCGCTTGCCGTAGGGTACTGGACGCCCAATTTTGGTAAGCGCTATGGAGAACAATCTGTGACCATGGATAATGGAAACTTCACAATCAAATGGATTAATGGACAAGGCGGCTTCACTGATTATGGAGGTGTATCGCCAATAACCTTCCGAAACGCCACAAGGCTGCAATCACTGAATTGTATGCCGATTATTGAGGGGTCGGAGGCCGAAATTAAGGTAGACAAGCAAACGCAGCGTGTGCACTCGTTCACAATACTCAAGGACCCCGTGCCCGAGGATGGCGCGTGGAGTGACAACTTCGTGGTCCGTGACCCGTATGATCCGAACGACCCAGACTTCAAAGCACAAATAAAGCCTAGCTACGCGAACGTGATTTATCTAGTACGGCAGAATGTGACCACCAGGTAAGTTGACGTGGCCATCTCGCTCAATCTGAGCTAATACCATCCCAGCTACGGTAACCTTTTTACTCAAGCGTTGCTGCGCGCATCGCGGATGCAAGGCCTTCCGGATCTTGCGAAGCTTAACTCTGGGGTTCCCGAAAATCTGAGAGATAACGTGTTCAATATCCGAAACAATTTGACCGGCCTTAACCTCGACTTTATGTCTTATGCATCCTATGTCCGAGCTGGAGAAGATGCCGCTGCGCTACTTGACCAGGGTTCTCTAATGCGCCGCTCGGAGGCAACATTCTCGCTCTTCTTTCAGCACTATGTCAGCAGTACTGTTTTCCCAAATTCCGGTGGGTGGGCTTTTCAACCAATTGGTTACAAGATTAAAGATCTCCGCGGAATCGCCAATGGTACCTTTCGTCAGATTCAGCCTGGAGGTAAACCAGCTGCCAAGGTAGAAGACCTGCCGCCTCGAAACACGGAGCCCACAGCGACTGCCACCATGACCACTCGCGTCGAAATGCTGGACATGAATCGTGAGGCTTTCTTAGTGTGTCTGGTTATTCTCTGCTGGCTGGTGTTTACCGTGCTCATCGTTGCGGCACTACACCGGCGGACATTCAAGGAACTAGATCGCAATATCGAATCAATTGCCGACACTTTAGTTCTCGTCGCCGGCAGCGAGAGGCTGTTGGCGGCTCTTAGAGAGCATGGTGTGCAAGGCTTGATTGGTACTGATGTCAAAACTAGATTAGGCTGGTTTAGGGCTCCAGATGGAAGAATGAGATTCGGGATTGAGATAGTCTAGGACAGTAAAGTGTTTCTAAAGTGACAGTATATATTAGTGTTAATTATTAAAAGACATTTGCATTCTTATAGTATGTTATTTTAAATTATAACGTACACCTCTTTTGATTATTACGCCTATAAATATATAATATATAGGTAGTAGTAATCTACTATACACGCATACTAGTTCCTATTTTCTTTTACTTGAAACTTTATCTTACTACTTCAAAATTAGATGTAGAGATATAGGATGACCTGGACCTTCATAGGTGATGACGTTCCAGCCACGTGCTAATCCGGGGACGGCGACTGTGTGATACAGACCTTCCTGCGCGCCGTCATATCCATTTCCGAGGATGAGAGTAGGGCGGTTTGTATTGCTATCAGTCGATGCAGGGAACCAAATGGCCTCGATATCAAAATCGCTCGTGGAAGTCTTGACACGGTGGCCAGGAATAGGAAGCGCAGCGATGGCTTTGTCGAAGGCGGAGATCTGCTCCCCCCAATAAATATTGATGCGTGGGTCATCCCAGTTAACGTGGAGGTAGAAGTCTGCGCGACAGAAGTATGTGGATGCCGCGAACCAGCTTTCGCGGACATTTACGGGGTTGTAAGCAAGAGCGGGATCCTCAGCTTGGGATTTTTTGTAGTTGGCAAGGTTGAAGAAGGCGGTGGAGAAACTGTCAAAGTCGCCCGGTGTGATGTTTTTTGCTGTGCGGAGGATTGGACCTATATCAGCGCCGCCATATATGCTCTCCCCCAGGGGCACGAGGAGCTCGAAATGGAACGGTTCGTCGGTACTTAGGATGTAGATGGGATTCTGGTCCTGGTTGGCTTCTTAGCCATACACTGCGTTTTGGAAGGCAAGGAAACCAAAAATGAGAGGCAGGAGTCTATGTAGATGCGTCATGTTTAAGACAAAGATATCATGTATATGCCGAGTAGATCAGTAACAGTATGCAGGTGATGAGTGGTGCATAGGTGTACCTCAATGCCTATGATTCACTATGTATGTATCTACTTGATATAGAGCCCAGATTAGGGTGAGGGTTAGGGCCCAGGTCTTCTGTATTCACACTCTTCAACAATCTCTCACTATCAATGTTTACCACTAAATTGTTCCAGAACGTGAGGACATGCGCACCGGAAATCCATCCACCGGATGTGCCGAACCCAACTGGATTTGATAAGCTCGTTCACCATCCACAGTCTTGATCCCTTTCGGTTTATGAGTCGCATCCCACTCATCAAACGCTTCACTAAAATCAAACTCCCTCGCCGTGAGCGCCAAGACAAGCTTCAATTCCGTCAGCGCAAGCTCCGTGCCAATGCACGCACGTGGCCCAAACTCAAACGGCCGCCAGGCATTCTTCTGTGGTTTCAGTGTTGCATCGTCATTGTCCGGCATGAAACGCTCGGGGAGAAATTCCTCGACTCGTGGCCACCATAGGGGATTATGGTGGAGTCCGTGGTGGACGGCCCAGACGAGACAGTGCTCGGTTGGGAACTGACGTCCTTCGCGATCTGTCAAGAGAAACCCCTTTTGTCCCTTTCGTGGGGAGGATACGACGGGGAACAAGCGTAGCGTTTCTTTAATAACGGCCAGCGTATAAGGAAGGCTGTTGCATAACGTAGGGTCGGATACCAACTTCTCAGAAGCTTTTTCTCTGTCTGGACCAAGAACATTGTCATGCTCAATACGAAGCTTAGCAAGGACTCTCGGATTCCGGGAGAGCAGCAGCCACGCATAACATATTGTCGTGGAAGTCGCGTCATGTCCCGCAAATATAAAAACCTTCATCTGGCTCCGCGCATACTTCCGGAAGACTTTATCCATCGTGCCTCCATCACTGTACACATTCAACGCGAGATCAATAATGGTCTTACTTTTCGAATTCCCTTGCGCCTGGTTATACCGTTCATCGAGGTCACGGTCGATGTATTTGTCCATGATTCTTCTGTTATTCCACATGTGGAAGTATCGCATTGGGTTGATGAGCATTACAATACCCATCTCCAGCCCGAACGCCGCCCATTGTCGCTGGTGCAGCAGGGCTGTTATCCATGGGCTAGGCTGTCCTTGAACGTTAAGTTTGGTGTCCCTAGTTCATAGCATTCATTAGTCGCAGCAATATTGAGAGGTTTGTGTGTGGAAAGTAACATACAATGCCACTCGTCCAATAACATCAATCGCAAGCTTCAAAGCATGATCTTCAAACAAAAACATCTTCCCATCCCGCGCTCTTTCCATCAAATCACTGCGGAACTTCTCCACTTCTTCCACAATACTCGGAACCAGACTCTGCATGTGTCCCGCCGAGAAACCAGGGTTGAAAACCTTCCTCCAGAACTTCCACGTCTCACCCTCCAGACAGTTCAAATCGTACCCGCCTGTGATGGGGTACATGAAGGTTTTCACACCAGGATGTTTTGGCAATAGTCGATCTTGCGCGAATTGCGCGATGGCGTCTGGGTCCGTGACAATAAGCATGGGGTCTGAGACGGGCCAGAGATCAAGGTAGAAGGTTGGTCCGAGGGATGGATAGCGTTGGCGAAGTTGGTCAGCCAGGTAATGGCCGTGTGCATCGGATGGAAGAGAACGTTGGATCTGGGCGGCCACGAGGAGATGCCCGAAGAGGAGGTTGTGAGGGGGCATAGGCTTCATTTGGTTTAGCATTTATCGATCTTAAAATTTAGTGGTATTTGTTTACTGACCAGACCTTGTCGTTGTAAAGATCGCATGTAGCGTCTGATGAGCCATGCTTTGTACAGAAATCTTGAGATGAAGGCGCTGGTGAGCGCGAATAACGATGTTGCTAGCAAAAGATACATGTTTAGAAATATCAATGACAGTAATATGTTCGTCCTTTCCTTGAATTCCAGGGCGAGTTTAAAGAGCGATTGCTTCCCACCGAGACTGATACCGTGCAGCTCACACCCCGCGCCGACTGCGCCGCTCGATGTGCGAATGTGGAAACTAGCGACTCATCGTAGATCCGAAAGATCTCCGATGACTGGTACGCAGGTTCAATATCCTCGACTCATATATCGCGCTCACATATACATATTCCGCGTGCCCACATAACCCACCCATCCCAAAAGTCAACCTATTGAAACCGTCAGCACTTTAACTCCCAGGACCAGGCGTCACAATCGTATAATTACACGTCGGGCAATTTGTTTTTGTATTGTTCGTCGCCGGGTACCAATCTCGGCCATACGTCGCATTTAGCCCCACACTCCCCACCACGTGCCCGCTCTCAAGCCTGATCCAACTCTCAACTTCAAAGTCGCGCAACTGCTCCATCGAAACTTTGATCTGGCGCGATCCGCGCTCCCAGTTACCGTACCCGCCGTACCCAGTGTGCTGGCCAAAGCAGAGATTGATGCCGTTGCCGGCGACTGTCATGCCTGGAAGGCGGGTGTTCCATTTCGCACACCACGTATCACCGTGGTCGTGGCCGGAGAAGACTGCGATGATACCCGGGAGTGTGGTGAGAGCTTGCATAAAAGGAACATCCTGACCGCCGTAGTCGCAATTCCGGTCGTTTGTGCCGTTCGCGCACCATCCTTGCGCTTGTGGTGAGACGGGCACGTCGTCGTTGATTCCCGGTTGGTAGTGTGGGCTTACGCCGGCGGTTTGAAAGGCAACAGAGGCATAGGTCGGAATGTGGACAAAAGCAAGTGATGGGATCGTTTTCTGGTATTTCGCGGTGAGCACAGCATGAGTTTGTTGGAACCAGCGCACAACAGAGATGTCGACCCAGTTTGGGAGACCGAGTCTATTACCGGAGGCGTCTTTCTTTTGGTATTGGAAACCGCCGCGTGAGTCGAAGAACCAGAGGATGAGCTCTGGGATGCATTTTTCTGCTGCTGCTGAGGTGGTAGTGCAGTTATTAGGGTAGATCGGGAGGTAGTAGTTTGATGTCCCTGCATCTTCCGACTCGACCATGTTTTTGGTCATCGCGTTTGGCCATCTCTGCTCGTGTTCTAGTAAAGCATCTGTTGATAGATTGTATTGATGGTCGTGATTGCCATATGCCGATGCCCAGGGTAGGTTTCGTTGTACAAGGGGCGCAACAATTTGTTCGAGATAAATGGTACTGTTTTCCAAAAAGCCATTATCGCCAGTTATTAGGTCGCCATTTAGGACCACAAGGCTTGGGGATTCTTTATCTAGAACTTTCTTGATGACTTCCACCGAGTTGATATCCTGTTGCGGGCTGCTCGGAAAATTAGCCGTGACAATCTAGATATGAGCGGGACATGGTGGCTCACCCCCAAGTATCCCATGCATTCTCGCCGAAATGTAAATCCTCTGCTTAGCAGTTAGCAGATTGATTTCTCCCGTGAAGTACCTGTCGCGCGAACCCATGATGCTTATCTGAAATGTGCCATTCACGTTAAATCGAAGAGGAGCGCCGGGGGTTGAGCTGTTCGTGTAACGTTTAGCAAGGCTCAAGCATTCTACTAACGAACCCAGGAGTGCCAAGTATAGTAATGATCTTGACATGATGGGGGTATATATAGTTATTGGGCGAGCTCACCATGCTCCAGGAATAGGAGAATGAACGCATGCGGCGGGAGGTTGTCCTAGATATACTTGGGCCATATCGATTGCAGGGCTACTCGACAGCGGTATATCCTGTTACCAATCTGCGAGCTGCCATTTGTGTCGGAGCACTTTTGCGTGTGCTCCAGAGAACGTTGGAATGAGAGAAAAGACGTGGCCGAGGTTCGCCATTTGATTGGTGCCGATCGGTTCTGGCACCACATGCCCCCTTGCATGAACATCAAATGGACAACCGACTTGTTCATCTGCCGAGAAAAAAATAACTACCGCTCTATTCAAGGTTTACATGAATGCATCGCCAACTCACTGAATTGGTTGGAATTTTTCGCAAAAAAATGTATTAACAAGATTAACGCCGAGGGCATATATATAGGCACAAGCAGATACATAAAGTACAATTGATGTACGAACTGCTAGAGATTATCACGTGACTGAGGATGGATGTCGCTTAGTAATCAATGCCTCCCACTCCTTGAAGTCCCTTAGAACAGAAAGGAAAATTAGTAGCAAGATTCGTGTAATGGAAATCTCTAGTATAGTAAAATTTGTATGCGTTGAACAATTTATAAAGTATAAATTACGTTTGGGATAATCGGTCATATTTGCATTCCTTGGAAGAGCCTTTGAGAGCTAGTACATCCCGTGGAAAGATTTCTAACTATTTATCAATATCCCAGTGCTCCAAAATTATACTTTGAGCAGGCCTTTTCAAGCAAGGGCAACAAAATATCTCCCTATGCGTATGGGGAAGGCATTTATATGTCCCCTACTCGAGAGCAAAGTACATAGGGAAAATAATCAACAATTAGTTAACCGAATAGCAATCAGCAATCAATTAACTAAACAATAATCACACGATAGGGCTTCTAGCCTGACCAATGTAGCTTTTGAGCTTGTAGTTCTTTCTCGAACTCTCTCTAGATGAAGTTGGATAGGAAAAGGGTGTACGTGGTATATTCTATATTTGAATCTATATCTATCACTAAAATACAAACTGATTCTGCCACGCACATCATCACCAGCCCCAATTTAATTGATTCCCTCAAGAAGTTTTTCCATGTCTCCATCAAGGATCACGGTAACTTTCTCGCAGACATCCGGTTCACATATCTCCTCATATGCCTGTTTCCAATATTTTAGTTTCTTTCGGCCATTTACAAGAGGTCAAGACTTACAATCAATTTTCCGGGTTTGTTTTTGCAATCTTCCTTCAAGGGAATACGGCGAATGACAGCTTCAGCGAATGAATCCGGACCCCAGTTGAAAACTGTGGGAGCATTGGGTGCGGATCTTTGGAATTGATACAAAACATCTGCGCACATCTTGATCAGAAACTAGAGTTTGGATGACAGAAATAAAATTACCTTCAAATCTCCTAGTTGCTGTCGCGTTCGCATAGGCTCGGATACCCATCCCCTGAGCATCAACATGCCACTTCGTACCTTTCATGCGGTCGGCGACGTTAGACACTGGCTGTTCTGGACCTTGGAAAAGAACTAGATAGGTAATCAGACAACATGCCTACAGTTCGAGATTGCTTGCATCTTACCGCGGACATTGTAGCCGGCTTTAATCAAATTAGCAGTTCCGTTTCTCAAACGTGGATCAACCTCAGCACCCTCAAGCCCTTGAGCCAGAACGTATGGGTGATATGCCGTGAAGCCACTAGCGCCATGTCAGACTGTCTTTTCTTCTTCTATCTATATTCAAGAGTATAACATACGTGTAAAAGACGTTGACCTCTCCGCAACTCATATTAGTTGGGAATGTAGGGCCTGATTTGGACGTGTATGAGGGGCCCTGTGGGTGTGGCATTGCGAGACTACTCCCAACGAGCGCAAGCATTGCTGAGTAAGTGGCGATGACCATGATATTCAGACCTAAGAACGTGTAAATGGAAGAATAGCTGTGTTAAGATGTTGATTGTGCAGAATGACCGGCTGGTTGACAGTGATCGCTTTATATGTGTTTGATAGTTCATGCTTTAAAGCAAGCGTACTAGTCGGTGATTGCGGATTCCACTCTGTTCCTTCCCAAGATATTGATTCCTTTGAATAATCCGTTTTCACATATACCAACAACGGGGGCCTCGTAAGCACCCTCTCGTACGCACAGACCAAGGAGGGCCTTACCATTCCACATGCTCTTTTTCTTGCCGCGATGAAATCAATGTCAGAGAACAAGCACAATGGAATAAAGATGCTAAAAACTATCAGGCTAATATGCGTGATCTACTTCCAAACCGTTCAATACATTTACTGTGTGGTTTAGGGAGAACACTCGTGTTCTTTTCTAAACATTGCTTCGAAAATTCTGCTCGTCTAGACCCTTACGCGTACGATAGGCACCATAGGCTACGGGGCTCAGCGTTGTTTCAATATGTCAGATCCTTTGCTTAGATGCGGATCAAACAGCGTTGGTCCATCAAGCGAAGTGGGCGCTTATTGCACCTAGCAGTAGTTTGTCATTGTTTCGGGGCGTGATCTTCGTTGCAGCCCGAAGCACGAGCTTTTTTTCTCCAGATCTACATGCAGCATTGTATTTGTGCATTGAACTGCCATTTTACATCACACTGCACCAAGAAAGATCCCAGACAGAATGAAAAGGGCGAAGCCATTTGTGCGACTCGAATACAGTACACCAACCAGCAGGTATTATTATATTACATTGCAGCGCATTTGAATTTTAAGAGAATTCAGAACATAATTTTTACAGTTTTGACTAATCCAGGACTGCAACAGGGCAATTGGACGTTCACGTTCTCGATGAAACGGATATGGAAGTAATCTTGAAAACAGATACCGATTTATGATGATTGCGAAGGCACACATATGTCTGTAAATGCCGCGACTTTCGCGATCCAACTCATCCTTTACACTCTTGGTATACACGGTGTTGGAACACGGAAATCCCCTGAATAATGCATACTGCCTCTCGGGCGAGAGGTCCGGGCCAAAACATCTGGCTGACCAATAGCTTTCACATCCTCTTATCAGCCGAGCCAAGTGTGTTTGCAGATTGCGAAGCTTAATGTTAGAAGGATGAGAAAAAGAAAATACAGACTCGTAACAACCGCACGCTAAGCTAAACCATGCGCCAATCTTTAGAATTACCTCAAACTGGGAACAGTATTACACTTCGTTAAATTCCAGCATGTTCACATTTTTTGAAAGCAGGACCAAATTAAGATACCAATGCCTGAGCTTCGAAAGGCAATGGATTTTGTGCTAGTCACAGAGTGCTCTAAGATTTGGTGAGAGTTTTTCATGCTCGTGGGCTCAGACTTCAGCTCATTGTTTCCTCGTACACCGTTTCGGGAATCTCCGCCACCATCGGTGGACCGGTGGTCACTGTACCCTTGGGAGCGTATCTCGCGAATACTAACGTGACATGTAATGTTAGAGGGAATCTGATCGCCACGGCGACAAGCATTCCCTTTGGAATCTCTTTTGCCCGTGCGCACTGGTCGGATGAGAGAATTATCGGATTCACCTATTCATTTGAGCAGAGAACGAAGGCAGGAACGGCATCAAGCCTTATTTGGTGGAAAAGACGGAGTTTTGTGCTGTTGTTTAAATGCCGGGGTTGGTTATAATGAAAAAAATGATAAAATGCCGCATCGATTGCTATTATTTGCTTTGGACCGAGGGGGAAATATGAGGCAATTTATGTATACACTGCTTAAAACGTTTTTCCTTCCCCACAAAGATTTGGAAAAGTAGCATTAAATATCATTGTTCTAGAACTGTTAAAACTAGGACTGCCGTCTAGTCATCAGAGTAGCCTTACATTCGTGACGCAAGTCTGAAGCACCGACCCAAGCATTCCAAAGCTGATCCATCACTTAAGGTCCGTCGCTCGAGTCTTCCAGCGGAATCCCGAAATCTTTGGAAAAGAGCGGGAGGTTTTATACCAAGCTCATGCTCGTACGACGCAGACTGGATACTTGAGACGGATCAGTTACTGGCTTCGAGGGCTGAACCGGAAGCTGAGCAATTTTCGTCACAAGAAACCCATTCTTGATATTGGTTCGAGGCAAAAGAGGTTCGAATCTGACCGTAGCGACGATAGCGACGATAGCCGCGACAGCGAAATTTCCGTCTGCAGCAGCGATGGCGATGTGATCAGCGATAAAGGTTATGTGGGAAGGCCCGTGAGAATGCGCCGACGACTTCCCTCTTGATGGGGTTGGGACACATGCATCATTTACTATATAGAGGGTAATGAAAATGACGGGCACCGTATTATCTGGTGGTAAATAGGCTTCTTGATAGACTTGCAAATGAATAGAGAGCGTTTGATCTTGCAGATCGAAGCCTCTGCGCAACCCATATATAGTGATAAGAAAGGGGAAAATCTCACACGTCTTCAAAACGAAGCAGTGCGCGGAAGCACAGATCTAGGATCGAGCCCATTAGTTCACGCCCAGCTTGCCGTAATTTCACCAAATTCTGCAAATAAGAATTATTTGTGATAACCTGTCCCAGGACAAAGCTTACTTGAAATCGCGAATAGTGACTTAGTCGGAGTGAAGCAAAATCTGATCAGGAAACTGACTTGTAAACGATATTGGTTTTTTTACAATGGGGTCCACCTGGGTTTCTTTTGATGACTTGAACTCTTAAACTATGAGATCTGTCGTTGCCTTCTTAATTTAAAGCTCTATATGAAGTAAGTAGACACTAATATTAGTCTGTTCGCGGAGAGAGATTCACTATGGTTCCTCTT
Source organism: Periconia macrospinosa (assembly GCA_003073855.1). Lineage (NCBI taxonomy): Eukaryota > Fungi > Ascomycota > Dothideomycetes > Pleosporales > Periconiaceae > Periconia > Periconia macrospinosa. The sequence continues at coordinate 431,431 of KZ805312.1, forward strand.
AGGGATGTTAGGTTATCTTTGGAATGACCTGGTGTTGAATGAGAGTTTCACTTTCACAACAAGGGTTTCTCGGCTCACTTGGGGCTACATATGAAGCTAAAAATGGTAGAGGAGCTTACAAAAGCAAGGTGTATCAGAAACTCTGGGTGTGAGTCGGCGAAAACAACACATTCATGTTATTTTGTCGCTTGTTGAGGATGTCAACGAACAATATTTGAGCGCAGAAATCACCGCCGGGTGTGAGCAATATTCATGATCGGCAATGCACAGTGGTGCGTCCATGACATCCTCACAACGCGCGTCATCCTAAGAGGTGAAACGGAAATAAACAACGGGTCAGTTGCGACTGGTGGTTGAAGATTTTTGGAATATACAAGAACGACTTAGAAATTGTGCAATTGATGCAAGTTGACGGCTCTACCCGCCCCGCCACGCCAGCTCTCCGAAATAGGGTGGCGGGGCGCGGACCTAAGTCTGAAAAGAGAAAATCATGCAGGCTTATGTGTCACGTGAGTAATCCACCCCCACCTCATCAACGATCAATTCCGCAGGTAAGCTTCTTTACAGAACTACATGTACATGTACAATCGCTTCCAAAACCTTACATGCGAGTATTAGCATGAGAATTAGCGTATACGTACTCTCAGGAAATAATCGGAATCCACGTAGAGATTGATACCATGCACAGAGCGCTTCTTCTACCGGAAATAGTATCATCCATCCTTCGGACTAACGGACATGATACTAAGAATTTACTCTTCGCATCGCTCTTAACAAACCAACTTTTCTTCAATGAAGCCGTTCGCATTCTGTGGGAAGCATGCGGAGCGCGGTATGAAATGTGCGGGGTGCGACACGGGGAGTACTGGCCGACACCAAAGATAGTCCACCTAGCCAACATCGCCATGGAGAACGTACATCGAGCACAGTTTTACGCCAATTTCATTCGAATGCTAAGTTTCGAGTATGAAAGTGATTGGAGTTCCGAAGCCAAACATCACGCGCAGCTCGCCGAGCTTACGTTCCCACAATTAAAAGAAGTTGCTTTTTACGAGGCTGACGAGCGTGCCGCGATATATAATACAGGCACCAACCTTCTCCACTACGTTCAACCTACCCTGACAACATTCGATGTCTGGACAAGCAGCAATATTTCCAGGGATCTTCTGGAAGCCCTTGGCAGGCAGTGTTCATCAAGGCTGGAGTATCTAAAATTGCGGGTCGCAAGGGGAGACCACTCAATTGAACCAAGCAAGCTTAACTGGTTCATTCGAAAGATGCGTATGTTACAAGTCCTAGATATTCCAAGTTTGGATTGGACATTTGATACATTCCGAGAAATCTCCCGCCTCCCGCGACTAGAACTCCTCAACTCTCCCCCTATACAGGAAGCCTGGCTCTCAAAACTCAACTATGATATCGATCCTTTCACAAGCTTAAAGTCCATTCAAACCACACTTGCAGACAATGCAGTTGAAAATTTGCACCGAGTCTGTCCGCGCCTCCAGCATCTTCACCTAACCGCTCAAGCAACCAACCATCACCTTCTTTTGTCAGCATCAAAGTTGACTCAGCTTCAAAGTCTTGACATAGACGCCCCAAGCGATGACAGAGTCAAGTGGAGTATAACCGGCTCCGATCTAGTTCATTTTTCCCACAAAATCAACAGCCTACAAGAGCTTAGCATTGCGCAAGACGCCTTGCTCCAAAGGCTTCCAACTGCCATCGGTCTCAACGACTCAACTTTCGATGCCGTAGCCCGAAATTCCCCTTCTCTGAAAGTTCTCGAGTTTCATTACGGCGGTAGTGACAGCAGCAGTACCACTTCACTCACTATCAGCTCCCTCTACTCGCTGAGCAAGTATTGTCTAAATCTCGAACGTCTCGAAATATCTTGTAGCATTGATTGGCATGCTCTCGCCCGTGGATCCGAACTAGAACCCATATTCTTCCCTGAACTCTGGGCACTCACCATTAAATGTCACCAAGGCTCTGTTCCGCTCCATCATAGCCCTGCTTTTGCTCATGAGGACTACTACGATGTCACTGATATGGAACCGGATGACGTAGACGAACAACTGGATCTCATTAAGAAAAAATGGGCAAAGCTATCAAAGAAAATTGCCAGTTTTGGGCCAAAGCTTACAAGCTTCACCATTGAGGATGGAATGGGAGAGGAAGAAGAATTAGAAAGAGAAGTGTGGAGAATTATAGCATATTAGTGTGACCCAGTGACGGATGGGCTGCTGCTAAAATCGAATAATGCGTCTAGTTCGGTGCATATATTATTGCCAAGAAGATCAGAGATCACTTCTTGAACCTATCCAAAGGTCACGTATGAAAACATACACACCTCTTTGTATTTTTTTCCCTCAACCTTCTCGTGAATATTACAAACATTCAAGATACGAACTAGCGAAGGAGACATCTCTCCACTCTTTTTGCGAGACTGACAGGCCATCTATCCAAGAATCGTACTAGAAGACTAGAAGTCCAGAAACTAAACAGAACCATAAGAACAATTAGAGGATAAAGGAGAAATGTATGCCCCCGTGTTCCACCCAGCAGCCAAGAGAGTTTCCCTAATCGCAGTAAGAAGACCCTGGCAATCAGCTGATGAACAAGATATAGCGTGAAAGAAATCTTCCCGAAATACTGGCCCGCTCGGGAGTTGAAAGGACGTTGAAATGAGGGCTCAAAACAGAGTGCTGTGGTAAATCCCACGGCCCCAATACTGCGCCAGTTTTCCGTGACCGCCCAGCTTTTTCTCCATTTTTCAGGCGTGAGGGGTTGCAAGATCGCATATACAGGCCCATATTCTCGAGCTCCATCTGCATCGGGCATGCATAGCAGATACAACCCTAGTGTTAAAAATGAAAGCATCATCAATTTAACAGAATATTTCCGATTCATCTCTGTATTGCTATGGCAATCAGCAGAGCTTGACGCAGCAATTTTCTCCGTTGTGTTGTGTTCTGGCGAGAGTTTTTGCTGTAGCTCGGCAATCAACAGTCCCCCGATGAAAGTAAAGAGGTCCCAGGTACCCTCACCGAGTAATAAAACTGCTATAAATGCCAGAATCCACAGCCTTGGAGCTTCACGCACACGTGCGAGGCCGATTAAGCAGATGTAGACAAGAAATGAGCCACGAAACTCAGCCGGTATGGTCCATAATGCTGGGTTCAAACCACTGGCCGGAGGCGCTTTAAAACCGTATATAATGGCCGCAACAACGCTGGAAAAATAATCAGACAAGAAAAATATATGGTGGATCAATGGGGTCTGAATCGGATTGCTATTGGAATCTTTGACAAGAGCTGCGGCACGTGGGTTATCCCGCCACTCCCAGCAATAACCGCCAAAGTAAAGCACAGCCTGAGCAACGACCGCCATGACTGCGACAGGAACAAAGAGGCGGATCCCACGGCGAAAAGCAGCACTTGAAATAATTTCTAAGAGAGCGGAAAGATCGTGTGGGTTGTTCTGCCGACGTCGAATGAAAGAGAGTGAGAGACAATAGCCGGAGATTACGAAGAACAATGGGACCATTGCATGCGACGCAATAATAATATGAAAAGGCGGCAGCTGAAGGATGGATGAATTGATATTGATCGGGTGGGTGTGGAAACCTTGGAAACGGAAACCGATTTGCGAATAGAATACATGACCGATGACAACGATGACGGCGGCGAATCCTCGGACGCCATCTATCCAAGCAGTGCTCGAACGGGTAGACAGTTGCATGATAGGAGTAGTGATAGATTTGTGCATTTCATTCAAAAACTCTTCCCGTGTAATGAACGTGTGATGGAGAGATGGGTCGAATGATTTTTCAATGTAGCCAAATTATCTGTAACGTCTTAAAGGCCCTATTGTAATGGTGAGGTTTCGCGCCGACGGAGGGCCGATCTCCAATTAGCTAATGCATGGCATGATTTTCTCTCTGACGTGGCGCAAGCTACACCTTAGGAAGGAAAGAGAGGGTCGTTTCATCTCGTGTCAAATATTCTCACGTCATGATCGGGAGGATGTGAAAAGCATGTCTACACACAAATGGTGCAAACAGCTTGCTGTGAAGGGTCCTAGAGAATATACCACAAGTCAATAAATTTATGGGTTCAGTTGGAATGAACCAAAACATCAGGAATGTTCATTTATGTCGTCTATTTGTACGCCTGAAATCTTCCGTCATTGTACCAGTGTCGTTTATCTATTCAAACGATGATTCCTAGTTGAACACTTCTACCTATATTCGGCAGTAGTCAGATTTTCTCTATTCCTGGTGATCTGCCAAGTTGGGTGTCTCCTCTTCAACAACCACCCTTGTCTTTCCCCATCGGAAATCGTCTATGTAGTATAATGTGTAGAGCTGAATCATAAGTCCCACAAATGAACCACAGTAGTAATATAGTATTAAACCTCCAATGAACTGTACTATTTCCGTGGCCGACTGCCCTGCGTGCAAGAGTATTGAGATATCCCACAGCGTGCGGAATGTACTGAAAGAGAATAACATGTATGCTGCTGGTCCTCTAAAACCCGAGCCTACTTCGGTTAGAGTCTTACCCCGATTCTGACGAATGAATGAGACGTGTACTTACGGAAAAGGCGAAAAAAAGGTTGTAGATTCTTAGGCAAGACAGTAGCTACACCTAATATCGAAGACAACGCTGCAATCCTCTCCATCCAACCGGTCGTTTTTCTTCGTAACAGAAGAAGGTCGCTAACAAATGGACCGAGCGTCCATCTTCGCCGCTGGCTGAGGTATACCGACATATTCTGCGGGACTGAAGTGTATACTTTCGCCCGAAGATTGACTTTTGTTCGAACTTCAGCATATTTACTCAACACCAAACAGACATGGTCGCGATCTTCACTCATGGTCGACCGAATTGTCCGGAGTAAGCCGTCTTTTTTTCCGGGGAAGTACCCAAACTCCCGTAGTATCTCATCTCCGCAAGTACTCTCCAAAACTCTGAAAAGCTGGCAGCAACCTGGGAGACAAGTCACTTTGCTGCTGGTGAGATGTTGACGGAGACGACGGCGATATTGACCGATGTAATACTCAGAGTATTGAAACATGAACATAGGCGAAAATGGATTTGATGTTCGGGGATCCGCAAGGATTAGACCAGTCACACCAACGGTATTTGGACTCTCTCTTGCGGTTTGCATGAGATTGAAAACGCATTCCGTGTCGAAGCGAGTATCTGCGTCTAAGCCCACGACATATTCCACAGAATTCAGGGAAGCCTTTTGCAGAAAACCAGATAGCAGCGTGAAAAACTCCTCGGAATACGTTAGAGGGGTAGCCGTTTCGTCATTTTGCGGCCTGGAAACCGAGTTGCGAAGATTGAATTTGTGCAGAAACCTTCGCACCACTATGATGCCATCTCTTTTTCCTTTGTTTTCCTCTTTGATTATGCATAATACTGGGAGTCCCTTATAGTGACCCTGTACCACCTCGATGGCCATTTGAGTGCCATCCCATGCCGTGTAACCACCATGTAGATGATTTCTTAACGGCTTTTCAATGATGTCTTCGGCAATGTATCCGGCTGCAGTCTTCGCCATGCCTTTACCTCGGCACCGGCCATCCGCGACGATGATAAGCGCTTTCTGGTGGGCCTCAAGATGACTTTGTTTCGCAAGCGATTTGATTGAGACCGTAAGTTCTTCGTAAGTCTCATTGTAGCAAGGAAGCAGATAGACAATATTTTCTCGCACTTCTGGAACTGTGATGACGGGCGGAGGTTGAAAGTATTGAATGATCGCGGAGCAGATGATTAAGGATATTTCAATAAAATCAACCGTTGGTCGCAGGAGGTGCATTCCCAACATGAACAGGTCCGTTATCGAATTAGTGGATGTCACTGCGATATACACCAACCAGGTACTACAAAAGAATCAGTACCATTCAATTTTTCAGGCAACTCTCTCACTTACTTCGCTGCAACATAGATGGTGATTAACACATTTTTTTCCCATCGCAGCTGACCCGCATTCCACAATGGTCGATGTGTGATTTCTCTTTCCGCGGGTTCCGGTGTGGCGGGTGGCTTTCGTTTGGTAATTAGGGTGGGTATACTTTTGGAGCCGCTGTTAATTAGGATTGTTGGACTACTGGGAGCCTGAAGATCTTGCATGGCAGTTTCAACGACTGGTAGAGAAGGTGCGAACTGTGATTGTTGTAGTTGGCTACGTGCGCAGCTGGCATATTCTTAATACTGTTCATTTCGGTGGTCGGAAAATGGTCTTGACTTCTCTGCTCAGATGAAAAGGCCCGATTCTTGATACCACACGGCGGACACTAACTTCGCTCCCCTTGCGCGACAAGGCATACCTGCACTCGGCCTGTTTATTCGACTGCGGCAGGGTCCTGGAACACGAAAATTGTAGGCGGTGGGAATCTGTATGAGCTGCTTCAAGATAGGAAGGTTTACGCATAAACGTGCAACTCAGCTATTTGACGGTGCTTTTCTGTTGGATACTAGTAGAATAAACTTTATGTAAAATGGAATCTTGGTCCTTAACTGTGTACTCACGCCACGCCAGCCGATTTCGGATAGCGATCGAGACGGTCTTCTATACCCTGACTAGTTTGTAGATCTCACCCGTGTTTTGGAAAAACAATGCCGCTAGGAACACTAAGTCTTCAAGGACATCCAGAGCACAGGGTGAATAATGAATATGCAGGGCCCTCGCTGAGCCATTAATGATGAAACATTACACGCCGACTGGGCATTCATTATCGGCGTAATAGCTTCGACTTGTTCCAATAGATTCTTCTCGTTCCCCATACACTAACGATGCTAATCGTTTGGAAGACGGTCAAGCCGAATCAGCTTCACCCAATCTGAGAAATGAAGGTCCGCTAAGTCATAATCTGGCTATGGTGTCTGTGAGCTGCATCAATATTTCAATTTCCTAACTCAGTGCACATTGTATCAGATTCGTGACCGCCTCTCATGAAATTGATGCGCAATGACTGCTTACTGTATATACTGAAAGTTTACCAGGGGCGCAAGCTGTCAAAACATAAATGAGAATGCACCATGAACCATCAACCTCCGCGTACGCCCGCCGCTTGGCAAGCTTCGTGGGGTACTTTTGCACGCTTGGACAAAGAATGCACATCCTAGCTTCGGCCAATTCGATACACATTCCGTTCAGTCCGCAACACAGCTACAGCCTCCTGCATGATTTATCGGTGTCAATGATATATTAGGCCGTGATACGAGAGACTTAAAGGTGCCAAGACTATAAGTATATAATGTTCCGCAGCTTTCTATCGTGACTACGAATCGCCCATCAAGACGTGTGCTTATGATAAATCAGAAATCCTTCACTTTAATTTAACTCAATTGAATTCGATCCAATCTAGTTGCTGATCATGGTCTTAACGAAGCAACGTTCGACTGAAACACCCGAATTACCATCCCACAATCTCATAGGCATTCCCATCATAGCTGTTATCGGAGTTGGTTACGTTGGTCAGCACCTAGTTGACTTGTTTTCTAGTCGCTATGGTGTAATCGGCTATGATGTCTCTCCTTCTCGGGTGGAGCAGCTCCGTCGAGAATATCGAGGCGTCAACCGAATTACAATATCTAATGATCCAGAAACGCTCAAGGTCGCCACCCACTTCTTAATATCGGTTCCCACCTGCCTAGGACCTAATAACACGATCGATCTTTCACACATGCAAAGTGCTTTGAAGATCGTAGAACGCTATGCTCGTCCAAGGTCGATAGTGGTGATCGAGAGCACAGTCGCAGTAGGAACGACTCGAGCACTGTTGGGAAAATTGGCAAGATCGCGCGAAATCTATGCGGGAATGTCACCGGAGGTAAGATGTTTCCTAGGAAAATAAGTCACCAAAATGACCCCACTGATTAGAGGGACATCAGAGAATCGATCCAGGTAGAAAATGGCCTCCTGCACAGGCCATTCCGAAAATCGTATCTGCACTAGAGGATGTTGTCCCCGGATCTCAGAGAGCTATCGAACAGCTGTATCGATCCGTCTTCGAAAACGTAATTTCTGTCACCAAGCCAGAAGTAGCAGAGATGACTAAACTATACGAAAACTGTCAGAGGACTATAGCTATCGCCTACGCCAACGAGATGGCGGACGCTTGTGTCAATTTCGGCATCGATCCTTTTGAAGTTGCGCACACGGCAGCAAGCAAACCATTCGGATACCTCCCGGTATTTCCCTCTCCCGGCATTGGAGGCCACTGTCTACCTGTCAATCCGGTTTATTTCATGTCAACAAGCAACATGCCACTCCTACAACAAGCGCATGAGACCATGTCTGTGCGACCATCAAAAGTAGCCAGCGAAGTTCTTGCATCAATACTCGAAGATAACCATCGGGCTCATAAGCCCAATCATCGTTCCCGGGTCCTTGTCGTTGGTGTTGGATTCAAACCAGGCCAGTCAGACACATCCCACTCCCCCGGCTTGCAATTACTTCGATTTCTCCATCAATCTGAAAAAGTGGATGTCATGTTTTGCGACCCTTTTGTGGATCAAAAAGTCGTACCAGACGTTCCGAAATTCGAGCAGAGTTCTTGGACTGAGGATCAGTTGAACACTTTCAATACGATATTGATTGCAGTTCGTCAGCCAAGCCTTGATTACGATATCTTGCAGAGATTGAAACAAGTTAGGATCATTATGTGGCAGAAGCAATGAATGAGGTTCTCACCGTCGTCAATAAGAATCCTGGGGGCTGCAACTCTAGAGAGTTCATGATACGTTAGGGAATTATCTTAAAGCGATCAAAATCAAATTCTACTGATATAATTAATATAGACTTGCATCCTAGACCCATGCATGATATGTAATGGTGGACGTGGATTTGGTAACCATATTTAAAATCCCTGAAAACGTGGAACCATTTCCTCGGGTGACTATGACCCACGAGGAGGCGCAGATTCTAGAAGAAAGAAAGACAAAGAAGGTGTTTCACTCTGCTAATGATGTGATCCCTGCTGTTCGTAGCTAGCGCATTATGGGGTTTCACGCTTTAATTTAGCTTGCGCATCTTTCGCATCACAAGTCAGACCCTGCCAACCCATGGAGGAACCCAACATTGATGTTGAAACGACTCAGACGGGTCGGCGCGCGCGGCGGGGAAGTCATTGTTTTGCCACGTCATGATACCGCCGTTAAAGGTCCGCAGCCGGTGAAATCGTAAAAGGCCCGTGTCATGAGACTCCAGGTCTTGTTCATTTGACTCGAGACTACCCTACCGCAACTCCAGCAGCATTCCAAAATCATCATGGTCAACGCCTTGCAAATTTATCAACCTTTTAGTCCTTTGGGAAATATATGTCCAACACAAAATGTATGCCCCACTACTCAGGGCCCATTTTTTATCGACGGATGGAAAGATCGACAAAGACTGCTAATCCCCGGAGAAAAATGTAGAAACTGCTGTTCATCCTCAGTAAATCTCCAATGCTCCTAAAAGCTCAACGTACGGGACTGACTTCGTGACAGGGATACTGCACCTCGGACCCTCGATTTTGCAGCGCTCCAACTTGCCTGTTTGAATACGGGCTACCGTGCTACAAGCACAAATTCCCAGAAGGGTTCAACACATCGAACCTCGACCGCTCGCATATCGGCGATGTCGTGTACGGGAAGAGAATCACCGAATGTAAAAAGAAGGGCGTTATCGCGCTCACATACGACGACGGGCCTTGTGAATGGTCATCAGATTTACTCGACCTGCTCAAGAAAAACGGTATCAAGGCGACTTTCTTCGTGGTGGGGTGGCGCATATGTAACCGTGGGAAGGATTTCATGGAGAACGAATATACTGCGATTATAGAAAGGATCATTGATGAAGGACATCAGATTGGGTCACACACTTGGAGCCATAAATCGATGGATGAAATGTCGTCCGAGCATCGAAAAAGAGATATGTTAAAGATGGAACTCGCGCTGGGTAACATCTTGGGGTTTGTGCCTACGTACTGGCGTCCACCGTTCAACGCATGTAAGACGAAGGAATGCCTTGAAGATTTAGGAGTTCTCGGGTACCATACGGTATGTCTTGAAATGTCATTGATATACAAAAACCATCGCAGCGCTGACTCGAGATGCAGTCTATATGGGACATCAACACAAAGGACTGGGCTGGAGACTACGCATATGCTGAGGATCAATTCCTGACTAGCATTAGTAGTGCGCCATCATCGGAATCATCGTGGATAGCAGTTCTACATGAGACACATGAACGTACTGTGCATGGGCTTACGCAGTGGATGATTGATCGTGGGCGAGAACAAGGTTACGAGTTCGCGACAATGGGAGAGTGTATGGCCGACCCTGAAGAGAATTGGTATCGGTACTTACCGTCGATCAATACCTTCCATCCAAAATAATCTACATCTTACAGCGTAATACCGCGCGCCTGTCTATTCGTTAGACCGAGCTTTCCACTATTGATTTACGTATGTTAGAGCATTTTTATTGGGATTGTGAGTAGGCGTCTGATGGGGCTACGGAGATCTCCCACCAGATGGACGCGCAAATACCGACAGGCGCAACAACCGTCGTGTCGCCCGCAGACGTCAATTTTGGACGCCGGTTAATTGCGCTCGCTGCTTATCATTCATACTTCGTCACGCCTTTCTCCTTAGAATTAGTTTTCTTGTCATCGAGCAATCAACTCTTCTTAGGCATACAGCTGATCGTATTGGGGAAGACTGAACTCCTCCCTCTCTCAGCTGACAATGAAAGCTGGACTTAAACAGTAAGCGAGGAAACCTAACCATTACCACCATACCTGCTTTATCTTTTTAGTATCACTACAACCCTTAGCACTATCTTACGACCTTTAGGGCTATTAAAAATGCTATTAAATAGGCCTAATTCGGTTTTAGAATAATAAGTCACGATAATATTATAGGTGGAGTGGATAGTTGATTATCTATTCTCGTACTGTGTAAGTCCAACTTTTATTGTCAGCTGAGAGACTCCTCATGAGCGGCCTCCTCAGCCTCAGCCTTGCTCTGCTGCCTACTCACCGGTACTTTGCCACGTACCCGACCGTCATTTACACAAAGAGTATCACAGATAGATTTTTTTCTGTGCACATATGACGAACTCGTAACTTGTTCCGATTCACTGCATGGTTGACCGTGAACAGGCGACAAGGCTCCTCGTGCATGTCAGAATAAACGACCGGCTGAGCCCCTCACTTGAGGCTGTAAGACAAAAGCATAAGAGCCACCGTTCGGAACCGCCCTACATTAATCTATGCAGCACGACCCTACAATCCCAATATTTCAGGCACTCTGAAGACATGTTTCGCCAGCACACTAATAAAAAATTGCAAAGCGCCAGTGAAGCTCAGCGTCGACCCACGTTCCCCAGCGAAGTCAGCACAGGGCGAGTCCAGGACAAATTCCCGGCCTATGAAGATTTCCCCTGGGAGAAAATCGAGGAATACTTCAAGACGAAGTGGCCCAATTGGGACAATTTTAATGCGAAGCATGTGAGTCCATTCTCTCGTGGCGGGTGGCAAGACGAAACAAGCATACTCATCCACCACGTTGGCAGGTGGGCGACAGCTGGGAATTTGAGATCCCGGAACTTTTGAACGAGGTGAGTGCCCCAAAGGGATGTTACTTCAGAGTGTGGAGGCTGAGAGGTGTCACCAGGGGGACCGAAAGGCACTGAGGAGGCTGAGGGATAAGGCACGAACCCGTGGGCGCTCCGAATCACCCGAGCCGTAGGGAACACTCAATTAAGCCATCTGCCTGGCGGTGGCCACACCTAGCTGGAAAGCGAATGGGCAGGTGTAACAAGTTTCGTAGCTTTTTGCAAAACAATGGAAAAATGGAGATGACCTGCTCGTTGATGTGTCTCAAACCGGTCAAACGTGAAGGTGGTGAAGGAGAGGCGATAGCGTCGACGAGCGGGGTTGGAGCCTCGCCAAAATGCGTCTCGGCCTCGGCCCCGGCCCCTGTGATTTCCCTCGTCATCCCTCCACCACACCTAACGTTCACAGCCGCAGAGGCAACTCACGGGGCACTCTGTTCTATGTCTCATGTTGCTCATAATGCCAACTCCCCTTTCCATTCCAGATCAAAATCTTCACCACTGTAAATTTACAATCGCCAAGCATGGCAGCGCTAGCCTTACCCCAATGCTTCCAAGATTCGTATCGACGCTTCATCGACTATCCCGAGAATCTGATCCCGAACAGTACATCAACGTATCGTAATACTCTCGCTTCTTACAAGTCACGTCTAGATGATGCAAAATCCGACTTGTGTCTGGTCGAAGGTGTAGATGACATTGACAATGATTTTGAGATTCGAATCAGAGATCTCGACACTGGGTCCGGCAAAGGTGCGCAGCCATCCATCTGCACCCGTTTATAGAGCGACTAACTGACACATATCGGCAGCTCTCGAGAAGAAGAATATCCATTCTCCAGAACAGTTGACTGCCTGGCTTGGGATCACATTAGCTCCCAACTCCCAGGCCCCGAGCCAAACTGTGGCCACTGCGAAAAAGAGAGATCCAAAATCTCGCTTCATGTATGTACTTTCTATACCTCGTTGCACGCAGTGCCTCTAACATTCAGCAGATACATATATGGCGAAAACTCACGTGATCAGCTAAAGACGACACGGAGCAGTCTTGCACAGCTCATGACCTATCATCAAGTAATGCCCGTGTATTTGGACTTTATGTTGGTTTTCGGGGCACAGAGCGATCCAAAAGATTTGAGATTTAGTGGATTTAGAGAGCAAAATCTTATGAGAGATCCGCCTCGCGGGCCATCAATCCCGGATCTGGGTCGCAGCGGAAGGCACTTCCAGCTTTGCTACAACCTCAAAGGGGTGACCTTCAAGAAAAAAAATGACGAAAACGCTAAATTGGACGAATGGTCCATCCGCCAAGCTGCAGTCTACCACCAATTTGACATAGTGTTTGGCACTGCGGTTTGGATTGTCACAAAGGGACGAACCGACATTCAGCAGCGGTACAAAGAGTTAACGGGATCAGAAGGTCGGCCAGAAGATAAGACTTTCAATACTCTCGCCGCCTGCTTTCGGTCCTCTCTTGCTGCGCATCTGCTATATTCTCATTGGGCGACAGAGGACTGGCGGTGGTACATTCGTTGGTTGGAAAATGTGATTGATGCAGAGGTAATCCTGGATGCGAGTCCATTCTGAATGTATAGCTAACTGAATCAGAGCGCCATGGCCATATACGGTCCTCGTGGGCCGGGGTATGCTCATAAAGAATACCGCCCATATCATATCCAGGATTTACAATACTGGCAAGATAAAACCAATGAGGCTGTCATGATTCTCAACTCCAACGTTGAAATCATCAAGGCCATTCGACGATTCTATATGGGTCTGGAAGACCAAAAAGATTTTCCACCGCTTCTGAAAACTGCGTGCCGCGAAGACATAGCAACATTCGCTGCGCAACTCGATGATATTGTAGATGATTTCAAAATGCAAGTATCTCGGGCTAAATTGCTAGCCGACATTATCAGCGACCGTAAAGAGCTGGTCCTTCAACATCTCCAAGGACAGGCTGCAGAGCGGACCGAACGCTTGAACCTCAATCTCGAGCGCGAAGCTATCGTGATGCGAATCATTACGATTGTAACGTTGATTTATCTTCCAGCCACATTCGTCTCGGTGAGTTCTCCGTATATTTTTAGATGGGCATCAAACTAATTTCATAATCAGACATTCTTCAGCACTGATGTTATCAAATATCAAGGCCAGAATGATGACGGCGGCGGTACTAGTGATGGTACATTTTCTTCTGTGGCACTAAATCGGTGGCTTCAGGTCACACTACCGCTCACTGCAGTTACTCTTCTTACGGCGTGGGCAACGTACAAAGTCGCAGAATCAGCACGAAGTGGCGGGACCCAGCCAGTGCCCAACAAGAGCAGCATAGTTCAGCCAGGAGAGGGGCGGGAATCACAATCCCAGGCGCCACAGAAGATGGGCCATTCCCCTGGCTCTCGTTTTCCACTCACAGCGTGGAAAGCCATTTGGCAGTTCATTCGGGTACCCAATATGGAACGTCTTGTTCAAACGAAACCGTGGAGGAGCACGTCTACCACACTGCCATTGCACGAGAAATCACAAACTGCTACCATAAATCCGACAGGGGAAGTTACGTGATGGTAATTGTCGTGTGGGATGGTATTGTTTTTTGAGTGGGGGGTTATAGCATTCGGCCGTAACGAGCTGCATTTGTCATTCGTGTAAGCTGCATCTGCCTTCATTCAGGTTGTGGGGGCCAGCGGCTGGTGGACGCCATGATTTCCCGCGTATCTACAGCTGCGAACCTATAGGTACTAGACTTTGCAGGATCGAAATCCTGCACACATTTTGTCGCTTCGTCTATTCTGCTTCATCTTTGTTGACGATTCTGGCATACTTCACTTTTCATTCTGCTTCTCATCCGATGGAAGTATTTCTCAGCCTTGTTGCCTGGGAACTGCCTGGACAATGTTCGCCACCACCAAGACGAGGCTATCCCTCAGCCTGCTCCACAAACACCAATAATACCCCTGCTAAGCATTGTTCATTGCACAGGGGTGCATGCAGATTGTGTCGCATGATGCCTTTCCGGCGCTCAGGGACTTTCAAGGCCGCGACGGAATCTTTGTAGGTGATGCACTGCAATCCAGCAAAGCCAACGCGAAACGAAGCTTCTACTATACGGGAGCTAACCTTGGGGCCTGTCGACCAGATGTGGCTCTCCCCTGTTTCATGGGCTTGTTTAAGGGAAGAACGAGCCACATTATCTAGCATTATGACTTCCCGCCATGAACTCAGCTCCTCGTAGCCTCAAGGCTCCTAGTACAAGACTGGTCAGTGCTCCGCGCTTATGGGAGGTCATTTATGACGTTCCCCGCTCTGTAGCGAACTCGAGGCTCTTGACATAGATCGGCTCATCGCTTCAGCCTACTATTGTAACTGGGCTTCGCCATCCTCGATTCACTCTTCCAGAGACCACGTCACATCTTAACTTCGTTTCTTCATCCACTTTCGGCCGCATTAGATCCCAACACTTTGCTCGTTGGTCACTTCCTATGGGACCTGTAATCGCGACGCGCGCGATTGGCTCCACGTCACAATGGAAGAACATCGCTCACAGCTGGCGACCATACAGGAAGAGTTCAAGGCCCAGCTGAGAACTGAATGGACCAGGAAGGTCGCATGCGAACGAGAATGTGATCCCGATGCTGAATGCGTCTGTCAGCGACACTTCATCCATACCGAAAAGCTCGAGAGCTGGATGAATAGACAAGATTCCGAGGATTTACCTAACACAAAGGCGAGTCGGCTACTTGCGGAACTACACGACAAAATCAAAAATCATCGCGTGTTTGGCCTGCCTCTGGACTCGGCTCCCATTTTCACAGGCGAAAACCGATCTCTAATAATGTTCAGTATGCTCCTCGATCAAGACCGCGGCGATCTTATCGATATCTTTCATAATGTCAAAATGTGTGATAAGTACCTGGACGCCTCTGAGGAACTCTACAAGGCTTTTCGACCAGCACTGCAAAAAAAACTGCAAGAAATAGGTCGCTCCGACAGTGAAGTCAATGAAATTATCGAAACTGTGGGCAGGGAAAGGTGGGCTTATTGTTCCCCTGTAGGGCAGTTTACACTTCATATGGACACGAACTTCGAAGGTGGGAAAGCAGTCATGCCCTTTTGTCGCCGTATGCGTGTGAATAACAAAGGGGGCACGGCCTCGGTATTTTGGGTGGCTGTTCAAGAAGACCTCATTAAAGATCAAAAACTCAGGGCCGCCTTAGGAAAGTCTCTCTATCCTGATCCAGAGTTTGGACCGGTCAGTATACTTCCTTGAAAGTCTCAGGTTCGAGCTAACTAGTTTGACACTACAGTGCTATCAAATGGCTCTCAAATCATATCGCGAGGAAATGAAAACCTTCTTCGATGGCGAAAAAGAAGCTTTCTCGGGACTCAAGTATGATCCCGATACCCACATTGTGCGATATCTCGGCTCATATTCACACAACAATGGCGACAAGACGGATGGCAAGACGTACAATCTGCTTCTCGAATTTGGCGAGAAAGATTTAGAAGAGTACTGTGCAGATCTAACCAACGTACCCCCAGTGCGAGCATCGGAGATTATTCGATTTTGGGAGTCCTTATTTGAAGTAGCTACTGCGGTAGAGAAGATTCATAATCTCAGCATCAAACAAGGCAGCCGTACCAGTCACTACAATGGGTAAGGTTTGACGATTAATGTTACGAGATCATGACTGACAACAGCAGGTGGCACGCAGATATCAAGCCAGACAACATACTACGGGTGCATGGAAAATTTAAACTCGCCGATTTCGGGTTTTCACGGTTTGCAGAGAAGGTTGGACCAGCACTCGCAAAGTCGTACATTGAGGGTGGCACAGATACTTATGGTTTGTTCTATCCAAGTGATGTAAGGATGCATCATGCTAAACTTTGGGTACAGGTGCCCCGGAGTTCGCCCGTATGAAAGCTTCTGGTACAAGATCTGAAGTTACTCAGACTATTGACACATGGTCCTTTGGCTGCGTTCTATCTGTCGCGGCTACGTGGGTTGTTTTGGGGTACCAAGGCGTGCTTCAATATCGAAAGCTCAGAGAGCGATCATCTGGAACTCTGGCTCCGAACGGGAAGCCAACGGATCGGTTCCATGACGGGCAACAAGTTCTGCCAGAAATCAAACGCTGGCATCAGTTCTTGCGAGGACATACTCGCAATGCCGACACCGCCACATCGCTTGTCCTCGGACACATTGAAGTGCACATGCTCCAAAAAGACGCGCGGGATCGATTGCAGTTCAAAGATCTCTGCAAGGAACTCAAGGATCTTATCAAGACAGCCCAGGCAATGGTAGAAAATCTGCCGTCCGCTTCAAAAGATACAGACGATTCCGTCAAGCATGCACTGTATGCAATGGAGAAAGAAGCCGAGAATAGAACCTCGGACGTCAATGCAACGCCACTGAAGCGAGAGTCACGACTTGAAGAGAGAACCGCACTGCTCAGTGTGGCAAACGCAAATCCGTCTGTTCGCGTGTCTAGCCGCAATAATAAAAGTGATATTTTGAGGGACTTTCCGCGAGCACAAATCCCGTACAGAAAGGAAATCCTGGAGAAAGAGCTAGATGTCAAATCGGTGTTAGAGCAGTCTATTCATGAATCCCCTGGTGGACTCCACGACGGCGCGCATACAAGCAGCCCAATCGATAACAATCCCTCTAAAGGTCCGTCTGTACTAAAGGGACTGGGCATTGAGACAATTCATGGATCGAGCACTCATTATCAGCATGTCAATGTTCCTGTTCCAACTATACGCGAGCCTATCACAAAACGGGAGACTTCACCTAGGCACCAGCCGCCTGCGGTGCCACCAATCTCAAAGGAGCTTCTGTCTGACCATCAGAATCAGTACCTCAAACGTCCCCGCAGTCCCCAGGCTTCTTTTCAGCAGAATAATTTGGCTGCTAGAGAGGAAAAGTTTTCATCGGAACCTAGGGCCGGTCCACCCTTAACCCCTCCTCTCCCGGTGACTGGCTTACCACAAAGAACTACCGCCTCCGGCTCAGCGAATCCATGTTCCGTTACGAATCCGCGGGAACATTCAGCAAAAAGAGCGCAATCTGATGGGTTCGCGGAGCGCAACGGAGATCTTCCTGAATTTTTAGGTTATGGAAATTCCAGGGCTAGCGCCTCAGAACTCGAGTCTCCACCAAAAGTGAAGTATCCGCTTAAATCTCCACCAAGCCCACGGCCATTTTCAATCAATGGAATACATGCCCAAAACCAACCGCCGGCCTCGAAAGTATCAGTTGAGGGAGAACCTCAGTCGTCAACAGACACACCTACATTCTCATCGGGGCCAGATCGTCACGGAAAAGAGAAGCAAACTGTATTTGACAGTCCATCACAACAAGAACTTTCATCTTCACATGCGGCAAAAAAATCTACAACGGTCCCGGCTTCCGTATATCACTTACCATGGGATATCTGTAAGGTGCGACTCGATTCCAATGCACCTGCAGGGCCAAAGAGTATACTAGGTAAGCTTGGATCCAAAGCCAAAGGCATATTTGGCATGGAAACTCAAGAACGAGACCAACATCTTGCGGAAGTTATCCACGACAGGGAGCTTGTGAGTGGTTTTTATTATTTTCGTGGTCTTTATTCACTGTCAAACGAAAGCTCAAGAAATGATACTAATTATAAGCAGATTTTTGTGATTGACAATGCTGCGTCAATGCTTGAGCACTGGCCAATCCTAACTTTTGTCGCGGAGACCCTATGCATGAAGGTAGCTGGCTTAGACAAAAGTGGAGTCGACCTGAAGTTCACCGTTCTGGGCCATCTCCGTAATAAAAAGAACCTGCGGGGGAGTAGCGGCCGCGCTCAATTCCGCAAATCCATCAATGAAGCAAAACCAGAAATCTCCACCGAGGAAGAACGTCATGCTCGGACGGATATGCAAACTGTTCTTCGGGAGATTTTCCAAGAGTGGCGCAAAGATGAGCGACCAAAAACGACCTTGCTGATATTCACCGATGGTGAATGGGAAAGTACAATTCCCTACGATGCTGCCGACAATGAGATTGTATCTTTTGCAAAAGAAGTACAAGAAACCAAATCATTTGCTCCCCGTCATTTTAGCATAGGCCTTGTACGTTTTGGCGAGAATAACAAGACGCGATTGCAATACCTCGACGATGAGCTTTGCAAAAAACACAAGGATAGGAACGGTGAAGATCTTGCGTAAGCCCATCCAAAATTCTATATGGCGTTAGGGTTCGTGCTAACATAAGTTTTGATTCACAGTGACATCATCGACCATTGCTCGTGGCGGAGCACGGTCTACAAAATGCTGGTCGGCAGCCTCGATCCCTACCAAGACAAAAGTGATCCGAACGAGAACATGATCGACTACGACTATAAATCTCTGAACAATCTATTTGACTTGTTCAATCGCGGTGTAATACCACCGGTCGTGCTTCAGGTCCCACAAGCCCCGCCAGCGGAAGCATCGCGGCTTTCGAGTAGAGGGTCATGGCAGCGACCGCACAACATTCAACGTCATGAGACAGATCCACGTTCTGTCATCAGTCCGACCAGAAAACCAAAGCGGTTTTCATTGATCAATTGATTTCCACCGTCATAGTTTTGCTGTTTTTATTCTGCGAGGAGCATGGAGTTTTGTCTGTGCACCGAACGCGGCTCTCGAGATCTTACATCGCTCATTTTCTCAAACACGACCACCTCCAGTGCGGTATCGATAATATATAGACTAGGCATTGCAGGGTTCGCCATCATTACATATGATTTTCACGGTTTGCGTTTTGACGCAGGAGTTCTTGGAGTCGGTTTGGTAATAGGCATATGGGTAGTTTCTGCGATAGCGATATACCCACAGTTCTAAGTACGATACAAGCAAGCAGCATGCAATTTTAGGAGTTATATAGGCTCAGTTTAATAATCCCTCCATGTATGATTAATTGTCAGAGCACGAGTAGTGCTTGGTTGGAGTTACGACTCAAGAAGTAATGGTTATGGCGAAATAGAAACAAACAATAACTGGATTCAGCGGTTTCTCTTATCCGCTTGGGAAACTTCCCGTGTACTAAGTAAAAATTTTATCAGGAATGCAGCAACGCACAGGTCAGGGCGGTGTGTATGCCAACTTCCCACAGCAACCCATTACAAGGCTGAACAAAGCAGGTACAGTAAAACTCAACAATATATATCGGAAGATGGCTGTCGTCGAGTTCTTTTACGCGAACGCAACACAGTGAGTAGAAACATACCAGGACTACTAATTGTGCTTTGGATTGACCATTAGCTACAAATTCGTTGGCGCTTCTTATATAAAGGCCTTACTTTTACAACGTAGCCTTCAGGCTCATCAGGTGTGTTTGTGATGAGCGGGGCTTGGAGTCGAGATAGGATATATAACGTCCAAGGCGCTTATAAAGGACAATATACCTATTCCATTCTAGCGAGCCGGAAATGTATACTAACAAGGTTGGTCGATACATGTATCTAGTCTAGTTAGACAAAAACATCATGCCATGCGCAACTTCACCCCTTTGCGCAACAGCAAACACCACGACTATCTGATAATGGGGCATCTAGCGTGCGCATATCTCCTCAGTGCAGGCTTCATCGCTGCAGCCGCAGCTCAGGTCCCGGATGGCGCTATCTTTGTCCCACTGATCCGAAACGAGGCCCTCACGGCCTACTACGCAGAACTCGCTGTCGGGACACCACCACAAAGCGCGTTTTTGAAAATCGATACCGGTAGCCCAACGTACTCGCTGCAGGCGAAATCTAATCCGGCTTGTGAGAGGGCTGATAGGCCGTGCGACTTATTTGGTAGCTTTGATAACACAACGTCGTCGTATGCGCTTTCCCTAACCTAACTTCGTCGAATTGACGCCTTTGTTAATGCTTCTTCAGGACATCGTCGTACCGCGGTACAGGGTTCTCCGACCAACTCAGCACCCACGGCAGTGGCGACTACCTCGAAGACACCGTGACCATCGGAGGCGTAACGACGGAGAATCTGTACTTCGGCTACCTTCTGCGATACGGTTTTCCCGAACGCGCTCCCGTACCAGCTGCGACAATCCTCGGTACTTACCCGACCCACCCACTCTCCTAATATCTTATCAATTAACCCGCACAGGCCTGAGTCTCCCATGCAACGCAACTACTTGTGGGGGAGATGGCCCTTATATGTTGCAGCAGCTCTATGATGCCGGCACGATTGACCATATGGCTGTGAGTATTTATCACGGGCGTGATGAAGTCAATGCTACCGGCTCGATGGTGCTGGGTGGGTATTACGACAAGGCCAAAGTCGGTGGCGAGCTTTTCACTGTTGAGATGACGAATCCGTTTAATTCGACTTTGTCCAACGGTCAGACGAATAGCGCGAATGTGACTGCGTTGGAGGTTAATGTGGATGGAAATGTGACGACTCGGCTGTTTGGTGAGAAGGATGTTGGTGTCCCTGTTCTATTGGATAATGGTAAGAGTCCTTTTTCTTTCTTTTTCGAATTGACTTCCTTGCGTGTACGGGAAAATGGAATTCGGGGGGGATACCTGCATTTCTTTTGTTATCTTAGAAAGCGTACTAATCGTTACGTTCCAGGTGTTGCAAATTGGTACCTCCCATCCTCCATCACCGATCTGATCTACCCCGCGCTAGGAGGCATCATCGGCGGCTTCAACCCTTCCCACCAAGCCCAACCCATATCCTGCGATAATCTCGACCCCAACATCGCCAAAGGATCTGTCACCGTGGAGTTCGGTACTTCGGGTTCTATCGAGGTACCTTTGAGTGCCCTTGTCACGAAGTTCGCCGACGACAATTGTGTTACGTTTGTGTACACCAGGGGTGAAACTGAGATTAACATCTTTGGAGATCCATTTTTGAGGAGTGTGTATTCTATTTTTGATCAGCAGAGGTTAACTGTTACGATGGCGCGGGTTAGATATACGGATGAGGTGGAGTTAGTGGCGATTCCGGAAGGTGGGTTTCGGGCGCAATAGGGATGAAATTTGATGTTAAATGTAGCAGTTGAGAATCAATAAACTGATATGGAAGGTGTGCGAATCTACGATTGCAAATGAGAAGTTAAGTGGGTGGATGTTTAGACCATGATCGCGCGGCACTGCTTAGAGTAAATCAAAATGGCCAAATCGTAAACAAGACGGATCTGAGAAAAACAAAGATGTGTTTATTTGGATATCTCCCTCCTCCCAGCCCTACTGTTCATCACCTATACTGAAGGCCATCATACGTTCCGAAACTACAATGTCACTGTATCTGTATCAACACCTCGCGTGCCTTGCGGGTTTATAAAATGGTAACTAGCAATACCCTATACATTCATCAGATTGTTTGGATAAAGATCGCATGGCTTGCATTGCAATAGAGTGAACGAATGCTATCGAGGGCATGACCGGTAATTTTTGCTATCCACAAGCCCGGTTCGAAGTACCTCAAGTGCTCTTGGCTTGCAATCAACCCGTCCATACTGGAGGCCCTGGAGGCTTATACTCCATGAGCCTGAGCCCGCTATCAGTTGAAACCGTTGATTTATCTTGATTCTTTGGTATTTCGATACCTATGACACTGTTAAAACATTACGGTGCGTAGATAGGACCACAAATCACTCACCGGGATCATCAAGCTTGTAAGTTCCGGGAAACTTTGCAAAACCTGTTGGTGTGCCAGGCTTGACAGACGGATCGGGAGAGTGGATATTGACTAGTGCGCAGCTGACGTAAAATTGGCTATAGTTGTATGAAGTGGGATAGATGTATTCGAAGCGCATAAGATATGCGCCAGGCGGAGTGGTACGCGGAAGAGTAAAATTGTACTAAATGCTATCTTCAGCGCTTCAAATGCCCCGACTTCCGGGTTTATACACTTACACTGTTGATCGGTTTCCAAATACCGTGCTTTCTACTATCTAGCTTCCAGGTTTGATTGTCTTCGGGACCAGCATAAGCAACTTTGAACCAGTCTCCATCGCCGTAGTATGATTTCAAGTCATCATTTGGGGCGCGGGAGAGCCACACTTGGCCAGGGCCATAGTGAAAAAAGGTGTATGTGGATTCTTCAGTGAAAGGAGCCCCGTCATCCTTCTCATTCCATGTCTGGAATCCCAGCTCTTCCCCTGTGGGGATTTAGTTAGAAGGAAACCCTCCAAAGGGAAACATATGAGGCTATGCATACCCGCAATGACATCCGCGATCTCGGTTTTCGGAAGCGAATTGAATGCCGCACGCCCGCACGTCAAATTTTGCTTGTTTATCTCATCGTTCGCGTACAAGGGGATGATCAAACCTGCGTACTCATAACCCATCCAACTTTCATCGGGAGCTGAGATCTCGCTAGTTTTTTGAACCACTCTTTAGCTAATTGAACAAACTAGGTAAAGGACAACGACTCTGAATCGGTGGGAAGGGTAAGAAAATACTGCCGTACAGGACATGTTTCCAGCGGCCCGTATCTGTCTTGTTAACCAGAAGATGGGGAATCACAATATGCGCGCTGGCATAAAAAGCGAAAGTGCCAATAGCTATAATGGTAGCGAAAATCATGTTCAGTTTCTCATATCGTTTATCTGAATTGGCAGGCGAGTTGCGATGCTTTATATGATCCGTCTACAGGGTATTTATCGTGGCTGCACGACTTATTTGTGGCTTCTTTAGGCTGTAGAAGAAACTATAATGTAAATTAATATTCCATTAGGTAATTTACCACGCGGTTCCACTCAAGTGGAGGTTGTTGTTTCATGGCGGGGAACATTGATCGATAGATGAGGGTTGCATTTTTAGCTCCACACAGGGTTACAAAAATATATAAAAGATTTATCCACATGACACTCTCTTAAACTCACCTAAGCCTGTAAGTCATTCGCATAAAAGCCTTCTATAAACACTACTAGGTGGTATGCGACGAATGATCAGGGCACAACTGCTTTGCTGATTCCTAAGGCTCGCGGAGAACTTGCCGGGCCCAATGACCCTCAATATAGAAATCAGATTTTAGAAAGCCACACGTCAGTATAAATGCATGGAGTCGCTAAACTGCAAGCCGCAGACCCCCAGAGGCGGTACTCTGCATTTTAATTTCTCATCCCCGAAAACAATCGATGCAAATGAACTGCATGCGCAGAGAGTAGCACTCTAGGATACACGTCACTACAAAAGTGTACCTATTTCTCATCTACAACACACTCCGAATTACTTTTGAGATTTAGAGGTCAACATCAGACAAAAGCTGCCCGCGTCAACGGTGGAGCGCCACAACTACCTCCTCAAAGTTCTGCCGCTTAAAGATTTTAAGAGCTATTGCTTGCATTATTAGCACCATGATTTCGATAAAATCCTATCATCGTGAGATAAATCGGAGTGCTCATCGCAGATACTCTCTTCAAGATCAGGCTCTGCGCAAAGCAGTGGTACTCCCAGTAGTAGCTACATCGTCACTTCATTCTCCTTTCTAATGCCTATTGATAACTTGATAATATTCTAGGTCTCAATCCGCTGATCCTGAAATTTTCAGAGGTTGGTGTAACTGAAATGCACGTAACGGGGTAGCGGTGCCGGTTGTTCAATGTTCACATGAATCTTCTGATGACAGTTTCAAAGCAAGACAGGTCATCAAACTAGCCCGAGAGGATAAAAATAGGGCTTGTAGAAATGAAAGAAGAGATATCTAAAGATATAATGCAATGATGCCTGCTGTTGTCAAGAGGTCTTAGCATGTCGCTGTTGTTGGTCGTAGATCTGTGGACCAAATTGCTTCCTAACCGGCAACATGGGCTTTTACGCTCTGATTTGTTTTTCCTCCTTCATGTGTTTCCTTAAACATCATAATTTCCTGTTATGATATCCAGCAAATAACTTCCGAGTCCGAGTCCGAATCTGAATCTGAATCTGAATCTGAGTTCTCTCCAGAAGACCATCCATCCCAATATGCAGACTCGATCCCCGCAGGTGGTTTAGGCCCCAAAGGTCGCAGCACAACACCGACCTGTTTCACTCTGTACACGTACTCCTCCGTTATATTTTCCATCTCTGCCATTATCTCGTTCATACGTGGTCTCCAATAGTCCAGGAAAAAGTTATAAAAAGAAGGGTCTGTGCTTGATGAATATGCTTCTTCGAATTCTTCAGTGAGATATTCGAGCCTCGCGATGAGTCCGGCATCCTCATTTTGCAGCTCTTCGAAATCTTCTCTGGGGCAAGGCGGCATCACCTCGTGGACTACCAAATATGGACGTATTTTCACTTCGTGGCATGTATGTCGGATACCAAGTTTCTCGAAAGTAAGAACTCTCAAGACAGCGGACGCCATTTCTATAGATGTGGAGAGTAATGTATCCATCCAAAGCAAGGTTTCATCCATGGCCTGAGCGACTCGTCTATTCCAGTGCCTTTTGGAAGCCGCCAAGCCTTCATATCGAGGCGTTCTATACGCAGAATATTTGAAAGACGAAATGATGGGAAGGCAGCCATCTTTCGAGCAAGCACATGAACAGAAGTCTTTTCCTGTCGTTATAAACGCTCTAACATAAAACTCCCACCAATAATCTGATTGAAATAACTCATTCATGAATATGGCCTCAATCTGGCGTTCGCGTTCTCGCTTAGACTTTGGAAATATTGGCCGTTTGGATTGGGACCTACAGAGAATCGCTAGAGGAATCAGGTGGACTGGCGTGGTTCGAAAGTATGGATGAAACCAGGCTTTGCGCGCTCCCTTATCGATCAGCCAACGAGACATTTTTAGATATTTGATCAGTAGGGAAGGAACATATAGTCCTCTCATTTGAGCAAGAATCCTCACTGATGCTGTCCATAGTGGGGTTGTAGATCCTTTGAAATCTGGATTATTATAACGGGGTGGGACAATAGAGCTTTCGGTGTCCAAAGCTTGAATCCCGGAATCGTAGAGAGCATCTGCTGAGTGAACATTCGAGATCCAATGGAATATCGCAGTGAATTCGTCGCGGCCGATCGTTTGGCGAAATAGCTGCTTATATAGTCTAGGTATTTCCTGCGATATGTGCGACTGTCGTTTGGCCTCCAGGATTATGCGGTGCATTATCTCTCCGCCCCTTGAGATGGCCCATAGAAAATTTTTTTGTGAGACTATGAAGCCAGCTTGAAGAAGAATGTCGACTGATTTCCAGTCCTCGAGGAGAAAGGCGTACCAGAGAGGATCTTGGTCATTTGGAGTCAAGCCTTGAGCATGCATGAACTCAATAATGGTGTGTATTCCATCTGGCCAACCAATACATGCCGAAATATATGAAGTCAATTTATTTGAATCCAATAGGACAGACGACGAATCACAATTTCTTATTAGTAAGCTGTCCAATTCCGAGATGGACCTGCGTATTATCGCGCTCAAGATTGAATCTTCACCAAACCCTGCCAGGATCAGTATTTGCTCTATCGGGTCATATTCAGGATACAAGTACCTTTCTCTATCATTTCCAATGGAATTGATTGCGGTCTTAAGACATAGGCAGGGGGTGCCACCGGATATGATAGATTTTCGTTCGCCAACCACGTATTGCCTTGGTTGAGTAGATAGGAACTCAGATATATCGATCCTTCCACGTTCCCTTCCCAGGGCTTTTCTAACAACACCTCCGAAGCTGATTTATTAGTTTTACTGCTCAATCGAGTTATTATAATCTCTCTGATATGGGAAGAGGTTCATACCCAGGCGCTGAATATGAATAGATCACAGGAACGCCAATATCAATCAAATATTTCAGAAACTTTAATGCTGCTTCAACGGAGGGTACATCCACACAACGGGGATAGTTATGAGCAAGAAAATAGGATGCAGCCTGGATTATTAGCCGGTTTTTTTGGCAAAATGCGTCACAACATTTCACTCACCTGAAGGAGTGTTCCTTGAGAGTCGAGGACATCTGTTGGACTTGCAGTCCCGTCTCGCAAGTATCGATCTAACCTCTGTGTGATCCTTTCGAGAGGATCGTAGTTATCCGGTGCTTCTGTTGGAAGTTTTCTGAACTCAACAGGATTTAGTAAAAAGAAGGGTCCGTTCAGGTCACACAGCAATCGGTGCAATGCTAGCGCTTGACCAATGGAGTATCCACCAGCACCCCACGTGCATTTCACCGTGGCCTCAAGCAAATATTCAAAAACGAAATGACATGAGAGAATTCCTAATCTTAACGTGTTTGAGCTCTGAGAAATGTAAGACATAGGACATGCTGTTTCGTGATGTGAATCATGTTGCCAGCTGAGTGTTATTGCTTTTCCAAAGAATGTTCGCTCTTTGGTGTACCGTCTTTTTATGCAGATACAGCGCGGTTTGAATACCAACAAATTACCAGGATCAAGATTTCGGCATTCTTGAAAGTTTTGCTGTTGATTCATAGAACTACTGCTCAAGTTCAGTCGCTGACAGAGGGCAATACCCTCACTGACTGCACTCGGGCTAACAACTTTGCGACCAACAGCCGCAGCTGAAATATTAACCTAATTTTTTAGCGTAAAGATAATAGTATCTGCTAGGTGGGGAGATCGCACCAATTTAGAAACCTGCTCTGCTATCTGCTGCTGCTGAGTGATCAAGTCCTTGATATCTTGGCCAAGCCGGGACACCACAACAGTCGTTTGCTGCGTATTGCATTCATTGGTCGCGCGCAGAGAATCCAGTCTACTTAACGCATCAAGTTGACCGTGCTCAATGAGAGTAAGATGGTGACCAACCCTTGCAGACTGAATTTCGAACCGTTCTTGAAACTCGACACCAAATTTTCTGAAAGTCGAAGTAAGCTTGCGTTCAAATCAATAATAACAGCAGATTACTAACAATTGAAGAACTTGCACAACAGTATCCAAGTCTGTCTGAGCCAGGTGCACCAATCTCTCCACTTCCACCAATGTGCTCCTTCGAAACGGATACATCGCTTGTTTCTTGACTCTCTGTATCTTATCTGATACTTTTCGAGGAACTTCTATCTCTGCACATTTCCGAACTAGTTGGTCCAGCTTCCAGAGCTCTTTGTTGCAATCGATAAGAGAAATGCGGACACGTTCCGAAACCGAGTCATAATTCAGCTCAAGCTTGCTAAGCGGCACTTCAAGTGCAGCAAAGGTTCCATACAACCGCTCAACTCGCTGAATTGCGCGGGATATATCCTCATCGTAAGCTCCAAAATAAGAGTAATATTTTATCAAGCCTTGCGCGACCTGGATTCCAAGAGATACAACGCCAACAGCACTACCTGGGTCGACCATGATTTGTTGCCGGTCAAGGAAAGTGAGATGACACCTTGGATATAGATGAGAAATGCTTGAAGATTGCAGAAGATTAGAAAAGCCGAAGGTAAAAATTTGAGTTGGGATGACAATAAGATTAATGTTGGACAAGACCATGTGCAGTCACTGACGACCGGTCAATTTCATATATGCCCCACATCCAGCCTTGCGTCGTGGATGGCCACGTAGCATTCCACAAGCTGCAGGCAAGAATTAATCTCACCAATAGTTCAGTGTAGCGTTTCACCGGAAGCTAAATTGACCATCGAAGTGTCAATCAGAGGACCTTCGTATCTACGTATACGATGGGAGCGTTCGAACGGGCGAGTTTCCAATAATCTCATTCAAGCACGCTACCCCTGCCGACTCCCTGAAGTAACAAGTTAGACGTCACCTTATCGCCCGTTCACGCAAATCGTTTTTTGAACGCATTCATCACAAGCGCAAGTATATAATTTCATGAAATTTGGAATGACGATTGCAAGAGACTGAAAATTGCCGACAGATTACCATACATCAATTTCATAGGTATTGTAACTCCACACACAAAGCACACCACAGTCTTCACCCAAAACAGCCAGTCATCTCTCTCAAATAACGTCAAATAAAAAGCATCGATTCTACTGTCGAATAAGTAAATCCCCAAAGACCTAGCCATTCCATCTAACCGAAGAGGAAATCCACCATTGCCAACGACTTCAAAACCCCCATCACTCCTTCGGCCATCTAATAACCACATTCCCCACCGCGCCACCCCTCTGCAAAAACTCAAAAGCCTCCACTGCCTCCTCAAACGCAAATCTCTTCGAAACAAGCGGTTTAATCCCATTCGCCCTTACAAACTTGACCATATCTTCAATAGCGATCTTGTTAAACGCCACACATCCTTTCACTGTCATAAAATCAGCATCTGCCCTCACGATCCTATCCCCAAATAGAACTTATAGATGCCAAAACTCACCAATCTTTCCTCCAAACAGCACACTCGGCACCACTTCCTCCGGCAACGTCTCCGCTCCCCCGAGAATCCCAATCAAGCTAACAAGCCCACCCGGCCGTGTACACTTGATAGATTTCAGTAGGGTGGCGGCGCCGCCTACTTCGAGAACCTGGTCGACGCCCTTGCCTTTGGTCAAACGCAGCACCTCGACGTCCCAGTCGGGCGTCGTGGTGTAGTTGATTACGTGCGTAGCGCCGAGCTTTTTTGCGGTTTCGAGTTTGGCGGAGGACGAGGAGGTTGCGATGACGGTAGCACCGAGAGCGGATGCAAACTACTTGTTTTTAGTTTGTGTGAGATAGGTCCAACTTTTACCTCCCCTCAATGGAGGGAGCGAATAAAAATTAAAAGCACTAGCATCTAAACAGAGAGTTTAAAGAAAAATTAGACATACCTGTATACCGAAACAACTCACACCCCCGGTCCCCATCGTCAACACCGTTCTCCCCTTTAACCTCTTCTCCTTCCACCTCCCCTCCCCTTCCTCATCCTGACCACCGTTCCACATGTCAACCACCCCATCCAACCCACCATCCAACCCTTCCCAAAGCGCACTCCACGCCGTGCCCCCCGCCGTAAGCAAACTCGCCCACTCCCCTGTATCCTCCTCCTCCTCACCAGCGCCGACCTCAACGACCCTCTCATCCCCCCAAACCCCCCACCCCCTCAAAACACCCTCCATCTCAAACCCACCCTGCACCCCATCCAACCTCAGTTCCCTAACATCACCTCCCAACCACGTATTCGGATGAATTACGACCTTCGTACCTTCTTTCCCCTTCCATCGCGAAGTAGGGTGCGCGGCGTAAATAATGCCTCCAGCGTCGGAGCAGGGGATGAGGTTCGGTTTGTGTGGGCCTGGGTACAAGGGGGAGTGCGTAGTTATAAGGAGGTCGCGGTAGTTGAGGGAGACGGAGGTTATGCGGATGAGGACTTGTGAGGGGCCTGGAGTAGGGGTTGGTAGGGTGGTGAGGGAGAGGGAGATGGGAGTTGGAATCGGGGTGGAGGGGGAAGGGGGCGGGATGGTGTAAGCTTTGTATTGCGTTGGGGGTGTTTGTTGGGTGGACATGTTTGGGGGTCTTGAGGGAAAGAGTCGTGGTCGGTGAAGAAGTTGGCTTCTTTTGTTGATTTTTGGGGTAAGAGTTCTTGGGTGCTGGAGAAGGTGATCACTCAACTGTGAACGAGGTCAATTGTTCAAAGCAGCAAATACCCATCTCTTATATATCCCATCTTTCAATCCCAATCCATCTCAACCAAACCTTTTCCCGCTCCTGTCCTCTCCCGACTCTCAATGATAAAACCCACATAACACTCCCTGTTATCACTAAACAACCCACTGATTTCTAAGCCCTCCGCCATCCTAAACCCCCCATCTCCTCCAACGACCTAAGAAAACCAAGTACCCATACGGCGTAGTCTACAATTTTGTTTTCTACGGGCCAATCAAAAGCTCAAATAGACGTTTACTAGTTTACCACTCGAAGTTCTAAGCTACGATTTATGTAAGCGTTGTGGAGAAAACGGTAGTAGCCTCATGCAGGACAGCGGAGTTCCACCGCGCTAAGGCCTACACGAGGTATGATGTGAAAGTAATTGTTGGCATAATGTAAAAGGCACGTCGTAATCATTTTCCGCATCTGTGTGTTTATTCGGGAGATGAGGAGATAGGTGAGACGGAATTGAATGCTCAAATATATTGAATGGCGGAAATTGTATCGTCGGCTCGGAGATCAAGTACATGTATTTCATTGGTAGCCTAATGATTCATTACCTCAGACGCACTACCACACCACGCCTTTCTGACCGTCGTCGTCCATTTCAATCTGGAACAAGGTAAAGGTAACGAGGAAGTGTATAGAATGTTAAACATGCAAAGTGCAAAGTCCTGTTCAGGAAAAAGAAGATATGCAAATGGGAGGATAGAATAGCGAATGGAAAGAAGAGAGGAATACCGAGCTACAATATGGTAGGTAGCTCCTAACGCCGACGCTATGCATGCAAAACCAAAAGTAGATATCCCAAAAACATTTTTCGCGTCCCTAAATTGAATCGAAGGTAGATATGAGAACATAGAAGATGAACAGATATAGATCACACCCATTGATTCGTAGGTGTGCGGCTGTTGCCGGGATGTTGCTGGCCTTGTCCAGCACCCGGAGTGAAAGCGCGATACTGACCAGCACCGGCTTGCGCCGCGGCGGAACCGTAGCTCTGCTGGCCGGGATAAGCAGGCGCAGGAGTCTCAGGCTTCGCCGCGGTGGACGAATAGCCCGCTGTGAGAGCACTGGGGAGCCCTGGAGGCGAATTGCCCCTAGCCGGTGACGCACTCATCTGAGCGCGATTGACAGAACCGGGTGTGTGAGATCTCGGACCGCCACCGGCGGAATAGTCGTTGTTCTGATACATATTGGACGTGGGCATGCTTACTGGATCTTGGGCAGCGGCGGGGTAGGTATTACCGTATGGATTGCCATATGGATTGGGTTGGTGGTAGTCCTGCACAGGGCTTGGATCGCGATACTGTTGCTGCTGGTTGTAGCTTGGGGCTGGGGAATTGCGGTCGTAGTATGGATCCTGTCCGTAGCCAGTCTTTGCGCCATACACAGGGGATACCGACTGCTGGACAGGCGAAACATCGCCGTATTGACCCGAGGGCTGACCGTATCCACCTTGTTGCTGTCCGTATGGGTTGTTCTGTGGTGGTGGGCTGGTGTGAGGGCTGCGCCGGGGCCCGCCGCCGACAAAAGAATCGTTCTGGTATCCTTGCGGGAAACCATAGGAATCTTGAGTTTGCGATCGCGGCACAGGTGACCGACTGGGTCCAGGCGATGCGCGAGAACCACCAGCAATTGCAGCAACCGCCGTTGAACTTCCTGTGACGCTGCCATTGTGATTCAACCTATCAAGCTCCA
The DNA here is from genome assembly GCA_003073855.1 of Periconia macrospinosa. NCBI lineage: Eukaryota > Fungi > Ascomycota > Dothideomycetes > Pleosporales > Periconiaceae > Periconia > Periconia macrospinosa. Next base: position 463,228 of record KZ805312.1, read on the forward strand.
CGTCGTTTGGCTTCTCTGGGATCACCTCCTCTTCCACGTGAATATTCCTGGACTCGTTCCAGCTAGGCATGGCGGGAAGAGCATCGGGTTTGGCAGGTTTGCTGACATCAAAGTGAGCGTATTCGGGTTCTTCGCGCGGAGGTTTAGGTTGATTTTGCGGCGAAGGTTGAGGATTGAAGATGGGTATTTTAGGAGCGGACGGCGGGGCAGGGTGGAAGGTGGGAGGTGCGTGCGACCGGTACTGATCGTCGAGCGGGCCGGGAGCGCGAGGGTACGATGACTGAGGATATCCAGCTGGAGGATATCCGGGATCGCTCTTCATGCGCTTGTGCTTGTTGTTGCGTCCCCCTGAGGGGCAGCAGCAGGTACAGCACCTGAAGCAGCAGCAAGCCAACTCGGCGCCGCAACAAATGCATCGCGCAATGCAGAAGACGATACTAAAGACGATGATGGAAACGACGATTATCGTTGCAATGACTGGCCATCTGGTGGGCTGTTAATAACCGTGCTGGGGGGTTACCGAGGAATGCGGAGGACTTGCTTGCAGTAGGTTTTGGCCATGCAATTGTCCCAACTTGATAAGGTAGTTTTAACTTCATTGATATCTCGCGGGACGAGCAGCGACCGTACAATGGGAAGATAAACCATGGTGGAATACTATGCGACAGAATTTGGGCCCCAAGAGGCCGAATGTACCGCTCGATGGATGGTTTATCAAGGGACTCGCGGGGGCTGGGCGACGAGGCTGACTCGGAACGCGCTCCTAGCAAGTTATGTGGTTCGCAAATGGATGGAGCTGAATGAGTTGTCGAAGCGTCCTGCCACCATAGTCCTGAGTGGCAAGTAGAGATATCCAGTGTACTGTACTGTATAGTGTAATTGAAGAGTGAGCGGGAGGGCTATGACAGAGGAAGGCTGTGGTGGAAGACGGCAGCGGGATGGGTGAAACGCGAGAGGCAGTGATGAGCGAATGCGGAACGCTTTCTCATCCAAACGAAACGATGGCGCTCGCAAGCTTCATGCACCCCATGTCCGCTTTTTGATTATTATCGCCCCCCAATATGACGCCCAGTCTCCTTTGGTGCATCGGCACACTGCCAACTGCTACCAAGTAACAGGGGCATGCGCGGCGAGGGTGGCTGAGATCCTGGCATCACGAACGGCATCGGTCCCTATCCACGAACCACCATCCCTTAGGAACTTAGCATCCACACATATTAGCATCTCCAACACAGCATCATCAAAATTCTTTGCAAAATCCACTGTCGGGTGTCGCGTCGCGTTACGTGGCCGACGCGCTTCTACAGGTACCAATGTATTGATCCATGCAACTGGGCATCCTCTTCCAACCAAATTAACATTAATATTTGAGCATGTCATATGGACATCTTCGAACTGCATGTTCTAACTAGGCCGATTTCGTGAACCTTTCATTTGCATGCGACGCGGTTCTTCACCGCCGTGGCGACCTGTCCAAGATGCCTATTTCCAGAAGGCCCGTTCCAACATCCCACGCGCAACGTTTGGAGTCAAGTCACGTGTATTGATGGCCGCATTAATAAAATGACGTCTCAACCTCCATATTTCGTTAACGTTAGAGGACTAGAATTGCCCTCAGATACGTTACAACAGAAATAGTCGGAACACGCTCGCGCCAGAAGATATAAAAAGATAAACCAGATACATGTATCACAAGCACTGCACATTATGCAAACCACAAGTGAACGGTCATCGCTACTTAGATATAGGAAAGGAGGGTCACAGCCTTCCGCGAGAACTCGGGAATCAATGGATGGCTTTCGAATCTTTCGCAGAGACGATCAACAACCTGCTGACTTGGAAGAGCTATCAATTGATAAAATTAGCCCTTTAGTACTAACACTGAGGCTGAGGACCCTCAAGTATTGAAGCTAAAGGCATTTTAGTATTGAGGCTACTGCGGAAGCGCTCTAACTAACTAGGGCTGAGATCATTTAGACCTCAAGCTGAAATCCCTTTAAAGATTGAAACTAAATGCCCTTTAAGGCTTTAACAGTGAGGCTGAGTAACCTTTATCCTTGACAAGAGCCCTTCCGTACAGAAAGTGATATTGAACCCCGTGACAATTCTAACCATTACACTCCGCAGCACCCCAAAAAATCCATCCAACCATCTCAAAATTCCTTTAGAGCTTGAAGCCCATCCTTTCCTCCTTGAAATACTCCATAGTTTCTACACAGATTTGGCTAAAAGTCGCATTTAACTTAGCCAAAGCATCTGAGGTAGAATAGTCCTCACAACATGACTATGCAACTTTGCACACAGGTCATCTCTTCATCCAAGAAAATGAGATGGAATTATCGATGATTTTCCCTTTCTGCTTTGACTTTTCTAGTCTTGAGCACTCAAGGAAAGCGCAGGAGACCGGGGACAAGAGCGCAAATCCGGCTTTAGTTCAATTCGGGAATATCTGTCTTATAGGGCTGACTGTCGTTTTGCAATCCAAGATGTAATTCTGATAGTTTAACTACCTGGAATAGATATACCACATTGAACCACCCAAATCTTCTAGCGGGTATGTGCAAAGAATCGGTATACATCACGTATAGTAATTCCAGTTCAACGAAGTAAGTACCAAACTAGGCATTTTTCAACGAATTGATTACCTGATCCAGTACTAGGCTATATACGATGGTAGCATTCCGCAATATTGAGTGCACAGAAACTGCCAAGTTGGCGGATATTACCTTACAAATTCACGCGAGCCAGCATTCACCTTTTACACGGGCGCACATAGCCATGGGCATTTCTAGTTTCAGGGCATCTTCTTCAATACCGCTAGCAACTAATTGTCTGATTCTGTTGCGCTGACTCACCAAATTTCTCTTCCCTTACACACTACCAAGGTCAGCTTTTGTCTCACACGCATGTGCTGTTACTACCCGTTCTCGCATGAAAATACACAGCGCGGTAAACATGAGCTCTCTAAATTGGGCTCATATGGAAGAATTGTAGGATAATTCCCATAAAATGACGACTGGCCAAAATTTGATCCAAATGTCGATGTTGCATCCATTCACGTTTGGCAGCTGCAATATAGCGCGCGACGACAAATTAAGATCAAATAATAGGTAAACTTCAAACGGAAAAAGAAAATTGAACTTTACCGAGAATAGTATATAAATGCATATTTTCACTGCAGATGAGACCATATTTTTTGTTACACCATATAAAGCTAAAGCCATTTGCCGCTATGAAGATTCTCGCAGTGGCTAGTCTGCTCTCGCTGGCGGACGCACATTTCACTACAGGTCATCTCCTCGTCAACGGAACCGACACTGATCTCTGGAAGCATGTTCTGTATACAACTCCATCCTCCCTCTCCCGACCAGAATCCTAACACCGAGTGTAGAAAAGTAGGCATATTCGGCAATCCCGTGACCAATGGGGGTTTCCCACCAGACAACCACTTCGCCCAAATCGTGCCACAGTACTCTAGCGACGGTTGGCACAACCCCAATCTCACATGCGGGCGCCTAGCGTTCGACGCGGTCAAAGACACAGCGGTTGCAGACGTTATCGCCGGCGAGGACATCGGGTTTCGCGTGATGAGCGACATGGAAATCGACCCGCGATATAATGGGGGCGTCATGTATGGGAAGTTCTTCCACCAAGGTCCGGCGCAGGTGTATTTGTCGCGCGCACCTAATGATGATTTCATGTCGTATCGCGGCGATGGGGATTGGTTTAAGGTTGCGTACCAAGGCCCGTTGAATGATACGGATTGGTTGCTTTGGGGTAAACAGGAGGTAAGTACACGCGCGAGTGCGAAATTGGACTATATGGACGACAGAAACATGTTGAGAAAGAACAACAGACCCTTCACTTCTTGTCGCCTTTCTGAACTGGATATGCTGACACTCCATTCAAAGTACAACTTCACGCTTCCCCGCACGACGCCCCCTGGAAAATACGTGATGAGATTTGAATATTTCATGCCAACATCTGAGAAAGGTTACGTACAATTCTTCCCAAACTGCGCGCTGATCAACGTCATCGGCCCTGGAGGAGGAACGCCCGGTCCCTTTGTCAAGATTCCAGACCATTATAATGAGGAAGATCCTGGTATGTTCCCTCAATCCTCAATCCTTACTCCACACTCTTCATTCTTTTATCTTATACCTCAGTTCACGTTTCTGAATGAGTTCTATGGTTGGTGCTGATACGCTGTGAATAGGATTCTGGCTTCCGTTCAACCAGGAATATGGTCGTTTGCCTGCTGACCAGATGAGGATGAGTGAGTACAAACCTCCCGGTCCGCCTGTGTGGAAGGGTTAAGTTTTCCCTCGATTGAAAATCCTCCTAGGGGCGTGGGAACTGTTGTACGACTTTATGAGCTAGATATACTGCTATGTATTGTGAAAGGTAGTATACTCTGACAGTTAGTCCTCCATTGAAAAAGATGCATTACATCACCATTTTTGGTCGCTTTTGCTTCGAATAGTTCACCGAATAGCCTTCCTATCCAGGTATATCCCATTTCGTGATCTAGTTCTTCTTCGCCTTTTTCTTCGGTGGAGCGCCATCTTCAATGTCCAGCTCTTTGACCAGATCGACCCAGTTGCAAGTCTTGATTCCCTTCTTCTTGATCTGCTCCAGTTTATCCGGTCCAGGATTGATTCCCTTATTCAAGTTAGCATATTGCTCTCACGATTCCTTTTACAGTGAAACCTACCAGAACAACCAGCTCAACAGCATTCGTGAGCGACTTTGCAAACTTCGCGCCTTCCTTCTCAAGCACTTTCTGGGCCGTAGAGCGCGTATGCCTGCACACCGATTCAGCATCAGTAAAAATCAAACAGGCTCTCATAAGAGCAAAGATCTACCCACCCATCAATCTCCCCCGTAATAAGCAGCGTCATCCCCTCCACGGAGTTCGGCGCCCCACCAATCTCCACGTCGGCAACCTCCTTCTGCGGCTGAACCTCAATCCCCAACTCTTCAGCCACGTCATCCCACTCAATCGTCTCGATTCCCATATCATCAATCTTCTTGAGCTTATCGGGGCCTGGCTTGGTTCCTAGGATGACGAGCTCGACGGATTTGTTGAGTGATTTCGCGACGGTGGCGCCGGCATCTTCGAGAATCTTGGAGACCTCTTTGCGCTCATGGCCCGGGACGGTACCGGTTACTATTACAGTTTTGCCGTCAAGGGTTGAAGTGGTCTTTTTGGATTTGGGTTTGGGTTTAGAGGCGGGTTTTGCTGCGGCTTTGGGTGCTGCTTTGGTTGTGGGTTTTGCTGCTGGTGCTTTTGGTGCGGGTTTGGTTGATTTCTTGGGTTTTGGCTGTTGTGTGAATTCGGTCAGTTGGCATGCGGATGGTACAATTTCGGAGACTGATGGTGCGCCCTGTTGTGTTTTCGAGAGTCGCGCCTTGCTTACCTTTTCCTCTTCTTCTTCCTCCTCCTCTTCTGTGTCGTCATTATCGTCCTCATCTCCCCCGCCAATCTTAATATCATCCATTAATTCATCCCATGTTATTGTTTTACACCCAAGGTCTTCAATTTTCGCGAGCTGTAGATGTTAGCCATGGTCTGCAAGCAAGAGAATGTTGCAATCGTGCACCTTATCACCACCAGGCTTATCTCCAAGCACCACGAGCGTCACTTTCTTATTGAGACTCTTCTCGAACGTCGCACCGGCATTTTTGAGAACCTGCTCTGCAGATTTACGAGTTTGGCCTTGGATTTCTCCAGTTATGATCAGCTTTTCGCCGGTCAGTCCGTCGCTGCGGACTGCGATTGTTTCTTGTTTCTTTGGTGGCATAGCCGCGGGTGTGTGTGGAAAACAAATATGTATAGATTAGATAGAATGTACCATGGAAATATTAATCTTACAGTCAGGTTCCTCTAGAACATATAGCAAGAACCCTGACGGGGGCAAGTAAAACGATTCACGAAAAGAGGGGAATTGGGGCGGAAGAAGTGCGCGGGCAATGCTATTGTTATGTAGGGTAAGCGTTGCACCGCAGACACCACCAAGGGGCCAGGATCTCAACATTAGCATCAAATCTTGGCATAGTGGCTAACTGGGTATTTGAGGCTGAAAACGGATGTTATTCGTGAATTTTACAAAGTAGCGGGTACCTTGATCATTCGTTGCGAATAACTTTCGAGGGAATGATTGGAGAGCCGGTGTCTACCTATGTAGTACCCAACGTGGATACATTTCACAGGATCAACACAAGCAAAACTCCCTTCTGCTTACATTTTTCGTGCACAATAAATACTATGAGTAATAATTGCGCATTTTCTTCAAGGAATTAGCAAGAATTTGCGATTTCTTAGGTTTGTTTTAGATACTCCATTTGGTGATGACATAAATAGGTGGCAGGAGCCGGAATTCATCCGAACATCTCCACCTGGCTATTCGTGGATACGAGCTTCTCCTTGTATCAAACCCCGCGAACAAATTCCTCGCAACCGATTTATCGACGACGGGAAATGGCTTTAGAGTATTGCTCCTTTGATTGCGGATGATTGATGTATCTTAGATTGGCTCCCGATCCGTTGTATACCAGACGAATGCACCTTCTCACGGCGCAGCGCCGACATGAAGGCCTTCGACCCATAGGACAGAGGTACCAGTCAGTGGTGTGGGAAGGAATCCTCGTCTTACTCCACAGTTTCTATTAACATGCAGCACAGCAAGCTTAGCCATTCCTTCTTTCTAAGATATGCCCGTCGACGCAGGTTAAATCGAAGCCTTCGCGCCCGTCAAATGGGCAATCCATCTCTTCAAGTCCTCAGACTGGACGATTCGCAAGCGACACCGAAGACCGTCGACGGATACCACGTCCGACACGTTTCCCCGCGATACATTGAGCGCGAACGATGGCATGAGTGTTTGGCTCGAACTCTACCAGCGGCCAGCGGCAGGCTCCAACATCGTCCCCCGAACGTTATCGCTATGTAAATTCGGAGCCAGTCTGGTCGGGTTTCCCACAATATGCCATGGCGGCACTATCATGACGATGATGGATGAGGCACTGGGGTTTGCAATGATTGCGAACGATGCTGCCGCTGCGGGACTAGAAATCGACGAGTATAATCACATGAAAGGCGAAACGCAAAGGAAAGCTAATGAACAAGGCTTGCCGCTGTAGAAGATCCTAGTAGGCGCCCTTGTCACGGCACATCTGGACGTGAAGTTTTTGAACCCAGTTCTTTGCCCCGGTGTGATTGGGATTGAAGTAACGATGCTGGAGAACAGAGTCGCCAGGATGAAGCTGAGGGCAGTAGTGAAGGACAAAGATGGTGTGTCGCTCGTGCAGGTGGATAGTATATGGGTAAGGATAGGAGGTGCAAAATTATATCTTCAGACACCTAGTCCTAAAACCCTATAACGGTAGTCGCTGTATCACAAGCTATGTTTTTCTGGAGAAACTTGTCAGCTGCGCCCCCACAACGAGATGAGGACAATTTGATGTCCCATGCTCGAAAACACGGACTGATATGCCTGCTCGTAATGCACTTCACCACCCCAATAGGATGCATTAGCCAGTCCCACAAAGTAAGTAGAGCCATGCATAATCCTGATGTTGCAGTTCTTTTTCAACACTCGTTCCACGAACACTCCCATTCCCGTAGAGACCATTGCAAAATCGAAAAATTAAATTGCAAAAAGTCGAAGACGTGAGCATAACGCATTGGTAATGCACACCAACTATTCGTCTTAAGAAACCTAACCCGCATAATGAGACAGCTCGTGATATACGGTATAACATTGTTATTGACTAGTTTGCATTGGAGTATGTTTGTGATGATTCTCCACTTGTTGAGACATTGTGAACGACATTGTTATGGAGTTGTATACGGTAGAGGATTTGATGAACAATGTCATCAGACGCCTTAGACATTGTTTAAGAGACTTATATCTGCAAGTCCTCCCCACCGTATTCCAGAAAATAACAGACATTCAGATACATTAACGGTAAAAAAAGGCCCCAAAACAACATTATCCTTGCGAACATTCTCACATCAACAGCAAAACCATCTAACATGACAGTCTATACTGCCGAGGGACACATGAAAGCGACGGAGTGGATCGATGCAGTATTAGATAACTTGACTGTGGAAGAGATAAACTTCACAATGACAGACATGCTGCTCGCTTACTCACATCTCATCGACCTCGGATTCACCCCCCTAAACCATGTGCTCAACGCACTGCGCTGGGCAATTAACCAAGAGTTCACAGACAAAACGCCCTTAGAAACTTTCCAGCGCGTTTGGTACTCACGGCACCTGCCGTTCACTGAGCCCTTTGTCAAGCTCGCTATCCGGCAACTGGCGACTATGCACTACAATCTGAGGCAAGCAGCAGAGAAACTAGACTTTGAACAGACCTTGAAAAACGATCAGGGGTTCGCCGCAGAGGTGGAACGTGTGTGCATCATCATGAAGTGGGCGATGGTGGCTGAGGGTGATTTGGCTGAGCGGATGGCGCGCATGGTCACCACGCTTGTTGATCAGAATCAGCGGGAGATGAAAGTGAAAAGCTGGAAGACGGCGAGGAATGCGATGATGGGGATCGAAGGACGGGCACCGACTCAGGTGGATGATAATGCTGTTTTGCGGAAGCGGGTTTTTGGTTGCTGATGGCGCTGGTCGCTTTAGCAATTCTTCTTACTTCTATACTAATTGCGAGTTGAGAGACTTTGGACGAGCACTTGATCGCGATACATACTAAATAATACCACATATTTTACTGGCTAAAGTATTCGTTGAACCAATTGATAGAATTGTGACAAGGCGAAAAAGCAGCTGAACTCGGCACTCAAGAGGTAAAATAATCCTAAATGTGAGCGAATCTCATGTTCCGACTAACAGCCCTTGTAAAACAGTCCATACCTGATGCACTACCTTTCTCGCTCTCCATACCCTTAAAAGAAAATTGATCCCATCCTTTGTGCGAAAAATACGTTGAAATTAGAAGGAAGACTAATAGTAAATCATGACGGGGCAGTATAATATGCCGTCTTTTGACTTGTGTATACCTTGGCCTGAACCCTTACTTTCATAGCACATAGATTGACTGCAGCACCTTTGGATCACGAGCAGACTCACCATCCATAACTCCATGCACATAAGCATCGCCAACAAGTGCATATATGTCACTGTGAAACTTGTTGCATGATTTCGTCGTAGTCTGAGCCTCTCCGGTGTAATTGAAAAGGTCTCGTACAGACTCATCTAGACATTTGCATGATTGTGAACGACGACGCATGATCAAAAGTGCGCGACTGCCCAGAATAATGTATATATCGTCACCACGTTGGAGATCCCCTGGCCCGATGCCGATAGTACCATCTCCTGTGACGAAGAATCTGCGTGAACCGGAGGCAGTTTATACTGCATAATGGAAGCTGTTCTTGAGTCTAGTGATATCTTCGGGCTGGACGTAACTCTTTCTCACGCCCTCAGGGCCGAAGGCGGTTTTCCTATTTCTTTGGCTCGAATTATCTGCTTTCCAGGCCTCGAAAGCTGCGGACCCATTGTTGGTCGCGCGGCGATATTTGGCATCTTGGCCTGGCCAGGATGAACCTTGAAGTGACTCGACGTACAGAGTGTCAGCAGTAATGGTTCTCCAAAATGCAGACTTTCCATCTGGATAGCGCCAATTCCAGATTTGAATCAAAGTATCGGCCCACCGAAGGACGAAGCCTCTCAGCCGGTCGAAACCACCATCCGGTGCTTCATCGCCCAATTGTTCAACTTGGCCGATGCAGTAGCCTTGCACTTCCAAAAGTGATTGTGCATGGAGGTGTGCAATACCAGGCTGGCCCCCACAGGCATCGTAAGAACGAAGACACTCAAGACGTTCACGTTCGTTACCAGCAGGCGATTTATGCCAATTCGTCGCCCAGGAAGGGAGATGCTCTGGGCCCGATACCCGGCCAGCGAGAGGTTCTAAGCTGCGACTTTCCGAGATTACAGCAATTGTCGTCTGCAGCATCACCTCGTCCTCACTCAAACTATAGTCGGGCTTGATCAAAGCTTGAATGTGCTCCCTAGAAAGTCCCAGTAGAGCGAATACTTTATCGCGCGGGTCAGAACTTTTCTTGGCACGGAAACGCCTAAGCATTGACAGCAGCGGCGACCGGATCTCTTCAATCCTATCAATTCTGGCAGATTCCAGGTCCTGGATCTCCTTAGCGAGGATTAAGAGTGCATCACGATCGTCAAGTCTACTCGCTTCTAGATCGCTGATCGCAAGTTGTTGAATATATGCAGCAGCCCCTTCAGCTAACATCGTCCAAGGGGCAGAAATATGCCCAAGGTGAACTGTGGCTTTTCTCGGGAGCACTGTCTCTTAAATAACCCACGTTCTTTTCCACTGATCAATAATAAGCTTGGAACTGACACCACTCGATTTCAGATGCAGGCAGAATCAGGAGGACCTACCCAAGAGCAATCCGCTACAGCTCCGATGCCCCAATGTACGGACGAAGACCACCGAATCTGCTCAACGCTGGTAAAAATGGCTTGGTAAAACCGTAGGACTTTTAGAGGTATCCCTTGAGCGAGCTGCTTCAAAATAATAAAAGCGCCAAATACATCTCTTGCCCAAGGAATCGTAAACCCACGCTCCCCAACACGTTCGTATTCACGAAACAGCTGCAAGTAAGAGAGTACCATTTGCTGATCTCGGTTGTCATTATGCCAAACTACCTTGTACTTGTTATCCATGCCCTGGCGCGCCACAACACGGTCGCCGAGATGGTCATCGACCACGTTTGGTCCCAGCCATATAAGTACTTCTGAACTATTTGAGTATATTGATCTCATCATTCCGACTTGCCGATTTCTTTCTTCGGTGTCTTGCTGATTGATACACAGAAAGTCGACCCACAGGGTAAGAATCGAGGTGGAGGACCTGAACATCTGTAAGGCGGAATGCAGGTTGTTGGAAATCATGATCGGTTTCCCATCACAGATAATCATTCCTCCTTTTTGTGTCGACGTTTCGACAGTCTCATCAATCCAAGAGTATGATACAGCCTTGTACGACAGCTGCGAGCGAAGGGAAGCGACTCGGAGGTTGCACTCTAGAAGGGTCTCATGGTGGCCTGGCAAGATGTCCAGAAGCCGAATGAAGCTCCCAGTCACTGGTAAAGGGGAGTAATTCGGAGAATCTAGGTTCGATTGGAATAAAGTAGTCATGATCTGTGACAACACATTAGGCTACAGACATGTGCTGCATGAGCTAGACGTTGACAGAGAGAATGGTAAAATTTATAGAAACACATCAAGAAGAGCACTAGGAAGTGATCTGGCGTATTGAAATAAGGTTAATGTTAAGTTCACCGGATAGCGGGGCAGCAGCAAGGAGGCTGAGCTGCCGGCATCCTTGGCAGGCCCCTTCGACCAGGGCTGAAAGATGTTGGGGTGCGATTGGAATACGAGGAGCCGATCGCTGAGCATGAGGCTGTAAGGTAGGGCTGTAACAAATTGGGCTCACACTCATGTGGCAAGGATAAAGGGAGGCTTGCACATCTTGAGCTTGGCGCGGTAGACCCATAGCTGCCACTAAGAAAGTACGTAGCGTGTGAAAAAATCATAAAATTCCGTGAGAGGTACAGGAAAGACTAGCTACTCTAAAAATAATTGATCTTTTGGAGTTCAATTAGCCCTGCTCTGTCCAGTCACACCGTGAATCCTGCAGCTTCGGATTAGAGACCACGCTCCTCGTTCCTTACAAGAGATCGTCTGGCCTCCCGAAAAAACGTCCGCGATTCTTCATAGGCCCAATGCGCTCTTGATCACTTCTTCAAAGTCTTCTTTGGGCAATCCCAACTTGTCGTTCCACAAGCCCAATACAGTATTGTCACCCAAATTGCGGCTACCAGAGTTGCCTGCTCTAAGCAAGTCAACAACGCCACTGTGATCCCCCTTGCCTAATTTTTCCTGGCCAGTCTTGGTAAGCTCAGCGCTGGAGACATCACTGGCGATCGTGAATTTGGTTCCAGAGACTTTCTCGGCAGCAGCAAGTATCTCGTTTTGTGTGGTCGTGAAAGAGGCGATTGTGACGTATTGGTTCTTTGTGAGTTCGGGATTTTGGAGACCCTTTGCTACCGCGAGTCCGATAGTGTTCAGAGTAGTCACGCTCGACTTTCCGTTACCACCATCGATCAGATTTGCGGTCTTCGTCTTGCCGTCCACACCCACGAAGCCCACTTTAAGACCCCAATCAAAAAATGCACCGGTAATGTAGGCAGTCCAGGAAATCGAGTCCTCCTTGCTCTTGAGATAGTTGACGGTATTCACCTTGGGACCAAAAATGGGGATAACTTCGTTAAGTTCAGGACTCAGTGTGTTGCTACCGAATTCTGAAGGAATAAAGCGCTTCACTCCTGCAGCGATTGCAGCATCGATAATCTTAGGTTGGATGTCGAGCGCGGAAGAGGCGAGAGAAGCAACGATGGCGTCCTGGCCTTGGAAAGCGCTCACTAGCGAATCATGGGAACTGAAGTCCGCGCGGACAACTTTGATGTTTGGTGGAAAAGTAGAGCTGGATCCCTCGCGAGAAAGAATAGTGACGTTGAAAGAGGCATCGATGAGATTGGACAGGATGGCGGGGCCAAGGTTTCCGCTAGCCTTTGTTTGTTAGAATTTCTTAAACGGCAAAGCCCAGTAGAGCATGCTCGTGTGGCAGATCAACGTGGCTGATATAACTCACTCCGATGAGGGTAACGTTCTTGATAGACATGGTTGAGGTTTTTGAGTCAATGCTGTTGTATGTGTAGTATGTGAATATTTTTTTACGATGCTGATGAAATGCTTTGAGAAACTGTTTGTTCGACTTGTATGCTAGTTAGCTATCTGGAGAGGGGTTGCGGGGGCTTTATATCTATAGCCATCACGCCATCCAGCACCAGCCAGAGCACTTGAAAAGCCTCGCAATCACGCAAGGCATAGGCTCGCGGTGTGTTTTCGGACGAAAGGCATGTGGAATTCGCATCTCAAGATCATCTGATTTCAAATCTACTCGTATATTTTCCAACCATCTCCGCTTCATAATTTTCCGTGTTATGCCATCAGAGGTCCACTGCTTACTGTCTGAAATCGCGCGCAGCTAGTTTCCTGATTAGGTGATTTTGACAAGGCGCAGGTGCGGAATCCATGCTGTGATTAATCAGATGTGACAAATGTGCGGAGGTTTTCCGTCGCTTTATACTCTAATCGAACATTCACAGTTATAACTAATACCTGCATTGACGTATCGGAATACGGACGCGGCAGTGAAGAGGTCTGTTGGAGCTGAGATGAAACTCAAATCCGCCGCGGATTAGTCGGAGGACAGACGGAGACCGAGTCCGAACGCCTACATCGTACATAGGTATACAATATTGGAATATCAGATTAGGTTACCAAGTAGTTAGGCGCACTGCCTAAATAACTAATCAGTAATCCTTTTACTGTTCAATAGTCTATTTATTAAGGTGCTTCGCACGCAGCGTTCCGCTTTCTTTACAGCATTGATTACCAATGACAGGAGAAACTTCGGCCCGATGTGCAACTTTTTAGCACGCAGTGCATTTTCGTCATGAAGCCTCAAGCTGTATCATGTGACTCTAGATCCCGACACCGAGGTTGGGATTCGGAACTACAATACTCCATCGCTTACTGCAGTAACAGTGTTAACAACTTTCCTGTAACAGTGGAGTAAAACGTGCGCTTTTAAAAGCCTACAGCTTTCGCTTCACTGGTCTGAGACCTTTGTCAGTTTTGTCTTGAGCGAAACGAAGGGTAATACATGTACATGTAGTCCCTCGAGTCACTCACACGTTCTACCAATCTCTTCGCCGGTCCCACATCACTTGTTTCACGGCAGGCTCGTCGCCATGAACCTCACCACTGATCATCTCATCTCGACTCTGACGAGCACTGGGAGGAATTCGCTTAAAATCGTCGAAAGTCTCACAAGGGTACCCACACCACGCACGCATATGGTTGGTAAAGACCACCACTACCCTAAAGGTCATCGTACTCTTGGTCAAGATCACGGCTACTTGCACCCACGTAGTCACAACTTCATCGCCGGCGGCGGCGCCAAATATCAAAAATTCCCCACTGAACTTGCCCCACCAAAAGACTACTACGCCGGTCTAAGTATACTGGCTACTGCGTCTACCGCTGAGGTTAAGAAGGCTAGATATGATGCGGTTCGCTGTCCACAGATGGTTGAATTGATATGAGACCCCTGAGGGGGAGACCTGAAACCCTAACCTATACTGTAGCGTGCTATGTAATTTTTAATTTACTAGACGCCCGCCCAACGCTCCGATCATCCGTTCCTCCGATCCTCCGATACTCAGAGAGTGTCGCAGGCACACCGCCTAAGTTACCTACTATGAAGCTCGTACGAGGGCGTCCAACGAACCCTTTGGCTTGCTCTTCTTAAACAACATATACAAAAGCACATATTTCCTCGAACGTGACATATGAATTTCAGAAAGACTATTCAACTCCAAATCATTTTCATTATCTCCAGTCTCCATCACAACGCCAAAACCACAGACAAGTTTCTCCATCTTCGATATGGAAGGTTTTCAAGACGTCAAGCATCTTTCGATTCCTCAATTTAAAAGCATCCCAGTAATTGCTTGTTCAATCCTTGGGCTCGTCAGTATATATATTTTCCCAGCTTCACTTTTTCCTGGGTTGCTAACCAAAGGACAGGCTATTTTGAAATTCATCGTCACTGGTTTATACAATGTATATTTCCATCCTTTGCGCAAATGTAAGCCAAGTCTTCCGGACCAAATATAGTCCTTTGCTAAAGCCACAGCAACAAGTCCCTGGCCCAAAGCTCGCCGCAGCTACTGGGCTTGTCTTCTTTTACAAACTCATGCGTGGCGAAGAGGTTGCATGGGAAAATGCAATGCACAAGAAATATGGTGAAGTCGTCCGGCTTGGCCCTGATCGGCTAACCTACATCTCAGCCCGTGCCTGGAAAGACATCGCTGGCCCCGGAGCAGGAAAGCGCCTCGAGAATACCAAAGATAGGACGACACTTGGTCCAAATATACACGGTGATAATTCCATGGGCTCAGAGCCTATTACAACTGTCCATAGGTCACGACGAAGGGTCTATGCACCTGCATTTAGCGAAAGGGCTTTAAAGTTGCAGGAACCCCTAATTCTCGGCTATCTCAACTCGCTCTTAAGGATTATCAAGAACGAGGCAACAAGCAATCACGATACTGGAATGGATATGGTTAAATTGCTTAACTGTATGACTTTTGATGTCATGGCAGATTTGGCTTTTGGGGAGCCTCTAGGTCTTCTCGAACAATCAGAGTATACACCCTGGGTCCAGGCAATCTTCGGGAACGTAATAAAATTATCGATCTCACGTCTAGCACGCGAGTATAAGCTCTTTGATTTACTGCTGAAAGTCTTCACTCCTAAATCAGTTGCCGAGTCCGCGCATACGCACTACAACCACTCTTTCGATCGAGTGGTGAAGCGACTGGGACGAGGTATTGACATCGGGAAACCTGACATCTGGAAGCTTGCCATGGAGAACAACGAGAAAAACGAAAACGTATCCGATCTCTCCAAGAGGCAGATGACAGCCGACGCGGGAGGATTTATGATGGCTGGAACTGAGACTACTGCAACTTTACTTAGTGGCCTCTTATTCCTTTTGCTGAAGCATCCAGAGAAAATGCAGCGACTCCAGGCTGAGATACGAGCCCTTGGCAAGGAAGACTTGAGGCTTGAAACTCTGTATAAGCTGCCTTTCATGGCAGCGTGCATCTCAGAGGGTCTCAGGGTCTATCCACCGGCTCCAATTGCATTTTTCCGTACTACGCCTAAGGGAGGCAACATGATATGCGGGGAATGGATTCCAGAACGTGTAAGCACTGTCAACAATAACGGTAAACCTCCTAGTAGCCAACTGATGTCTTGCTACAGACTCGTGTCGCAGTTCCTCATTATGCTGCCTACCACAGTCCTAGCAACTTTAAGGATCCTGAGTCGTTTATTCCTGAACGCTGGCTCCCTGGCGCTGGATACGACAGTGACCGCAAAGATGCATTCAACCCATTCTCAGTTGGACCGCGCAATTGTATTGGACAAAAGTGAGTTCTCCTATATTCGAAATAAAAACTTCCTTGGAAGAAAACGCTGACTGCTAATACTATGACATAGCCTGGCTAACCACGAGATGCGCATTATTCTCGCAACCCTCATCTGGCACTTCGATTTTGAGCTGTGCCCGGAAAGTGAAGGTTGGCTTAATCAAAAGGTCCACTTCCTGTGGGTGAAGCCTAAGCTCTTCCTCAAAGCCAAGTACATCAGGTAAATGATAGATTGGTAAAGCAGGTTCATTTGCGAGCGGCCAAGGCTTAATAGCTCCTCATTCCATTACGCAAAGAATAGACGAATATTGAAAAATAGAAAAAATACTTTAAAGATGTTGCGTATTGCTCTACTTATCTGCATTGCAACTGCGACAACTAACCCATCCCGTATACCTCGCACCTTCGCGGGGGCCACGGATATCACGCAGCAGCCGCTGTATTGTCATAGCTTGGTCCGTTGCCTGGAAAATTCTTCAAAAATCATGTTGATAATTCTATAGAATGAAGATGGCTCTAAACCTCTCAGGACACTTAACTCTGGAAAGTACGATTCCGGATCTACAAGTATAGAATAGTAGCGAACCTTCGAGTGATCGTATTGGGATCATAAGCAATAATCAATATACCGAGGATGATGATAACAACGAGAAATAAGAGAAAGCAATGATATTCTTTCCAAAAGGGTTCAATAAGCGTTTGCACCAGGTAAAGGTACTAATTTCCTTGCTGAAAATCACCCCGTCCAGTTTCGAAGTAGAGGGGAGTGACAAAGAGCACCAAAAAACACTCAGTCAGCTAATACAGGACATAATCCATGTCCAGGGAAAATCAATTGCAGGGTCATTGCTGTGACAGGACCTTCAGTTCACAGCCGCAGTGAGCTGTTCGGGTCGCTTTATTCCAATCGCTGGAAACCACCCTACATAGGTGGCGCAGGTAAAGATCCTCACTTTCTTATCATTAATTTCTACGTCGCTAAAATTGGGCTTCAGAAGCAGGTCAGACCCGGTATCACGGCCAGCAACCAGTCCACATTCAATTCTCGCACCCGGATTACGTTCCACAACTAGACGACACTCAATATACCACATCTAACTCGTATTTACTGATTGGGTCGTCAGGCTTTTGCATGCTTGACCCGAGAATGGATTGTGTATGTTTCCCCCTACCCCGAGGATTTCCCCATGTCTCAAGCTTAATTTTCGCTAGAATGAGATTCCCTCGTTGCGACAACGTTTCTGCATAAAGAGAGCCGATTACGTCGAGCCGCGAGGGAGTCGACACTCGCACCGCTCCAACCATCTTCAATCTTAATTTCGGCAAACACTTCCATGTCTGCAATAATACATTTGATTGCGGGTGTGCCTGAATCGCTGAGAATCGAGGGCAATATGGCGACTGTAGCGAGGAACGCGGGTGAGACCGAGGAAAAATAACCTGGTATATTGTGTTGACTTTGTCTCCGAGAATTCTCAGAACAGGATGAGAACGTATTAGTCGTTACTCGCTATTTCATATATCTCCCATCGACTTGATTGCAGTCTCCGGCCTCGAGCTCTCCACTTGGCTCTCGGTTGGTTGGAGTTGGAGTTGGCTACCATCAAGCTGGTGATGGTAATAATACTCTCTCCCCAAAAGTACCGTGCTCTGACTCCGGTTCCTACTTTTACGGCTGTTGTTCCGACACTTCGAACACATCTCGACTTCCAACCCTCCAGATCTCATCTGCCCTGGGTCGCCACCTGCTCCTCTCCGGACACCCTCGCATCCACACCCACAGTTCCCATTACATCTTTCCACATCACTTCCCATGACCTGACCGGGCAACAGCGAAGGAGGTGGAGACGCACTGACTTCGAAATACGAAGGCAAGAGAGTTGCAAAAAGACGACGTAACGTGGGCGCGCAAGCTGCTATGATGGCAAGAGAAGGCTCGACGACGGAGGACACGACGCCGATGTTATAGCTTCTGTCAGGCGTCGTGTACCTAATGTAATAGACTACTAGACGGGAGATGGAGGCCAAGGTTGCGCTGTTGTGGTCAGTTTTCGTCGTCCTGGTTATCGATTTTCGTAGAGCAAAAAAGAATAGAAAGAGACTTAATGGGCATGAATACGTACATCCAACCCATACTCATCACGAGTGCGATGGCGATCTTGTTCCTCCGCGCCATTTGCAGGTTGTACACCATGATGGTGGGGATCGGGATTATAATCAAGTCTAGCAGAATGCTTCCTGTGCAGCTTCCCAATATGAAGGCTAGGCTGTGTATGCATTTGCCGCCCGCACGCGTGCTCATGGTTCCATCGGCGTTGGTGATGAGGACGTCCATTTTTGGTTTCAGGTAGCTGTAAGAGATTGGTGAACATTGAAAGATCGTCACAAGGGTTGTGGAAATTGTGTAGGCGAGGTTCATCCAGACTTTATGTAATGTTAGTTCATGTTGTCGAGATTTTTCATGTTTTCTTGCTACCATGTTTTGATTTTTCTTATTCTTTTCCGGAACGCAAGAAAGGGTGCACGTACAAGCAAAGAGAAGCGCGAAACGGATTCGCGGGCGTGGATCTTTAACGCGAAAGAGGAACATAACGATGGAGGCTCGAGCCGCCCCTATTACAGGGTGATAAAAGATTTGGACCACGAAGCTCCATTTTGCGGTAAACACCTGATGATCTACGGTTTGCTTGGGGATATCCTTTGCGCGAAAGCCGGTGTGGGAGGCAAGGATAACTTTGTAAATTCTTAGCTTTATCGATACGTGATGAAGGGGAATGCTATGGCTGAAGAGAGCAGCAATGGAATGGGACTCACATTGATAGATCCCTACGGTCTCGCAGAGCAGCAGGAGGAGAGCGAGCAGGATGAGCCAGTCATCCCAGCCGAAGTTCCGACCTACGCACCGTGAAGCGATTCGGCCGCTAACAAAGAGGCCAGCGAGGATGGGGAAGAGACATGTCACTGCTAATGCGCCTGCCTGTCGCTTCTCTCCCATGTGTTATGCGGGAATGGGTGTGCCAATGTTTAAAGAAAGACAAGCAAAAATGGGGGCGAAAAGGAATTATGGCATGAATTAGTTGGTCATTAGGAGAGAATGTGTGGACTCGATGAAGGAGAAGGTCGGTGTAGGGGAGTGCATGATATAAGTCTAGGCACTTTCAAAGGAGTGAGGCGCCTCAAGCAGTCATATATTGAAGGAGCTGAGCCTGACGACCGAGCACTTAGGCTCTGCCGTCACGGAAGAGCAAATCAGGTGGGTATTATGTTGATCCTAGCGGGACGAAAGATAGTGACACTAGCGGCCGAGTTTTTTACCTCTAGGTTTCTGAATCGTTGTCGTTGCATAACGTCCAATTTGATAGACGGCTAAACTCAGGAGAGCTTAGCGCCCCTGATTTTCACGTGGATTGGTCGACGCCCGTCAGCAACCCATGAAATAAATATGCTTGTTGTATTCCTTAAAGGAGCAGTGGGCGGCAGGAAACACGCCATTCATGTCTGCGGGATGATAACGTTGCCTCATGATCTTGTCACCGTTCAATTTTGACTCCATCTTGCTTACTGTGTACACTGATTTTCGTTATTAGTAGCCTCGTTTACATATTCTACCCCGCTCCAGGCTTACGGTGATCTATACCTTAAGCAACTCCGGCAATGCCATTTCATTCAATTACCTAGTTTTGCGCGTAAACGCCCATCCCGTGGCGTGCAGGGTGACAGGAGATTTGTTGCCTCTATTTGGACAATCATGTTTCACACAAATACTAATCTGGCCAAGATCGCCTGTCACGCCTGCGGGGTGGCGCATTGAGGCCATACAAGGTGACAAGGGCCGTCTCATCTCCTTCTATAAACACCTCTTCATGAATCGCTTTCTGGCATGTTTCTGTTCCGCGTGCTTTATGCGGTGGCGGGAACGGAACGGAACGGTTCTCGCGAAGCAACCATTGACGAACTTTCTTCATTGCCTTTTTGATTCATATCAGCGCTCATCACTGAGACTAAGTCACTCGTTTCCAAAAGTTCAAAATAGGTATATAATATAGTCATTATGGGTCTGCACACCGCTAGCACTCTAACAACATCACCTTTGTGGATCGCGGCAATACTAGCAGTCTCGTCAACCGCCAATGCCGCTCTATATCCTCCGCAATATTCACAGGTAGTCAACTCGACGCTTCCGGGCGCACTACCAGACCTCCAGAACTTGTTCCTTCCCGGCACAACTCCCTCCGAATCCGTACAATCTTCGAGATGTAAAGTCTACCCGGAAGACGCAAACTGGCCGTCGGATGCAGCATGGGAAGCTCTGAACAAGCTGACTGACAACCGATTGATCAACAAGCCCGCTCCCCAAGCATCCGTATGCTACGATGGACCCCTCTATGATCCAGACCAATGCGCCCAGTTGACCGCGTCGTGGAATATCTCATACACCCACTACAACGACCCAGTTGAGATGATGAGCGCCATCACACAGGGTATGACATGCATGCCTCCCAACGTCTTTGACACTCACAACTGTACGCGCGGAGGGCTCCCAGCGTATGTTATCAACGCGACAAAGCCCGAGCATGTGCAGCTGGGTGTGAACTTTGCGAGGAACACAGGGGTAAGGCTCGTGGTCAAGAATACGGGGCATGACTTCTTGGGTAAGTCTGGAGGCAAAGATGCGTTGAGTATCTGGACGCATTATTTCAAGAGCAATGAATATATTGAGAAATACGAGGATGAGAACCTGAAGTGGTCGGGGCCCGCATTCAAGGCGGGTGTTGGTGTTCAGGCGTTTGAGATGTACAAGTTTGCTCATGAACATGGACACTCCGTTGTTGGGGGTGAGGGTGAGACAGTTGGGATCATGGGCGGGTATATTCAAGGAGGAGGTCATTCTCCGCTGAGTTCGCTGTAAGTCCATATCTGTTTCTTTCTTCCTTTCGTCTCCGTGGTGAATTTGTGCAGAGATGGCTTCTAACGAGCGATCAGCTACGGAACCGGCGCCGACCAAGTTCTGTCCTTCGACGTCGTCACATCATCCGGGGAGTTCATCACTGCGAACTCAACCTCCAACACCGAGATCTTCTGGGCCATGCGCGGCGGAGGCGGATCGACCTTTGGAGTCGCGACCTCTGTAACCGTCAAAGCCTATCCTGACCACCCAACAACCGCAGCCCGCTTCAGCTTCACATCCCAAACCGTCGGCAACGAAACCTTCTGGGCCGGGATCCGATCCTACATCGACTCCTTCGTCCCCAACGCCGACGCTGGGACGTACGCCTACTTCACAATTGGCAACAACGTGTGGAACGGCATTCTGACCTTCACCATGACGCCCTTCTTTGCGCCCAACAAGACCCTCGACGAAACAAAAGCCATCCTGCAGCCCTGGTTCAGCGAGCTCGACCGCCTAGGAATCACCTTCGACCCTAACATCACGCACTTTGACAACTACTACGACGCGTGGCGCTCCTCGTTCCCGCTTGAGGCCGTGTCGAAAGTCAATTCAACCACCGGATCGCGCATGTTCCCCCGCGCCAACTTTGAAACCACTGAAAAACGCGACGAGCTGTTGGACAATCTACGCCAATCCATCGATAACAATAGATTCCAGGTTCATTTCAACATCAAAGCCGTTGATCCGCTCGATACGGACAATGCCGTGAACCCGGCATGGCGGAACAACATACTTTTCTCGCAGCAGGCTGTCCGATGGCCCGTCAATGGCACCGCGGAGGAGATCCTCAAGATCCGGCATGATTTCCAGGAGGGAGATATGCAGCGCTGGAGAGACATCACTCCGGGCTCCGGCGGGTATCTTGCAGAAGCAGATCGCTTGGAGCCCAACTTCGGGATCGCGTTCTGGGGCTCCAAGTACGAGAAGCTGGTCGAGCTGAAGAGGAAATTTGACCCATATGATGTTTTCTTCGCGACTACCTCAGTGGGGAGTGAGAGGTGGAAAGTGGAGAGCGTGAACGGGCTCCCGAACGAGAATGGGAAGCTTTGTCGCGTTGATGTGTAAGAGAAGGGAGCGTTCAATCTTTATGTGTTGTTTTTATTGCGTTCTTATTGTAGTCGAAGGTGGATCCCTTCTTGTTGTTAATCCAAGTCCAAAGAGACAGGAGAGTAAGAGTCGTTGAGACGGTGGTTGAGCCTCGAACATGGTTTTCTTCTTCTCTCTTTAGTCATATATTACTTTCTTGGACTATTTTTTTCCTGATTCCCCGCAAAGAGATGCGCAGGCGGAACGGGGGGTGGGGGATGGAGACGAAAGTCGCTCATACCTAGGTACCCAAACAAGTACATTAATCTTCTCCTCACGTTACATGTATACGGTATACCCAAATTTACTTACGTTCTTATCCCAAATGCCTTGGCAATTAGCCGTATTCACAAGCATTAAAATTACTAAGTTTCAATCATATGATTATCTGATACATTTCACGCACCTCTATACCTATCTTCGTTATATACATACATATGAGTATACAGGGACATCCGTACATCCAGATGTCGGTATATATATATATACATAATGTACCCCATAAAATCATCGGTACCACGTGACAAACAGGAGACGCTCCAAGATCCCTATTAATAGGTGTAATAATATACGTACACAATAAACCACATAATCTCAGGATGTAATAAATGGTAATACTTGCAAATGGTGGTGCTGTCGTGTTTTACACCCCTCTCTCCGTGTATGACTCAAACCGCCCACACACCATCACACAAAGAAAAAAACTTTTCACGTCACTTAGACAGGGACCCACAATGTGTGAATCGCTAATTCACAACTTCAACTGACGACATTCGCGCCCATACTCGTTTACCATTATTATTTTACGTGCTATATATTTTTATTATGATGGCGAAATTCCATCAACTCAATACGAAACATCCGAATTTCACAAAGCTGCGTGGCGCAGCGGAAGCGCGCCGGGCTCATAACCCGGAGGACACTGGATCGAAACCAGTCGCAGCTATTCGAGTTTCTCATCTTTTTTGCATTTTTTTGGACTTTTTTTTTATTTACTTTGGCTTTGCGGCTTTGGACAGCGGCGACTCCTCTGCTTGCCTTTTTTACTTTTCCCGATTCGGGGCCACGCTAGGCTGAAAGTATTTGTTTTGTAGCCAACAATGTGGTAAAAAGCGAGTATTCCCGCTATGATAATTTTTTGATGGCGTGAGGGCCTTGATAGAAGGTTATTGGAGGTGATTGTAAGGGTTCTGACGATGAAATAACTTTTGGTTTAACCTCCCGTGGGGTCTGTATTACGGGCTCCTTTATGGTCGTTCGTTGTCCGCCAGCCCATTATTTTCAAGTCTTTCAAGTGCTATTTTCACGTTCTGCTCCCTAAGGGTTCGCTGGACAGATATGTATTTCAGCTTAATTCGTACTCGTGAAATATCAAAGAGTCTCTAATAAGTTCTCGTCTCATATAGATCTGGCGATATACGAATATTACTGGGCCCAAAGTGTACATAGTATCCTCGACCGAATGTGGGAAGACGAGTGAACACTAACCATCGCTTATCTTATCGGCTCATCCCTGCAACAATTTTCCCACCCCACTACCGCAACCGCCGCATAACCAAACAATTTTTTCCTGGAAGCTTCCAAAACAAACAAACAATCTCTCAAAAAGTATACAATGGCTCTCGAACCAGCCTCCGAAGGCGATATTCAGCTCGCGCAGCGCATCATCAGCGCCGCCGAGCGCCACGACGTTCCAGCCCTTAAAGTCCTTCTCAAAGAAGGCTCGGCCAACGTGCAAGACCCCACCGCGACAGTCGCAACCTCGCCCATTCACGCCGCAATCGCTGCGTGTGGGAAAGCCGAAGATGGTAAAGAAGCAGATGAATCGGCTATTCAAACCGTTAATTTGTTGCTCCAAAACGGGGCTATCTGGAATGATCTGAATAAAGAGGATGACACGCCTGGATGCATTGCGCTAAAATTGGGACAGAAAAAGATTTATGAGTTGATGGTGGAAGCAGGTGTTCGTGCAGAGTTGCTGTTTTCCAAGATGGAGGCGTTGGGTTTGGGAGGAAATGACGAAGCCGAAGAAGAGGAAGAAGTTGCAGGTGAGGAGCAACCCGCAGCAAAGAAGCAAAAGGTATCCGAAGAGGAGGCGAAGCCCGTCGAGACCGTCGACGAGAAAGTCTTGGACGATGTCTCCCTAGACAACAAGGTCTACCTGAAGAGCCAGCTCAGGTACAAGCCCGGCATCCTCCTAGACGAAAGCGACAACGCCGTAATGATGGACTGGGAGACGCAAATCATGCAACGTCACGCCGAAACCATCGCGCCCAAAAAGGGACTCAAGCTCATGAACGTCGGGCACGGTATGGGAATCGTCGACACTGCGATCCAAACCCACGAGCCCTCCGAACACCACATCATCGAAGCGCACCCGCAAGTCCACCAACGATTGCGCGAGCAGGGATGGTACGAGAAGCCCAATGTCATCATCCACGAAGGAAGGTGGCAAGACATCCTCCCCAAACTCGTGGAGCAGGGTGTCGTGCTGGACGGTATCTACTACGACACCTTCGCGGAAGATTACAACGCCCTGAAGGAGTTCTTCTCGGAATACGTCATCCAACTACTCGCTCCCGAGGGGAAATTCGGATGGTACAATGGGCTCGGTGCTGATCGGCAAATCTGCTACGATGTCTACACGAGGGTAAGTCTACGACGAATCCATCTTTCCTTGAATTCGTGGGAATAAGTGCTAATTTAAATGTGTGATACAGGTAGCGGAAATGGACCTCTACGAAGCGGGCTTCGACACCGTGTGGGAAGACATCCAAGTCCCGCCAACGCTCAGGGGGAGTAAAGAATGGGAGGGCACGAGGAGGCCATACTGGACCATCGATATCTACCGATTACCCATCAATACCTTTGTCAAATAGACATAACAAGTTGGATTTTGAAACATTACACGGCGTTATAGGATCACGTAAAGACTGGGCATCGTCGAGGAAAATCTACTCATGATAATCATGAAAAGAAAAGAATGGGGAAATCTCGCATTTTCGATACTGTAACTAAAGTTCCAAGTTTTGGCCAGTATCTTGTATTGGAGCTCAAAAAAAAATTTTAGTTCATTTTTATTTGTTTATCCTTTTTCACTTCTCCCTCGCCTTCTCTCTTCTCCTCCCACTTCCCACCTTCTTACGCAACTACTAACATCACCACACACACACACACACACACACCCTCCTCCTGAATCCCAGCACCGAATTTGACGTCGTACACCACAATCCATTACCTTATTTCCCCTTTCTTTTCCCGCATTAATTAACCTGTGGACGCCACCTCCACAGTTTCCCGAATATACGAACCTCTGGTATATTTGTGTGGTTGTACAAATAAACACTCCACGCCAATCGCATCTTAGCACGCGTGCGCGCGCGCGCGCGCGAGCGAGCTGGAAGCGGGGGGTTGATGCAGATGAGGGCTTCCATTCACCAGCACACATTCAAGTGTTATGAAGTTTGTCGGCGATGATCAGTTCCTGGCCAGGTTTGGATTTAAAAAAAAAAAGGGGGGGGGGGGGTCTAATTGCTCCCAGCTACCTCGTAAGTAACACAGCATCCAACGCAGAGTTATATAAAAAAGATTCGATACACTCACTCCTCTTCTGAAATGAAATTGTGGATGGATAGATTGGTTTTGTAGCACTGATTACTTTACCCAAGGTCGCACGGGTTACATGGGGCTGGCTAGCATCTTAGTTGTAGCTGGGGATGTAATGGACAACTTTAGGCGCACACGGGGGCGGGTTTTTTATAGCTAAGGCATTGTGAATGCTGCTTTGCTTAGGGGTGTTTGGTTCTACGGGCTTGTTGTATTATGTAGTTAGTACTGGCAAAGGTGATGTACCACGCGCGCGCGCCTGCGTGACATTTTGGAATGACGCCAGACGAATGGCTACCGCAGACATAATCGGTTTTTGTTGTTCTGGCTCAGTTGAAGTTTTTTAGTAACAGTCGAGGAGGTTGTTTTTTTTTTTCTTTTTCTTTTTTTTTCCCTTACTTTTCTCCTATTGAGGAAAAGTCATTTTACGCTATGTCGTGGTGTCGCTAACCAGACTACATATGTATGTATATAGTATTACGACAACTTCTAAAATACCTCCCCTAACCTACCCTACCCTCAGAGAAAACAACTAAATGACATGAGAAGGGTATATAGCCAAAAAAAAACACCCCCCTCCCAGTTCTGTCAGTCAGTCAGTAGTCATATAGAAAAAAGAAAAAAAGAGAAAACGGCGAAAAAAAATTACAAATTTTTTTTTTTTTTAAAAAAAAAAAAACACGTTAAAGATAGATAGATATACTTACACACACAACTACATAATTCCCAAGCTCTTCAACACTTGTAAAACGGCTATCGTCCAGTCCGCACACACACACACACACATCCACGTACCACTAATCAATCAATCAATCAATCAATCCTTACATACATACATACCCAACACAAGATTTTGCAAAGTAACACCAACCAACCAAACCAAACCAACTAACCTAAAACTCTTCCTTTCACTTTTCAGAAGAAAAAAACGTTTGTTTCTCTTTTGGTGGGCAGAACAAAGGTGTTGCGGGGGGGGGGGGGGGGGGTTTAAACGCGTACGTACGCGACGCGCGCGGGGGTGGAGGCGGAGTGGTAAGGAAGGAAGGATAGATGGAAGGAATTTGGGGGAGAGGGAGGGGGGAGTTTATTGTTAGGTGTAGGTGTGTGTGTATGTGTGTGTGGTGTAGAAGTATATGAGTAGAATTTTTTTTTAAAAAAAGGGATGGGATAGGATTAGGATAGATTTCTTTCTCGCGGTTATTATAATGTTAGGTTTTGTTTGTTTTGTGTGATGTTTAGGTAACTTGGGTATTAAGGGAGACGTGGTTTTTTGTTAGGAGGGAGGAGGGGGAAGTTGCGTTATGTACTTTTTCAAGTTCCGTATGTACGACGAGGTGTTGAAAATTGGAAGAAAAGGGTTGGATGGATAGGTAGGGTGAAGTTGGGTTGATGTGGGTTGGGTATGTTATGTTATGTAGTGAATACTTAGATGTAGGAGAAGTACGGGGGGGAAAGGGGAGAGGGGAGGTGGGGAGAGATGGAATGAAATGAAAATGAGAAGTAGAATTACGTATGTATGGACGTATCTTACCCGGTAGAGAGAGAGAGAGAGAGAAAACCTCCCACAATATGCTTCAGTGCTGTGTGGTTAGTTAAGTTACATTTTACCCGCATGAAACAAAGACAAAGACAATAACAAAACAAAGAGAATCAAAAAAAGATTGCGCGAGTTTTTGTTGCGTCAAAGTTGTTTATTCCCAACCCGTCTTTACAAAAAAAATTTCTTCTCTCTCGCCCAACGCTAAACGCCCCTTTTTTTGCCCTGTTAATATGTAAAAGACGATCGATCAATCAAAAGCACCGAATGAATTTTTCCTTTAAAACAAAGGATCATGTCGAAAAATTTCCCCATGTTCAAAAACATCGGCATCTCCGACCCACCACCGAGAATCCGAATCAAAATCCCATCCCCACCGACGCATGGGGAAATGGGGGAAATTGCATATTTGTGATTTAACGGACGGGGTATAGCATAGGTACCCAAACATTAGCATCATACCCTGACATGGGCGAATTTTTCCTTTCTCTCTTCGCGCAGGGGATGTTGAGGGCACGGTACTCGATTGGCGCGCGCGCACGCGCGAGCTTTCGCTCCTCGGACGGAACACGGGGGAGGGAGAGGGGATTATTTTACCTACCTTTCACCAATTATAATATCAAGGGTGGATGGATGGATACGAGGGGTGTTGGTGGTGATATGGGAAGTGTGCGTTGTGTATTATGGGTAGGGATACGAAGGCGAAAGGGAAGGTGAGGGTAAGTAAGAAAGTAATAATACAACGTGTTATTGCGTGTTTGGAGGATGTGGTTGGTGTTTGTGAGTATGCTGCGATTGGGGAGAAGGCGTTTGGGGGGTGTAACGGTAAGCGGTTGCGGAAGGGGCGGAGTGAATGTTTGACGTAACGGCGGTGGGCCTGCTTTTTCAAACCACGCTTTCTGTTCGATGGAGTATATTGTACCGTTGTGCGCTCTGCTTTTTTGATTTTACCCGGGGTTTGGTTCGTTGGGTTCGCGAGATGAGATGGGTCGATATGACGTGGAAGGGTAATTAAGGGGTCTGTCTGACATGACACTATACCAGCGAACAGTATGCGAGAGCAGGGCGCGATGAAGGCGATTGTGAAGAATCCGAGACATCTCTGTTTGAATTTGTGGGTGAATGTGTGTAGTTATCAACAAGGCAGGCGAGGTTGATATTGAGCTTGAAGCACGGCCGCGACCTATTTGCCTCATAGAATCTCCATTTAGGCACTTGAACATGACGGCAGCAACTGCCGACCGAAAACAGATGGCGATAAGATGCGAATCCCTCGCGGCGGCGCAGGCGGCTGGGGGACATCAGGAACGGGCAAGGTGCTTCTCGCTTGGGAGATGTCGCATGCGAAGAGAGAAGTTGGCATGGCATGGGGGCGGATTGAATGCTGAAATATTTCCAGACCTATGATAGGCGCGATCGGCCCGCGAAGAGGGAATATCATGTCGATGAATGCAAAGCTAGGGGCGCAAGCGCGCTGTATTTTTGGAAAAAAGCGAGGCCAGACAAAATGTAGAGGCGGCGAGATCTTTACAAATGACTACCTAACTAGAACAGCATGAAATGAAGCAATGAAGATCTGTGAATATCGCTACGGGATGATATGCGCAGTGCCTGCATCCTTGGCCAAGACAAACTCGAGGCAGACGTTTTGCTGACCATCCATCGCGATCCGTATACGATAAACGGATACGCCACAAGTGTTTCCCGACATGGGCACACGATAACAACAAAACGTGATTCTGCTTGTAACTACCGGACCGTTATGAGGCTAAGGCGTTGACGGGGGTGTACAATCGACGATGCCAAGGCTGACTAAGTGGATTCGAGGACAGACAAATGCGAAAGCAGCGATTCGAGTTTTTTTTTTATCTACGATTTTCGCGATCCGGAGGCGGGTCACGACTCAACAGAGATGCGCTCCGAGGGGGCGAGGAGAAAACTAGGTGTCAGGTCGTCACTAGCATATCCTTTTTTGAGGTAGTTTGAGTGAGGTATTCTTGCTGTTGGAACACCAAACAGGGTTTTTTGTTGGTAGTCAAGAAAGGTTTTCAAGCGGGTTGAAACAACAATGAACGAGATGTAACACCGGAATTAGGAGAGGGGACCCTAGGGCTTTCTAATGCTCAACGTTGAAGGTCCGGACGAGTTATGGAGCTACGCGCAGGTAGGACCCGCAACAGCAATCCGCATGGCGAGCATGGCGGAGTGCAACAGAGGGTATCCAGGAAACGAGAAGAACATGCGGACCAAACCTATCCAAACCACTTCCCGCAGGCAGCCGCTGTCAGCGGTCCGCGCGCTTGTGCTGTGGTTTGAATTTGTGCACCCTTCTCCCGGACTTGACGACAATTCGATCTGGAAAGGCGACCTAGAGATGGGAGTCGGAGGAAAATGTTTCCGAGGAGGGTTTGTATTCTCGCCAGCGGCGGGGAACTGTCGCAATAGCATGCGCTCGCCGCAGTCGCTTCTTCTCCCGTGTTGAGCGATGCTCCAGCTAGGTTGCCGTCGCAACAGACGAATGTTCTACCAGAGCGGCGTCTTGACAAACAAGAGGAGCCATGGGAAAGACGTTGGGATTGCTACAAGGTAAGCTTGTGATGGAAGTTGAGATGAGTTCAATCTTGTAGAGTTTGACGTGTATACTGTATATAGCACAGTGTTTGCAGGGAGCAACAGCACGCCATGCTGCCTTGAGCGATTTTGAAGTCGTGGGAAGGCTTCGGCGGTTTTCCGGAGACTGGGTGTGTAGTGTACTTGGTACCTATTTCAATGCTGGAAAGTCTGAGTTGTTGGCTCGGGAAGGACACGGACGTGAGGCCGGTGCTGGATGCATAAACTTCCCGCGCGCTCCCAAAGGAACAAGGAGGATTACTAAGCGAGGGAACGAGTCCCAAAAAGGGGTTGGGTAGGTTCCCGCAGTGGGTCCCTCGAAGAACGATGATGTCAGGCTGTTTAGGTTTAGGGGAGAGTGGAGCGCGAGCGAGCAGGCCACAGCATGCGCTACTGCTGGGTGCCTAGCCTACTAGGTATTGTATTTCATTCAAAGGTGATGCAGGCACGAGACGGGGTGGTGGCTGAGAGCAGAGAATTGCTGTAGATGGGCATTCGGTCAGACAGACTCAGGAGGTTGGTTCAGGGGGAAAGATAAGTTACGTCAGAATGAGGGCTGTCAATGATAGTCTGACATGCTGTCAAAAAGTCAAAAGTATAATACGAAGGGAGTAAGAGAAGATCTGCACGAGGGAGGGGACCGTGGTCAAACGCCATGGCTGCCGTTGAAGCGGACCATGGGAGCGGACATTGCGGACAGGGGCACGGCAGCCACTATCAAGACGGTCAAGACTATGGTGCATGGTAAACTTCGGCTTCGGGCCAGCAAAAACTCATGCTCAGGCCGCTTAGCGACGACGATCCACCTGAAAGCATCCCAAAGTGTCACCACTCCAGAAGGTACCGGAGGGAGCAGAAGCCTCGCCCGGCCCCGGTTGATTGGCTCGCCACGCCTTGTTGGGTAGCGGCAACGATGCGCGCCGGGGGGTTACGCAGCGATCAATTTATCGATTTCGTGTGCTGGACCGCTTTGAGTAGGAAAGCAGACGAAAGCATGGCAAAGACAGGTAAAGACTTGGACGGGCAAAGACACGGACCGAACGACAGTCGTCGGGGGTTTTGCGTCGTGTGGCAACAGATGGACCGATCTGACTTTAGTAAATAGAATGCCCGAGGCCAAAATGACTGGCGGCCGGAAGAGAGCGAGCCAGGAACGATGGAAGGAGAAAGAGGACGAGGAAGGGAAGAGGAGAGGAAAGAAAAAAAAAAGGGATTCAGCTGTCTTGCCTGGAAAAATAATCAGCCAATCAAGCCAAGCTGGTCAGCAAGGCACCGCCATAGTTGGTGAGAAGCATGATAAACGGTCTAGGCGTGCATTAACTACTGCTGCAGCACCAAGTACATGCTAGAACTGCTAATCTCCTGAGCAGTCGCTGTAAGTACTGTACCTACATGTACTTGAGTTGCAGGCAAGATATTTGTGGGAGGAAGAAGAGGATGAGAGGATGAGAGGAAGGACTACGCAAGTGCCCGACAGGGCGACAGGGGGCGGGCGTGAATGAGTAGAGGTGAATGGATTGATGGGACCGGCACTGACTGGTGGGCGCACCGCGGTCAACAGTGGATGAGAAAGATGAGTGGATGCCCCTGTTTTTGCCCGCTACGTTAGTTATTCTTATGGGTTTCTGATTCTGCGCGGCGTGGGCGCTTGCTGCGTGGATAGACGGAGGAATCACGGTGCGCGCGCGCTCTCTAGTCTAGTCTAACGGACGCGCACCTCTCCCTCTCCCTCCCTATCTGATGAGGATGCAGGCCCATGGAATGAATGGATTGAGACGGAAAAGAAAAGCGAAAGTCATGAAACAAGACGAGGGAATGCATGCAGATCCATCTGACCAGGCCAGCGATAGCGATGATCTGATCTAGAGGCAGAGTCGTGAATCATTGCTCCACGATTGTACAGTACAGTAAGTTACAGTACATAAAGTAAGTATGCGCGGGTAGATGGACACAGCAGAGGGTGAATAAGTTGGGACCTGGAAGAGATGATGATGGTTGATAAAGTTAACCCTGTAAAGAAATGGTAAAGAAAGGTGAACGGACGCGGTGCATGACGTGTGCGGCCAGCCCCAATGGAGCACCAGCCAGGTACTGCGCATGGTGGTGCTACGGTGCTACGGTGGCACATGGATCAATTCATTAACTAACTACCATCTGTTCTCGTTGCTTGCTGTTTTTTTATGCGCATTCACATCCGCATCGATAACTAGTCAAGTAACCAAGGCGAGAGTTGATGGAGTAACTAATTGGAGTACATATGGCATTGCACGCGGCGCTAGGGCAGGTAGTCAACGGGGTCATGAGTCGGAGAGGCATAGTATGGCATTTACTGTACCTAGATGGATTCGATAATGATAATTAGTTAGTTAATAACCAGCAAGACCTGTTTTATTATACCCCAACCCCGGTCTGGTAGAAACCCTGGCAGGCAGGGCAGACTAGGTAGCAACCAAGAAAACAGAGCAAGCCAACAATCAAGATCGAGCAGCATAGACAGGGTCGGGTCGGTTCATCGAGGGCAAGCCGCATGGATAGGCACAATACGTACAGGCTGTCACAGCGCAGCGCAGCAAAAGCGCAGTAAAAGGGCCCCCCTCCCTCTCTATCTGCTGCCCGCCTGCGACGCACCTAAGGCGTGTAAACAATACAATCAATACTGAATCTGCTACAAGCGGCCTATCTCTGCTCCGCCGCGTCCCGGTCCACCACAATCCACAATCCACGTCCACGCCCACGTCCACGTCCCATCCCATCCCATCCCATCCGCCATCCGCCCATCCACGACTGACCGACCGTCCGTCCACGTCCACCCACGCCGTCCTTCTCCACCTCTTTTGCTTGTCTGTCTGCGTCTGCGCTGCTTGCTGCCTCATCCGGTCCCTTGCTCGCCCGCCCGCTCGCCCCCCCTCTCCTCCCCTACCCTACCTTACTACAGCAACTACTCCCTCTCTTTCCTCCCAACTATTTTTGTCAGCGGCCTATTTGTTGCCTGCTTGCCTGACCTACCTACCCTATCCTACCTATCTGCTTGTCGTTCGCTGCTGCTTCTTCTTCTCTCCACCCCTCTCCCACTCTCCTCCCTCCATT
The DNA here is from genome assembly GCA_003073855.1 of Periconia macrospinosa. Lineage (NCBI taxonomy): Eukaryota > Fungi > Ascomycota > Dothideomycetes > Pleosporales > Periconiaceae > Periconia > Periconia macrospinosa. The sequence continues at coordinate 496,236 of KZ805312.1, forward strand.
TCCCCCTCCTCCCGTGGCATCCCCCGAGAACGCATATCAGGAAGGAAAAGCCAAGCCCGGGTCTTTCTTCCTTTTTGTCAAGTGCAACCAGCCTACACAGCAACCACTCCCGACCCGTGTAGCGTGCGCTCGAGTAGGCAGTGCTGGTCTCCCGCGCTTTCCCCCCTCAACAGACCGCAGCAGTCCTGTCCTGTGCAAACGTGCGGCCCAGTTCAATTTCTCGACCCCATTGACCTCACACAACCGTCGACCACCACCACCACACCTCCCTCAATTACTGTGGCATTCAACCCTCAACACCCCGACTCTTCCTCTCTCGTTTCCCTGCAACCACCCTCTTTTTTTTCTTATCGCGCTATGCACCCGTGATCCAAGATATACACGACATCACGCAAAGACCACGCTCGTTCCCGATATCTTAATCGCTAATTCTCCTCCCTCGCCCGCTATCGCCGGTCCTCCGCGCCTGCTCGCTCCTGGCTTTCGCGGCTTCACCCGCCATCTTTTGGGCCCCCTCTTCTTCCGCCCTCAGTTGTTTGTCGACCTTCACTCTACATCGTCGTCCACAACCTAGCACACTGAGCATTGTGCGCAATGGCTCCCGCCGTGCCCAGACTCCGCATCCTCTCAGGTACATACAATTTCCTTCCCTTCCGTCGCACACACGTCATCGTCGCCGTTGCAATGCCGACACGACAACAACTTCGCACACGCAAACATACATGCTCATGAATGATTACTGACACACTACAGTCGGTGGCAACGCTGTCTCGGCATTTCTATCATGGCGCCTTCAAGCTACCAACGCTTGCGACGTTACCTTGGTATGGAAATCGGGTTATGAGAGCGTCGCTCAATACGGCATCTCTTTCAAGTATGCACAATCCGCCTGCCAGGCAATCACAGGACTGATTTTGTCTTCAGGTCTTCTCTATACGGTAACGAACGCTTCAAGCCGTACGCGGGTATGTCTTTTCTCCCTCACGCCTCCCATAGCATGCTGATCGTCATGCAGTGGTACGCACGCCTGAAGAGGCTGCTCAGTCCTCCAAACAACCCTTCGACTACGTCCTCCTATGCGTCAAAGCCCTTCCCGATGTATACGATATTGCGAATATAATCGAATCCGTCGTCTCTCCTCAGCACACATGTATCCTCATGAACACCACACATAGTCTAGGCGTCGAGTCGTACTTGGAACAACGGTTTCCAACCAACGTAGTTCTCTCCCTCGTTTCAGGTGCAGAGATCTCACAGTTGGGTGCGAGCGAGTTCGAACACAAGGGTGCGACCGATATCTGGGTCGGTCCTGCCAACCGAAACAGCCAACTCCCGGCGCAGGTTCAAACGGACATTACAGAAGCGCTCGCCATGACATTGGCGTCAGGTCAGGTCGATAGCAAAGTTTCACCCAATATCCGGCAACAGCAGTATGAGCGAATGATAGGGTAAGCTGTCGTGTTGAATGAGTACTGCTTCCCTTCCGCTAACCATGGTAAACAGCCCCATCGCCTTCCATCCCGCTAGTGTTCTTTTTGAAACTCCAAACCATTCAGAACTGCTCGAGAAAGTCGGTGTTCGTCCGCTCGTCAGCGGTGTGATTGATGAGCTCCTTACGCTTGCACAAGCGCAGGGCTGCACATTCCCGTCCGATTTCAAGGAGACCACGATGCAGAAGATGACAGAAGCGCAGGACACCAACAGCACAATGTATCTGGATTTTGAGGCCAAACGCCCAATGGAGATTGAGACCTTCTTGGGCTCACCGCTAAAACTTGCACAGGAGGAAAATGTAGCAGTACCTCGTATTGAAACTCTATACGCCACCCTGCACCACTTAAACATCGTGAACCGAACGAGACCCGTTCCCGCACCAACGCCCTCGCCTCAGAATGGGATGCAACCCCAACCGCCTCCTAGGCTCTCTTCAGCTCCTTTGCCTCGGGGTCCACCAGGGCCTGGGCCCATGATGAATGGCAATGGCATGATGAAGGGAGGTCGACCGGGTAGCCGTGCTCCTTCCGTCAACGGTGTGCCACCACCTATGCGTCGCGGGCCACCGCCAGGACAAATGAATGGATACCCCCCGAGACAAATGAACGGAGGACCCAACGGACAGCGGAGACAGTCGTTTGATGGAAACGATCTAGAAGAATTCAGCCATCTTATGCTCTATGATAACATGGCAGAGGATGGCGGCCAGGCCGGTCCCGGATATGAAAATGGCGGCAATCCGAATGACATTGCTCTCCGTGAGAGGGAACTGATGCTTAGACAGAGGGAGCTTCAACTTCGAGAGCAGGAGTTCAACATGCGCCGCGGGCCACGCCGGCCTCCACCCGCCCCAGCATCCCACATGGGCGGTTTTGATGAAGATGAGGATGAGGATGATTTCTTTGATCCCATGGCATCGAGAGGCCCCGGCCCGGTCATTGACCCCGACAATTTTGACATGATGAGCGTCACGTCACGTCGGAATCGTAAGATGCCCAGCGCCAGCCAGATCCGCAAGAATCCGGAGTTTATGGGAGGCGGAGGGCCGCCGAAATCTCGAAACCCCTTTACTCGCCCTGGATTGAATAAGAATCGAACTAGCGCGCGGATGATGACTGACATTCCCGGACTTCACGATTCCATCATGAACAATCCCCTGATGGGCTACTCTTCGAATCGATATGGTGATGTCGACCGAGGCGCCATGGGTGCACAGTCGCGTGCCAATTCATTAACAGCATCACGGCTCGACGAGCTGCAACAGGGCGGAAGTTACGGGGCGTATCCTCCGATGAATCGTCGTACAAGTCAGTCTCCTGGCAACCCGATGCAGAGTCCTGGGCCGAGACCTGGGGGACGACCCTCTCCACCTAACGGGTATGCACCCAACGGAATGAATGGTATGCCACCGCCCAACGGCGGACGTCCCTCTCCGCCTGGCATGCGACAACCGGGACTGAGGCCTCCACCCGGGCAAGGAAACGGGATGGCGCCACAACCAATGGAGCAGCACGCTGGGGTGAGCAACCTTTACCCACCAAAACCCCGTTCTCAAGTTCAAGTTCGTAGTCTGACCGGCTCGGCCAGTGGTAGCAGCGGCCGACTAGATTCGGAGAACTCGTCGCATAGCAGCCAGAGTGCGCTTGGCGTGCGATGATGGCTCTCACTTTTGCTTTTCGTATTTGCAGCATTCGACTTGGAGTATGTTGGGCGTTTGCATCACCACCGTTTCGTTTCGGATGGGCACATGGATTTGATCATCTACTGAATTGAAAGCTGAAAAGGGACGGTGGTTCCTGCCACCGATAACATGTCTTGTTCTTTTTATTTTCGGAGAGAAGGGGTTTGCCCGGTTGACGATGATTGGCAAGCACCATCACAACACATACTACTACCTACACTGTTGGCTTTCTTTAGCATCCTTCCTTTCGGATACACGATTACGCACCAATGCTTTCTCTTTCTCGCCCCGTCTCTTCCTATGGTACAGAAAGCCCGCGAGGTGGCTGCTCCAAGGGTGGCGGGGTATAACGACGCGCCAGGAGTGGAGACCTCTGGTTTGGCAACGTGGTTGGCGAATAATTAATGAAGAATATTAGAGTGGGTTGCTGGAAAGGCAACTGGGCACGCACACTTGAGGTTTCCTCTCCTCCTTCTTTCCTTTTCTTTTTTGTTTTTTATCATCGTACATAATGTAGAGGGATTTGGAAAAAGGCCAAAGTCGAGTCGAGCATTGCGACTCTTGGAGGCCCGCCTAATATTGCATGGAGAAGGTGAGGCGTAGCGAAGGAGTGAGGATTTTGATTTGGTTTTTGGGGGGAGGGAATGGCGAAAGAGAAGGAAGTATATTATAGAAGTACATGTTTTCCCTTTTCTTCTCTCTCTCTCTCTCTACCTTTTTACTTTGTTACCACTTTCATCTTTCACGGAGCGAGGGATGCATGCACTGCGGCACTGATTCCCGTGTACTATTTTTCATGTTTCCTTCATCATTGATCGGGCGCGTGGTGGGTGGGGGGTGGGGGGGTTATGGGCCAGAAGGGAAAGAAGGATGAACAAAGTTTGATATGATAGGCAATAGGCAAAGAAAGGATAAGGGAAAGCGCCAAGGCAGAAACACAACAGAAAGATATACGTGAAGTTTGGCCGCCACCCCCGCGCATGCATGGATGCATGCATACATACATACATTTATACATACAAGACACATAGTTGTAAACAACCTACAGGCACAGAGTGTTGTTCTCAGACAGGAAATAGGGCTAAAGATATATATACATACATGGGTAGAAGAGGGTAGGGATATGATTAGGATGTTTTCTTTCTTCTTTTTTTTTCTTTTTTCTCCTTGCAAAATGTTTGCATTATGCTGTGTGTTATGAGAAAGAAAGAAAAATTAGTCGTTTCGTGGACAAATTAAACAATTCTTCAGAGGATGATAAAGGAAAGGTTAGGTTGTACAGGAGCAGCAGCAGCAGCAGTAGTAACTACCTAGTTAACTAACGTTTATTTATTAATAAACTTGTTGTACCTACATAAGTTACATATGTAGACATTCTTAACTACCTACCTCATGTACTTATGTAGCTTAGGAATCCAGCCACATGGGCAAAATTTTGTTCGATAAATGTCCAAAACTTAACCTCAACCTAACTTAACTTAACCCCCCGCGGCGCGCGTCTACGTCGATGTCTCGTTCGTTGTCTCACGTTCTGTGTCTGTGTCTGGCTGTGGCTGGGGGCGCAAAGGCGCTAAGGGACAATGGGATTCATTCGGGAAGGATGTCACGAGGGCGGCATTCCCCCACATCAATGTGTGTGCAATTGGTAATGCCGAGGGATGGAGGGAGGGGGGCTGGGCTGGCTGTGTCAAGCGACTTGAGCCTCTCTCTCTCTCTTAAATTCAAACATTTCCTCAATTGACTTACGTAGCCTTACGACTTGTTGACGTTTTTTTTTTTTTGAGGGTAGGAGAAACCTAAGCCTTTTAAGCTTCCTTCCACGTATACATGTTCTTTGTTTTGAGGGGGCTTGCGTGTGAAACTCTTCTCTCTCTCTCTTTCTTTCTCGAGCTTCCTTTGCACTTCTTTTTTTTTTATCCTTTTTTCTTTTTTTTTGTCTGGAATTATTGATTTGATATTGGAATGCAAGCAAGCAAAAGCCAATTGAATTTGAAAGTTTTTTTTTTTTTTTTTTTTTTTTTTTTTTTTTTTTTTTTTTTTAAAGTGGTTGGTTGAGCGCAAGTCGCGCACAGTTCAATTGTTTAAGGAACACACACACGGGCGCGCGCGTGAACGCGAACGGCATCGGCTCTGCATCGCTATCGGCGCTGCTACTTATCTATTTTGCTTGTTTTGTCTTGTTGCTTTGGGTTTAGGTTTGGGAGGGTGAGAGTGGGGGGGTTTTTTTTTAAGGAGTGGAGATTCCTTGGGGTTATCTAATCCGATTTTGAAGAAGAGCGATATTGGGGAAGAAGAAGAAGAGGAGGAGGAGGTGTGGAGGTTCTTTATTTAAAAGAGGGAAAAGGGATTTTGAGAGAGGAAAAGGAAAAAGGAAAGGTTGGGAAACGAACGGTTAAAAAACAAAACAGGAGATTCTCGAGATCGGCTTTGCATTGCATCTGCATCGCGCGCGACGAACGAACGAACGAACCCAAGCACACCCGTTTGTGGATCGATTGCGTGCGTCTTTTTTGGAGAGACGCAGACTGGCTTTGACTGGAGGGTTTGCGCAAGGTAACATTGGCAAAGCAGGACAAGGCGGGATCTCCATGCGGCACGACGACGACGCACATGTCACTGCTGCTGCTGCTGCTCGCTCCACGGCTCGCCGTGACGGTAACCGTGACACCTTGATGCCACTGTCACGCTCAGCAGCAGCATCAGCATCAGCATCGCCAGCAGCCCAAGGCACGAACACATACGACCAACGACATGGCGGTCATAGCGGCCACGGCGGCCACGGCGGCCAACGCTCCAGCTCCAGCTCCCTCTCCAGCAGCTCCCGCTCCCCTTCTGCTTCTGCGTCTGCGTCTGCTGGCCGTTTCTCGCCCCACCAGAAGCTGCTCTCCGCCCTGGTCCTAGTCGCCGTGCTCGTCCTGCACTTTGCTGCCCCGCACCTGCCCGCCCACTTTGCTCGCTTCCTCACCAGCACCAAGTCCCATTCCCACCCAACGCCTCACCACCCCGCGGCACCACCTAGACATTCTCTCTCTCCTTTTCACAAAGATCCCCTCGTTTGCCCTAGACCTCACCACCAACCCCCCTTCCTCCACCACCCCGAGCCCAGAGGCACCTTCAACACCGACACCCACCGCAGCATGGCCCTCGCAGAGCAGGCGAAGCGCGTCGCCGCCGAATTCGACTTTGGCCCCGATGCCGTCAACCGCGCCGTCAAGGAGTTTATACGCGAGATGGGTACGTGCTTCATCATAATACATATATCATATTCTGTTATTCTGCATCCCTCACGCGTCTAATGCGTATGCGTATGCAACTTGCCGCTGATGATCCACGCGCAGATGAGGGGCTCCAGAAGGAGGGCACCGAGCTGAGCCAGATCCCGACTTACGTCACTGCTGTTCCGAACGGAACGGAAAAGGTACCACCACCCCACGCCACTCTTCACCACCACCATCACCACCAACCCTTTCCACCCGCCCGTTACTGACACCAAATGCCATGTCTAGGGCTTGTACATGGCCGTCGACCTCGGCGGCACCAATTTCCGCGTCTGCTCCATCCAATTGCACGGCAACACCACCTTCTCGCTCACCCAGAGCAAGGTCGCCATTCCGCGCGAGCTCATGGTCGCAAAGACGTCCAAAGAGCTCTTCTCCTTCCTCGCCAAGCAGATTGAGAACTTCCTCAAAACACACCACGAGGATCACTATGCTGGGCACATCCGGCGCCGCCAGACGGGAGAGACGTTCAAGGACGAGGAGATTTTCAATCTCGGCTTCACTTTCTCGTTCCCCGTGAACCAGATTGGAATCAACAAGGGTCTCCTTATGCGATGGACAAAGGGCTTCGATATTGCTGAGACGGTGGGACAAGACGTATGCGCACTGCTGCAAAAGGAGATTGACGAGCTGCACCTGCCTGTGCGCGTGGCGGCTCTGGTGAATGATACCGTCGGAACGCTCATGGCTCGCTCCTACACGTCGCCGGGGAAGACGGGAACGCTTTTGGGTGCCATTTTCGGCACGGGAACCAACGGCGCCTACGTGGAGAAGCTGGACAAGGTCACCAAGCTCACCAGCAAGGCGAACGAGGGAGCCTATGACCAGTCCACCGGAGAGATGATTGTCAACACCGAGTGGGGTTCCTTTGACAACTCCCTCCGCACGCTGCCAGTTACTCCCTACGACAAGGAACTCGATGAGAAGTCGGTCAACCCGGGTATCCAGATGTTCGAGAAGCGCGTGTCGGGCATGTTCTTGGGCGAGATCTTGCGTCTTACCATCCTCAGCTTGCTCAAAGACCCTACCTTCCCCCTGTTCCGCGACGAGAACTCGGCGACAAACGACATACACAGCACCACCCAGATACACGATGACTCGCCGCTGTACAAGCAGTGGGGTCTCGACACCAGCTTCCTCAGCATCTGTGCCGGCGACCACAGCCCGGGGCACCGCGTGGTCCGCCAGACGCTCGACAAGGACTATGGCGTCTCAGCCGTGAGCACCGAAGATGCCGAAGCTGTCCGCGCCATCGCAGCCGCCATCGGCAGACGCGCCGCTCGTCTCTCTGCCGTCGCCATCGCCGCCATCGTGCTCAATACCGGCCGCCTGGACGCGTCCACTAGCACCGGCACCGCAACGACGGAGAAGAAAGAGGGCATCGACCCACCCCGTGGCGAGGGCGAATCTTCAGCAGATGATGACGATGTAATTGATATCGGTGTCGACGGGTCGTTGGTGGAGTTTTACCCCAACTTTGAGGATTACATCCGCGAGGCGCTGAGGGAGATTGAGGGCATTGGCGAGAAGGGCGAGAAGAAGATCCGGATCGGCATTGCCAAGGATGGATCTGGTGTCGGTGCCGCGTTGATTGCGCTGGTGGCGGGTCGAGTGGGCGTTGATACCGATTGAGCGAGCGACATGTGTCTTGTATAGAAATGCGTCATGATTGATTGGTTGGGTTTCGGTTGGGTTGGGTGGGAGCATGTGTGTTGTTTGTATATCCTGGGGAATGGAAAACAAGAAGGGTTTTTTTTATATATCGCTCTACCTTTACTTCGAGGTATCGAGCTTGCAAATGTTGTCATCTGTCGACCTATCTCTCTTCCTTTTCGGTTTATTTGCTTATCTTTTTCTTCTTGTTTACACTTTTGTATCCCCTCCTGGAGCTGCGGAGGGGGTGGGGGAGAGAAATGCAAATAAAAACGAAACAAATACAATGAGATACAACACTTGAAATGATGATTTTTCAAACAAACAAGCAAAGAGGAAAAAAGGGTGGGTGGGGAGAAGGGGATTTGTCAAATTGCATACATGTATGTATGTATTTGTATTAATTAATGAATCACCACCAATCACCAACCACCATACGGGTATTCATTCCTTTATTACTTAATTTTCGTCCCCTTTCCCTCCCCTTAGTCCTCTATCTTCTATCCTTCTTCTTCTTCTTCTTCTTCTTCTTTCCTCCACCATCTCCCCACGCACTCACTCCCCCCCAAAGAAAAAACAACTAACTACCCCTCTTCTCTTTTCTCATTTTTTTTCCCTACCCAGACCCCCAACTCGGCGTATTCAACGTAACGGCCATGATACCCCCGCCAATCAAGGCCGCGATGGGGATCGTCATGACCCACGAGAAGAAGAGGAGTCCCACGCGCTGCCAATTCACGGCTTTGAAGTTGCCGTTGCAGAGGCCGACGCCGACGGTTGCGCTGTTTTTTTTGTTGTTAGTTATTGTTATGTATGGATGCGTTAGGTAAGTGGGGGGGGGGGGAAGGAGGAGGTTGAGAAAGGGGAAGGGGAAGGGATGATGAATGAATGAATGAAGGATAGACAAAACTTACCCTGTTATACACATCGAAGTCGAAGTCGGTAGCGCGTACTGCGAGAAGATGAGGATGGTGAGCGCGGCGCCCATTTCCATCGAGGAACCGCGGGATGGGGAGTGGTAGGTTAGTTTGTTGCCCATGACTGTTTTGTTGTTGTTAGTTTTGTTTTGTTTGTTTTTTGTTGTTGGGGTTTTGTAAAAATGGAGGGTTTTGTGTATGGAGGGGGGGGGGGGGGGGGGGGGGGGGGGGGGGGGGGGTAGTAGCCTGTATAAGGGGTGTGGGTAGGGGGTAGTAGCCTATATAAAGGGTGTATGCGAAAGGGGGCGGGAGGGGGAAGAAGATTTGAAAAGTTTTTTTTTTGGCGCGGTGGGGGGAAAAGAAGAGAAAGAGAAAAAGTTGATCACCCTACTGACCTCGCATGATGTTATAACCATAAGTGATGAAGCCGAAGCAGATGGTGAGAGCCACGACGGCGATTTGCCAGAGGGGAACGGGGGCGCGTGATCCGACGGTTTTCCCGGTCCGCCACGCGCTGTACATTGCGGCCCACACGCCTACGGCCTGTTGTTCGTTCGAATTAGTGAACTGGCTTAACGAGAGACGAGAAGGCGGAAAAGAAGGGGGTAGTGTTATATTGGGACAATGAAGGAATCGAGGAAGGAACGTACGTTTCCGACATCGTTGGCTCCGTGGGCGAAGGATGCCGTGCATGCGGTGATGACTTGGACAAAGGAGTACAGATACTCGACTTCGTTGGAGTACTTGGGTGCCATGGAGTAGACGCGGTCCATGCGGCGGCCTTCGGGGGTGCCGAGGACGCCGACCTATTTTATTTTCCTTCGTTAGTTATGACACTTTGAAACTTTTGTAGGGAAGAAGGTGGGCAGGATTAGAAGATTGTCTTGAAGATTAAGGCGGAGAAAAAAGGTGAAGAGGGAAGTGAATGAAGTTTGAACGAACCTGGGCGGCATGGATATCATAGCTCATACCGTACAAAGCCGCAACGACAACCATAGCTGGGACACGCTTGACGGCCGCGGCGAGGTTGTGGCGTTCGTAGATGGCGCCTTCACCCATGGGGTTGTTGTGCAGCGAGCGCATGGCCCAACCTAGTGGGCCCTTCTTCTTCCTCAGTTCCGCGTGGTGGGCTTCGCGGGCTTCGGCTAGGAGCTTCTTGTACGATTGCTGCGTGACGACGGGTGGGGTTTGATCCTCGATTTCGGAATCGGTGCTGCTGCCTTTGTTGTCGGCAGTGGCTTCGTTCGGACGTTTGGTTTCGGTAGTCATGTCGTTGGCTTCTTGGACGCTGAGACGGCGGAGCCCGCTGTCGTGGCCTGCACTCGAGTCGCCCGCGTGCTGGATCACAGCGTAGTCCGGAACCACAATCATATCGGCGTCTTCTGGGCGTGGGCGGTAGAAGAGCATCGGGCCTTTCCAGATGTGCCAGATGCGGAGGGTGTAGTCGCGGTTGATGACTTTGCAGTAGGTGTATGGCACGAAGAACAGCGCGGAGAGGAACATCATGCCGAAACCGACTCCGAGGGTAACAGATGCGATGAACCACGCCGGACGCTTGTCTAGGCCAAGGTTGGGGGATCCCTTGTACACGATCGACAGAGTGGAGATGGTGCAGGCGATTAGGAAGAAGAAGGGCGAAGTGAAGACTGCCCAACGAACTGGGTTTTCACGGACATGAACCACGAACTTGATCAGGGAGAAGATGATGGCGCCAAAACACCCCGAGGCCACAGGCGCCATGACGAGGCCTGCAAAAATCGCACCGAGACCCTGACCTCCCGACCAACCCCAGTTGACTCTCGATGCTCCGACTGAGGCGATGCCAACGCCGGTGATGGAGGCTACTAGGGAGTATGTGGATGATACGTGAGCGGAGTGACGGGTACACCACATGACCTTTCTAACGTGTCAGCATTTTGTCCCCGACTGAAACTCAAAAGAACATCAGTTTTTATCAACTTACCCAGATTGAGGCACCAGCAGCCGCACATGTGAAAGCAAGGAGCTGGACGGGGGCATCGTTGTTGAAAGCGGAGATGGGGATAATGCCATTACGAATCGTGGATGCTGTTCGAGCACCTACGGCAAGCGCGCCGGTCATCTCGAAGACGAGGCAGAGTACCATGGCTTGCTGGTAAGTGACGGAGCGTGAAGACACGCTGGTAGCCCAGGCGTTGGCGACATCGTCTACGTGGGAAGGGGTCAGCATATGCTCAGTAGGAGACTGGAAGTAGATGCTACGTACTGGCACCGTTGTTGTAGGCTTCAAGAAGGGCGAAAAAGGTGCCGATGGCAAAGATGTAAGTGTACTCGGTCAACATTTCGTCCAACAATATATTACGACGAAGCAAGACCAACTGTATAAAGTATCCGCAGTTGCGGCAGTACAAAGAAGACCGAGCAAGACTCAATTCTCCAAAACATTTCCATGTCCTGCATGATATCAATGATACTTAAACACCACCATACTCTCCAGCAAGGTTGCCACAAAAAAGTAGTGCGGACCGACTAAGAAGGCCAAGGTCTTGAGACGGGTTGGCAAACACGGGCGCAGTCATCCTCTCGACGTGGAACAGCACCGATGCGGCAGCACCAAAGCGTTCGCCGCGACATTCTTTTCTTGTCAAAGGTTTGGCATATTCTTGATGAGCGAATCCCGTTGCTGCCTCTTCCCACGTGGAGTTGTGCATCGTCGGTGAGTTGCGAGATTGTTGATCTTCGAGAGATGAATGAGAGGTTTGGGGCGCTTCGAGAATCGTGGGAGGAGATAGAGGATGCGCCGCGGAAGTTGGTATGTGATGCTTGATAGGGTATAGATGCTCAAGCAGTCGTATGTACCCAAGCAAATCAAAAAGCCGCACGCTAGATGGGATTTGGGGAGACAAACACTCCGCTCGAGAACATGACAACTTCGTGAAGCATCGGAGCAATCATCATCCAAAAGTAGATTTGAAGATGCATTATACAGTGCTCGTGTAAACTAAAAGCCGATTAATTCAGCAGTTCCGTATCGATAACATGACCCAATGATTAGTCTAGCTTGCGGTAAGAATGGTAATTGGAAGCGTGAAATGATGACTTTAGTATGCGGCATTTCTTCGTCATCAGCGTGGCAGTGCCAGACATTACGTTTCCGCACACTCCCTCGTATCAAATGGCAACAGAACTTAAATTACCGCGATCTAGAATTACCTTAGGCGCGTATTCAACAACCGTAAAAAAGGACATATGTACATAAAACAATCATCAAAACGTATAAATGATCAGTAGCTGAACTCAACCGTTAGCATTCGCAACGACTCAAATTAAGCACACAAAAGAACATAATGCCTAGATTTCCCAGAAGATTTCCCAGGCCATATGCACAAGAGGAGCTCCCCATATAAGATTGCTTGTGTCTACTCTTGAAGCTTAGCCTTTCGTGGTTAAGACGCTATCTCGTTTTAGTGGGAAGAGTGTGGTGTTATTTTAACTAGGCGATACGTTCTCAATGGATGGTATAGTTCTTTAAGTTACCGGTACGACGTGTATGCTCTAATGAAAAGAACTACAAGACAATAGCGTTGTGTGGGGCAGCATCGTTTCCAATTTCCGTTTTCAAATTGACATTTAATGGGAGTAACTACGTTCCAGTCCTCATATTGCGACTAAAATACACGATCCGCTCCCCAAATGATCCTCCCGACGCCGAGCTGAAATTTTTATCGTGCTTCATTAGAGGTCAAGCCGTGCCGTAGACGAAACTTAATATCAGTGGCACGTAACCCTCAAGCAGAGCTGCATTGATCAAGACCCTACACCGACAACGCCATCCTTCTTTTAGTTGTCCATGTATGTGGAGGCATCAATGCCATCTTCGGGAAATTCACTAGGAACAAGTCAGATGCATGAACGTTTATCATTGGTAGGTTGAACTTACGGCAAGGAAACCTGGAAACGCTCTTCAATCGATTTGAGAACTTCCTTGTCTTCGGTGCTGCTGACGAAGGAGATGCTGAGACCCTTAGTACCGAAACGACCAGCACGACCGACACGATGCAGATAAGCATCGGCTTTGTCGGGCATGTCATAGTTGATAGCAACGTTGATACGCTCAACATCGATACCACGGCCAAAGATATCTGTCGCAACACAGATACGGGTCTGGAAGTCTTTGAAGTCCTTGTAGCGTTTAATACTATCCGAGGTCAGTACGCGTTCTGCTTAATTAGACTTCATGTTCACATACCGCTCCTCCATGCCAATGCCGGAGTGTACTGCAGTACTGGGGAAATTGCATTCCCGCAGAAGCTTATCAAGCTCTGTGCAACGGAGTGTGGATCGCACGAAGATGATGACCTGGTTGAACTCGAGCGAATCCAAAAGATCGTTAAGCTTCCGATTCTTCTCACGTTCGTCAAGCTGTACGTAGTACTGTTGGAGACCGTGGAGAGTAAGCTTTTTCTCATCATCCACGTAAATCTCCAACGGGTTTTGCATAAACTTCTTGCAAGTCACGCGAACTTCTTTGGAAAGGGTGGCGGAAAACATCATGACCTGTTTGTGAGCCGGGGTAGATCGGAAGATGGTCTGCACATCATTGCGCATGTCTGAATGCGTGTTAGACAATGGTAGAGTCGACCGAGGATGGATACTAACCGGGTTGATCCAACATCTTGTCGCATTCGTCGAGAACAAAATGCTTCAAGTTGGAGAGGCGGAGCTTCTTGTCACGCACAAGAGCGTTGATACGGCCGGGAGTGCCGACGATGATGTGGGGGTGTGTCTCCTTGTTAGCGAGGACTTCAATGTCCTTCTGAACCGGTGTTCCACCGTAGAAAACACCGACTTTGACATCGGGAAGGAACTTGGCGAAACGGTTGTACTCGTTCTTGATCTGGAAAGCCAATTCACGAGTGTGGCACATGACGAGGATAGTCGCGACGCCGGGTTCAGGCTTCTCGTCCATCTGCTGGAGGGTAGCGAGAACAAAGACAGCGGTCTTTCCGAGACCGGATTTGGCCTGGCAAAGGACGTCGTTTCCGAGAATGGCCTGAGGGATTGTAACTTGCTGGACTGTGGGAGAGGTATTTGTCAGAGATATTTCAAGCGGTCGAAACGAAGCGGCAGCGGGTAGAGAAAGCGTCCGTCCATCTTGTGAGTGTAGTCCTGTCATGTAGAAAAACAACAATATCCAACTCTTCCATGACCTGGCACATTTGAGCCAAGATTATCTTCCGTCGCAAAATATCCACAATAAGTTGAGATGATCCCCCAAAAGATATTCAACGAAGAGCATGCACGGCTGCTGAGCCATAACAAGCGGGCGCATCCAACAACAGCGCAAATGGCATGAAACCACGATACCGCTGGACTGGGCTAATCCCTACTCCAGATTTTTTGCGCGCGCGATGAATATGCCGGTGCCAAAACAAACTCGCTTCGGTTGCGCTGACGGACGGGTAGATGGATATGGATGGACGGACGCTTTCAGGTGGATGATGGAAGGCTGAGGGGAAAATCATTAAACTAACCCTCGGAAGGATGTTCGAAGCCACAGTCCGTGATTGCTCGAACGAGCTCGTCCTTGAGAAGGAAGTCGCGGAAACCGGTCGAGTGGATGCCGACATAGCTGCCCTTCTTGTCGCCAGCTGCGTCTGTTGGCGCAAGGCCGCCGGCTGGTGCAGCAGCGCTACCGTTGGCGGGAGCCTCGTTCTGAGGAAGCTCCTCGTCAGAGTAGTCGATGAGATCCTCCTCGTGAGACATGGTGGATGGAAGTTAGAAAGTTGGGTAGGTGAAGGTGAAGGTGAATAGAGTGGGGTGCGCGTCGAAGAGAGCCGGACGTGTATGAAGTCAATCACACGGCCAACGGTGTCGCAAGGCGCCCGAGTAGAGTAAAAGGGTGGTAGTAGATCCTTCGCAGAGGGAAACAAGCAAGGTTTATAGAGTGGCGGCGATGAGAGAGTTGGGATAGGTGGTGGTTGAATGAGGAAGTGCAGGTGCAGCCTGGCTTATGAAGAAGGACGGCGTGCAAGCTGGAAAAGTAGGCTTAGACGCGCCAAGCCACACTAAACCACAAACAACCTCGATTGTTTGCTCGCGTCTGAGTCAGCCGTCGCCTCTATTACTACAATTTGGAGAATGGCTTCGGTGATATTCGATTGCTAACATTCCAGCTAAATGTTTTTACCCTATTCTTCTAGAAACTACGTTCATTGACGGCGTTGTGCGGCCTTCGCGATGCTGATCTAACCTCTCCGCATTACCCTTTTTTTTCGGTCCCGCGAGATCATTTGACCCGTCGACTATCAACCTTTCCATTTGCAGCCTGCCGGTTTCAGACATTTATTCTGCTCTGCACGACATGGCCAAAGACAAACCTCCCAAGACAAAAGGAGTCCCAAACAAACACTTGCATGCCCGGACCACGTTCTTGTACCAGGCCGCCACATACCTGACTTTACATTCTGCTACTGGTGCTTCCGCATCCGTGCCGTCCAGCCTCGCCCTGCAGCTGGGGTCTGATCTACAGATAGTGTCTCGGAAAAGCCAAGTCAGGCTTTCTGCAGACTTGAAGAGAACCATCTGCAAAACATGCAATACTGTACTCATTCCCGGACGGACTGCAACGCATACCGTTGAAAACGACAGCAAGGGCGGTAAAAAGCCATGGGCCGATGTACTGGTTGTTGGCTGCACATTTTGCGGAGCGAAAAAGAGGTTCCCCGTTGGAGCTACGAAGCAACAGAGTAAGGCGGAACGCAAGCTGAAAGCCCCTTCATCGGTCGAAGAACAGTCCCTGGCCTCAGCCCAACAAACGACTCCCACCACGACACCTACTACTAGTGTGTGAAACCAACAGGAATATTGAAGACTCGTCATGTGTTCATCAAAATTACCTCCTGGCCGACCATACAGAGTGGACTCGATTCCAACAAAATGTCGTCAAGGACCCTGCAAATGATGGCTAACTCATGGTCGATTTTGAACCTATGAATTGGAAATCATAGGGGTAGTTACATAACCCTTCGGATATACCATGGATCTAGAAGTGCGGGGTTCATGATCATGTACGAAACAGATGGGGATGGATGTAACTATGGTACAATACCTAGAGGATAACGTACCTGGTGGGTGAAGGTGCGATCTTCACATGACATGTGCCTATGTGTCTGTCAGGTACCTGATGTCACTTTCGCCCTAGTGTGGTTTCAATTTGTGAGATGGCAGCAAGATAGGCGAGCCACATTTTTTTGGATCTGGCAGCAGATTGCGGATTTTTGGTGATTGCTGAATGCAATTGTGCCGATAGAAGTTCAATGGATGCAAAGGTGTCACTCACCGTACATGTGCCTGTGTCCATGGATGCATCATGGCGCGATTAAAGTCGTGCGCTAGGCTGTTTGCAGATTTGGGTGAGCGGAATCCCGAGGGGGGTCGTGCATGACGGAGCAGTGCCGACTACTCTCAGGGCGTGTTTGACTTTGTAGCATAGCATAGCATACATAGCATATATTCTATTCATTCGGTCTCCCCCCTTACTCGGCCGCTCCAGCGTTAATTAATACCATCTAGCCCGGAATCCACCACGGCGGCCTCCCAGTTGACGTCTGACTGGTCGTCATGTCGTTGAACCGGCAAGGCTCATGAGCTGCTCGCAATCCCGCCGCCCGCGTCTTCGACCGCGCTCCCTCCCCCTACCATGTCCTCGAACATCCGCGTCTTCGTCCAATGGAAGAACTCGACCGTGTTCGCCGGCGAAGACATTGAGTGCACCATAACCTTCAAGAATGTTGCTCCCCCCCAGCGCAGCGACCGGTCCCCAATCCGCAAAGTGAATGGCTTTGCTCACCATGGCGGGGAGCGACAGCGCAAGCTACCTCCCGTCCACTCCTCCACACGCCCCTCTCTATCGCGCAATTCCTCCTTCGTCTCTCAAAATGCCGCTCAGAACCATCGCGGACATCGTCCCGCGCTCTCTCTGAACTCCCCGCTGCCTGTGAACCACGACCGTTCACCCAACCAACCGAGCGGCTCATTGAACAATGGAAGCACAACCCCAGGAGCACGCAAGCATGCGCATGGCCGTTCACTCTCCATTTTGTCAATAGGAACCGATACTCCTACAGAGCTGAGTTATGAAGGCACTAGCTCTCCGCGCCGCCCGGCGCGCGGTCATGGCAGATCCGCCAGTCTACAGGTCATACCTGGCAGGCCGAGTCCTCTGTCAGGTACGGGTCAGCTCCTTACGTGGTAGTCTCTGCTAATGTCTCCAAGTCGGGTCGCCAGGTGGGCGGTCTTTACCGCAGCATTCCCCTTTAACCAGCGGGGCCTTCTCTCCGCCCATCCAGAACGAACGCGCTCACGAATACTCTCTTCCTGGCAGGCCAGCGCGAAGGCCATCCGCCAACTCCACCACACCTACCACTCCTGGAATACCGCGAGCAACTCGAAAGGGATCCAATTCCATCTCCCACAATTTCAAATTCCCCGCAGCGCCTCCGTTAAACGATGCGTCGCCCGCTGTCATTCAGACCGATAATTCCGCAACCAATCAAAGGATACCTATGCCTCAAGTGCAGGAAGCATCCCCCCGAATCCCCCCCGACCTACCATCCAAATCGAGCAACGAGGCTCTTTCACCCGTAGCCCGCATACTTTCCGGCTCAAGTATGAACGGCACCCCTAGGAGTAGCGGGGAATTTTACTCGATGAGCAACAACTCCAATGAGACATTGGCATCTGATTATGTGTCCCAGCCGACAGCCCGCCTCCTTTCACGGGCAGTTCATCAGAGACAGGCCTCCCAATTAGCGCCCCCTGGGCAACGCAAACAGCCAGAGTCGCTGATGATGGGTTATGCTCAGATCATGGGATCCTTTACATTGGACGGGTCTCTAGTTAACCAAGCGCCTTTTGAGGAGGTGAAAAGGAAAGGCGTAGTAGGGGGTCAAGGTGGAGGAGGTGTGGTTGGCGTGGAACGCACAAAACGGGAAAGCGGCTTGTTTGGCGCTCTGGGGTGGTCGAACATTGGGGAATCTCTAGGAGGCCTGTTAGGCTCTTCCGAACCTTCAAGTATACGCGAGATGAGGGGCATTGCGAGCTCCAAGACTGTGCCATTGATAACTACACCCCAGTCGATTCTATTCGTCGATCTTCAATTAGCTCCGGGGGAAAGCCGTAGCTACACCTACACTTTCACGTTACCGCGCGGGCTGCCTCCAACCCACAAAGGACGGTCAATCAAAACAGCTTATCATCTTACCATTGGAACGCAGCGCCCAACTTCGTCCAAAGAGCATCAGGTAAAACACGTCGATGTCCCGTTCCGGGTATTTGGTAGCGTGAATAGTATGTCCTTTCTTTCCCATCCCAAGTCGAATGTTGGTTAACAAGAAACAGGCCGAGGCGAAGTTCTGGGTCATGACCTGATGTCCCCGTATATCATTCTTCGCGACCAAGCAAAAACCTCCAGCTTAGACTCTCCACCCAACGGGGCAAACGGCTCACCCCGGAAGAAAGGCAACCTGACAGCGGCATCAGAACCTTCATCCTACGACGAATTCGCAGAATACATCGACCACCTCCTGGAAAAACCGAAGGAAAGTTCCAGCTTAGGTTTACTATCACCTACAGAAACCATACCCGGCCGCCGGTCTTCCATAGTCGAAGAGCCCCAGACCATGAAAGAATCGATCGACTTTGCCATCCTCCGCAGCAACCTGACGGGGTCATCAAACCAGAGCTCCAACCGCTTCGAAATCGCTCGCAGCGGCCGACGCGTCGCCGTCATCATGCTCGGCCGCCCCGCATACCGGCTAGGCGAGACCATGTCCGCGACTATCGACTTTACCAACTCGGACATCCCCTGCTACTCGGTGCACGTATCGCTAGAGACGTCGGAGATTGTCGACCCAGCCATCGCCCTGCGCTCCAACGCCTCCATCTACCGCGTCACGCGCAAAGTCCACGCCTCCTTCTCCGAAAACGCCCTCTTCGCACAGCGATTATCCTTCTCGCCCACCATCCCGCCCAACGCGACGCCCGAGTTCTGCACGAGCGGCATCAGCCTCGAGTGGAAACTGCGCGTCGAGTTCATCACTCCGCGCCTGACGCAGGAAGAGCACAAAGAAACGTACTGGGACGAACTTCTCGAGGAAATATCGAGCGACGATCGCGGCATCATGTTGGCGGCGGCCGAGCGTCTGCCGGCCGAGAGCTTTGAGGTCAAAGTGCCCGTTCGGATATACGGTGCTGTGAGCGGGAATGTGGAGAATCCGGATGAAGATGGGCTGCCTATTTGATTGGTTTAGCACTAGAGGGAGTGAACGGCGTGAAATGCATACTCTACCTATAGGAGCGATGCTATTGATGTTTTCTCTTTTTTTCTTGTTTTGTACATGTTCTCGTTGATTGTCTGTTAATGACTGTCCAGTCCAAATCATCATGCGCCGTGGATATATCAACACCCACCCCCACCTACCCACCCACCTTTACGCTACGCTTATAGAAAAGAAAAGAGAAGTTTTTTTTTTCTTCTTGTAGTATACAAGATTTCCTTCTTTTTCCATATTTTTTTCTTCTTCTAGAAGTTTTGGCTAATGAATTGAACTGAGAAAAAAAAAACATTATTCATATTTAATCTTATCCCCCACGCCTAAACACTTAGAAACCCCAAGTACTTCTGTCGGGCGCCCTTATTTCCCTCATCCTCATCCTCATCCTCATTCTCGCAAAGGTCAAAGGACCAACGAGTTGAATACCTACATAATCTTATATACAACACGTAAACGCATATGTACTTATGTAAGTATTTACTTATTTACATATATATATATATATATATTTACTCATACGAGAGAGAAAAGAGAAGGGAGG
The DNA here is from genome assembly GCA_003073855.1 of Periconia macrospinosa. Lineage (NCBI taxonomy): Eukaryota > Fungi > Ascomycota > Dothideomycetes > Pleosporales > Periconiaceae > Periconia > Periconia macrospinosa. The sequence goes on from KZ805312.1 coordinate 516,116, forward strand.
CAAACATCCCCCTATCCCACCCACCCCAACTTCACATTCTCTCAACTAAACTAAACTAAATTTAACCATCCTACTAAACTTCTCTGTTCAATGTAATTTATAAATCGAGCCTTGAAAATTTAAGAGGAAAAAAAAGAATTAGGTGGGAGTAAACGCAAGACGTATTCTATATGTATAAAAGAGAATTTAAAAGTAACCAGCGTATTTCGGGGTTGGCTAGGAAGGGAGGAGGAAGGGAAGAGGAGGGGATATAAGGATGGGGATTGAAAAAAAGAGAGGAGGAAGGGTATGTAGGGTGGGTGTAGTGAGGTGTTTTAATGTTTTGTTTGTTATGTTAAAGAGTAGAGGGGGGGGAGGGCTAAAGGTAGAACTCGAAGGTATTTAGATTTAGATGTATGTATGCATATACATGGTTGTTAATAGGCATGTAGAATTGTTTAGACGGATTTAGACGTGGGTTTCTTACAAATACTCTTCTTCTCTACATCTCTATCCTTATCCTATCTTAGTTTATCTTATTATTACCTTTACCTATTAGATTTAATCAATATATACACACGTAACTAAATCCATAACCTCCTAAATTTATCTCGTAAATTCTTAAGAGAGAGATATATGCATAAAAGCCTACATCCCTATCTATATATCCCCATCCCTACCCTCCTTCCCTCTTACCCCTACATTTCCCCAACAAAAACAAAAATAAAACAAAAAACTTATACATACATACACACTTCAAAAAAAAAGCAAATAAAACCCTCACCCATCTATCTTCCCCTTTTCCCTACCCCTACCCCTACCCCTACCCCTGGCCCCTACAACCTTAACACCGCAAGTAAGTAGCAGTAATACTATTCAAAAAAAAAGCCAAGATTTTGCCTTTTTTTTTTATTGATTAAAAGAAAAAGCAAAAAATGATAATATGAATATTAATAATGAGTTAAATAAGTTTAACTAATCTAAACCCTTTCCGACTTTAACCTTTTTTATCCCGTTTTTCTATTTTGAGGAAAAAGGTATATAGAATTTCTTTAAACTTAACAGAGCTTTGAGATTTATTTACCCGGAGTACGTAGGTACATGTACATACACATACATAACTCATGAGTCACGTATACATACATACATGTACACACATGTACATACATAGGAAGTTACATGGCATTAATCATACACGTACGCACACATCCCACAAATTCAACACACACAAATCCACACAAATCACGTCCTTGCCCGCCCGCCTTCCCCCCTTGTGTCCCAATCCCCCCCTTCCCAGTCATACATACCCTTCCTTCCTTCCGATCAATCACTCAAATCGTAAGATTATTATTTGCTTTTTTTTATCCCTTCCCCAAATGTTAACATCATCCCATTTCCAAATCAATTAATCCCGGCGCGCCGGCGCGCGCGCGATACGTCTGCGGCCCCGGCATGAAAAGGTGGCCGGGGCCACCGGGCCTCGCCCATGTTTTAATTTCCCGGGGGGGGGGG